>OU343056.1:5913102-6357229 GCA_910593695.2 Ocypus olens
GTTAAATTCAATAGTCTACGATGATTTTTAAGAAAGTTGCATTTTTTAACAAATTTTCTAGGGGTTTACTCATGTCTTTTTTTCGAGTTTTCATCAAAAAATTAAAATGTCTAATCCGACTAATTGACGTACGAGGAGCTCAGATTTGCAAACCGCGTTCAATTTGGAGTTTTCGTTTGGCCGCTTCGGCCGATCAAATTCTGAAAAATCAATTATTTTCGTAAATTTTCCAAAATTCTCATGGTGACTGACTAATTTTTTTGCTATTGAAGTTAGCTGAAATTTTTTAACGGCAATCAAATTCTATCGTCTTTCTGATGAAAATAAAGTTAAATTCAATAGTCTACGATGATTTTTAAGAAAGTTGCATTTTTTAACAAATTTCATCAAAAAATTAAAATGTCTAATCCGACTAATTGACGTACGAGGAGCTCAGATTTGCAAACCGCGTTCAATTTGGAGTTTTCGTTTGGCCGCTACGGCCGATCAAAGTCTGAAAAATCAATTATTTTCGTAAATTTTCCAAAATCCTCATGGTGACTGACTAATTTTTTTGCTATTGAAGTTAGCTGAAATTTTTTAACGGCAATCAATTTCTCTCGTCTTTCTGATGAAAATAAAGTTAAATTCAATAGTCTACGATGATTTTTAAGAAAGTTGCATTTTTTAACAAATTTTCTAGGGGTTTACTCATGTCTTTTTTTCGAGTTTTCATCAAAAAATTAAAATGTCTAATCCGACTAATTGACGTACGAGGAGCTCAGATTTGCAAACCGCGTTCAATTTGGAGTTTTCGTTTGGCCGCTTCGGCCGATCAAATTCTGAAAAATCAATTATTTTCGTAAATTTTCCAAATTCTCATGGTGACTGACTAATTTTTTTGCTATTGAAGTTAGCTGAAATTTTTTAACGGCAATCAAATTCTATCGTCTTTCTGATGAAAATAAAGTTAAATTCAATAGTCTACGATGATTTTTAAGAAAGTTGCATTTTTTAACAAATTTCATCAAAAAATTAAAATGTCTAATCCGACTAATTGACGTACGAGGAGCTCAGATTTGCAAACCGCGTTCAATTTGGAGTTTTCGTTTGGCCGCTACGGCCGATCAAAGTCTGAAAAATCAATTATTTTCGTAAATTTTCCAAAATCCTCATGGTGACTGACTAATTTTTTTGTTTTTGAAGTTAGCTGACATTTTTTAACGGCAATCAATTTCTCTCGTCTTTCTGATGAAAATAAAGTTAAATTCAATAGTCTACGATGATTTTTAAGAAAGTTGCATTTTTTAACAAAATTTCCAAGGGGGTTAGTCATTTTTTTTTTTCACGATTTCATCAAAAAATAAAAATGTCTAATCCGACTAATTGACGTACGAGGAGCTCAGATTTGCAAACCGCGTTCAATTTGGAGTTTTCGTTTGGCCGCTACGGCCGATCAAAGTCTGAAAAATCAATTATTTTCGTAAATTTTTCAAAATCCTCATGGTGACTGACTAATTTTTTTGCTATTGAAGTTAGCTGAAATTTTTTAACGGCAATCAATTTCTCTCGTCTTTCTGATGAAAATAAAGTTAAATTCAATAGTCTACGATGATTTTTAAGAAAGTTGCATTTTTTAACAAATTTTCTAGGGGTTTACTCATGTCTTTTTTTCGAGTTTTCATCAAAAAATTAAAATGTCTAATCCGACTAATTGACGTACGAGGAGCTCAGATTTGCAAACCGCGTTCAATTTGGAGTTTTCGTTTGGCCGCTACGGCCGATCAAAGTCTGAAAAATCAATTATTTTCGTAAATTTTTCAAAATCCTCATGGTGACTGACTAATTTTTTTGCTATTGACGTTAGCTGAAATTTTTTAACGGCAATCAATTTCTCTCGTCTTTCTGATGAAAATAAAGTTAAATTCAATAGTCTACGATGATTTTTAAGAAAGTTGCATTTTTTAACAAATTTCCTAGGGGTTTACTCATGTCTTTTTTTCGAGTTTTCATCAAAAAATTAAAATGTCTAATCCGACTTATTGACGTACGAGGAGCTCAGATTTGCAAACCGCGTTCAATTTGGAGTTTTCGTTTGGCCGCTACGGCCGATCAAAGTCTGAAAAATCAATTATTTTCGTAAATTTTCCAAAATCCTCATGGTGACTGACTAATTGTTTTGCTATTGAAGTTAGCTGAATTTTTTTTAACGGCAATCAATTTCTCTCGTCTTTCTGATGAAAATAACGTTAAAAATTCAATAGTCTACGATGATTTTTAAGAAAGTTGCATTTTTTAACAAAATTTCCAAGGGGGTTAGTCATGTTTTTTTTCACGATTTCATCAAAAAATAAAAATGTCTAATCCGACTTATTGACGTACGAGGAGCTCAGATTTGCAAACCGCGTTCAATTTGGAGTTTTCGTTTGGCCGCTACGGCCGATCAAAGTCTGAAAAATCAATTATTTTCGTAAATTTTCCAAAATCCTCATGGTGACTGACTAATTTTTTTGCTATTGAAGTTAGCTGAAATTTTTTAACGGCAATCAATTTCTCTCGTCTTTCTGATGAAAATAAAGTTAAATTCAATAGTCTACGATGATTTTTAAGAAAGTTGCATTTTTTAGCAAAATTTCCAAGGGGGTTAGTCATGTTTTTTTCGAGGTTTCATCAAAAAATAAAAATGTCTAATCCGACTTATTGACGTACGAGGAGCTCAGATTTGCAAACCGCGTTCAATTTGGAGTTTTCGTTTGGCCGCTACGGCCGATCAAAGTCTGAAAAATCAGATATTTTCGTAAATTTTCCAAAATCCTCATGGTGACTGACTAATTGTTTTGCTATTGAAGTTAGCTGAATTTTTTTTAACGGCAATCAATTTCTCTCGTCTTTCTGATGAAAATAACGTTAAAAATTCAATAGTCTACGATGATTTTAAAGAAAGTTGCATTTTTTAACAAAATTTCCAAGGGTTAGTCATGTTTTTTTTCGAGTTTTCATCAAAAAATAAAAATGTCTAATCCGACTAAGTGGCGTACGAGGAGCTCAGATTTGCAAACCGCGTTCAATTTGGAGTTTTCGTTTGGCCGCTACGGCCGATCAAAGTCTGAAAAATCAATTATTTTCGTAAATTTTCCAAAATCCTCATGGTGACTGACTAATTTTTTTGTTTTTGAAGTTAGCTGAAATTTTTTAACGGCAATCAATTTCTCTCGTCTTTCTGATGAAAATAAAGTTAAATTCAATAGTCTACGATGATTTTTAAGAAAGTTGCAATTTTTAACAAAATTTCCAAGGGGGTTAGTCAGGTTTTTTTTCGAGTTTTCATCAAAAAATTAAAATGTCTAATCCGACTAATTGACGTACGAGGAGCTCAGATTTGCAAACCGCGTTCAATTTGGAGTTTTCGTTTGGCCGCTACGGCCGATCAAAGTCTGAAAAATCAATTATTTTCGTAAATTTTCCAAAATCCTCATGGTGACTGACTAATTTTTTTGCTATTGAAGTTAGCTGAAATTTTTTAACGGCAATCAATTTCTCTCGTCTTTCTGATGAAAATAAAGTTAAATTCAATAGTCTACGATGATTTTTAAGAAAGTTGCATTTTTTAGCAAAATTTCCAAGGGGGTTAGTCATGTTTTTTTCGAGGTTTCATCAAAAAATAAAAATGTCTAATCCGACTTATTGACGTACGAGGAGCTCAGATTTGCAAACCGCGTTCAATTTGGAGTTTTCGTTTGGCCGCTACGGCCGATCAAAGTCTGAAAAATCAGATATTTTCGTAAATTTTCCAAAATCCTCATGGTGACTGACTAATTGTTTTGCTATTGAAGTTAGCTGAATTTTTTTTAACGGCAATCAATTTCTCTCGTCTTTCTGATGAAAATAACGTTAAAAATTCAATAGTCTACGATGATTTTAAAGAAAGTTGCATTTTTTAACAAAATTTCCAAGGGTTAGTCATGTTTTTTTTCGAGTTTTCATCAAAAAATAAAAATGTCTAATCCGACTAAGTGGCGTACGAGGAGCTCAGATTTGCAAACCGCGTTCAATTTGGAGTTTTCGTTTGGCCGCTACGGCCGATCAAAGTCTGAAAAATCAATTATTTTCGTAAATTTTCCAAAATCCTCATGGTGACTGACTAATTTTTTTGTTTTTGAAGTTAGCTGAAATTTTTTAACGGCAATCAATTTCTCTCGTCTTTCTGATGAAAATAAAGTTAAATTCAATAGTCTACGATGATTTTTAAGAAAGTTGCAATTTTTAACAAAATTTCCAAGGGGGTTAGTCAGGTTTTTTTTCGAGTTTTCATCAAAAAATTAAAATGTCTAATCCGACTAATTGACGTACGAGGAGCTCAGATTTGCAAACCGCGTTCAATTTGGAGTTTTCGTTTGGCCGCTACGGCCGATCAAAGTCTGAAAAATCAATTATTTTCGTAAATTTTCCAAAATCCTCATGGTGACTGACTAATTTTTTTGCTATTGAAGTTAGCTGAAATTTTTTAACGGCAATCAATTTCTCTCGTCTTTCTGATGAAAATAAAGTTAAATTCAATAGTCTACGATGATTATTAAGAAAGTTGCATTTTTTAACAAAAGTTCTCGTGTCTTTTTTCACGTTTTCATCAATAATTAAAAATCTCTTATCCGACTAATTGACGTACGAGGAGCTCAGATTTGCTTTTCAGGACGGTGATTTAGATTCTTTGATTATTTTTCAATAGGGTAAATAAACTAATAATTTATATACACATTTTAATAATTAATAAAATAATCCCCTTATTATACGCCATAAATAAATTAAACATGCATTTATGTAAAATCAATACCAAGCATTTATCATTACACATCCACTTTTGCAAGATGTTTCCTCCTTTATACGAAGAATTAAAACTGCACTTTATCATAAACCGATTAACATTTTGCAACTACATAAAGTGCGATTACGAAAATTCAAAATTGACGCCTGATTATTCGGTGGTGGCTAAATTAAAATTTAGTAGCTGGTGTATCTTCGTGCTCTTCGTCGCTTGGAGATTGTTTCCTGATTATTTGAAGATCACCACTGTATTCGAAGATTGTGGCTACGGCTTGGAATATGTTTGCTTGATTACCGCGCTGTTAATAATCCCGACGTTGCGTTTTACATCGCAGAAAAAATATATAAGGATATTGAAGAGCTTCAAAAAATTCGAAACAATCACAAGCTTTTTCAGACTGAGCATACTCGATTATGTTTACTATAAAGTGTATTTTTACCTGGGTGTATTCTATTTGTTCGTTGCTGTTAATTGTATTGTATTGTACATATTAGTATATTTATTTGAAATCAAAAGCTTAAACGATAATTACAAAATAAAATTTCTCGTTGTTAGCATTTTTTCTTGTCTTGAAATGCCCCAAATGTTAATTATTCGAATAAATGTTTGCCTGAAAACAATTAATTATACTTTACGTCAGGGATTGAAGACGGAAACGACGAATTGTATTTATTGCTCGACTAGAAATGTTGAAACATTGGAATATGCGCATATGACGCGTCTGTGTCCGTTTCATCGACTTTGGTATGTACTAAAAGGGTTTGTTTTAATTGACCAATTAAGAATTTTCAATTTCAGCGTTGCAGAATTTATATATTCAACTTTGAAGACTCTATTGCGCAATTTAATCGATGTATTCAAGACGGAGCTTTTTATATATATAATAGGACTTATCTTGGAGTTTGGAATCAACATCACTAATCTTTTAAAGGTTTATACACTCAACTCAACAACCAGCAATGAATTCAACGTGAAAATGTCGACGATTCTTGGTTTTTTACTAACAACACCGTTTGCTATATTTTCCCTTTATACTATAACGGATGACGCTTCTTCTGAGGTAAATTAAGTTGTATACATATTATTACATGTGACAATTAAATTTGAAATATAACTTGTCATTTACATCTTTATTATTTTGACGTTTCAAACGTCAGTATCATCCGCTTAATGTACAATATCTGTGCGCGCTATATCTCAAAAACTAATAGAGCAATTGATATGAAACTTTGAACATCCGTCTTATTTGATAATCTGAAGAACTGAATAGCTTTTGGTAAAATTTCGTACTCCGTAAGTGGGTGTTTACCTTAACTGTTTTTTGTTTTTTGCCAATATTTTCTTAAATATAGAAAATACCACAAAAACATTTAAACAAACTTTGAAGACAACAGAGAAATGAACATCTTTTGCTTGAAAATATTTTTCATAAAATCATTTTTATTCGAGAAAGAAATTTATTTATTTTTTTTTAATTTTTGGTTTATAATTATAAAACGATAATAGTTACAGCAAATTTATGTCAATAATAATTGTAGAGAATGCTAAAATGAACAACTTATAGAGAATAAGTTTTTTTCGAAATCCCTTTAGTTTTTGAGTAAATTGAGTTTTTGAATTTGAAGTATAATTTTTCCATCTTTCATAATTCTGACGTTTTAAACGTCAGTTTCATCCGCTCGATGTACATTTAAAATATGATAAATGTAAATGTAAATGTAAATGGCTATGATACCATCAAGTCGGAGAAAGTAACATGATGGCCACATCACCATTTTTTTTTTAGTTTTCAAACACCGGCAACATAATCCACAGATATCATCTAAAATATTCAAACGTTGATGGTGTGTCCAAGGTGGTTAAAAGGTTTTCACAGCAAATTCTTGAAGAACGCCATATGCCCCATATGTCTAAATTATCAAAGTCCACTTTATTGCAGGTAAGATTATTGCAAGATGAAATCACACAATGTATTCATATCTTGTATTTTCAGCAATACCATAGGTCAATGTTGGTTGCCTCTTTCGCGTCTCAGCATAATATTATAACAATATAAATAAATATCCGACATTATTCACTGCGCTTGAAATTTGTCACACAAAACGCAAAAAGGATGGAAATCACAAAAGCACGCAGCAAATTTATGTAGGAAGATGTATCCGAAAAGTTCAAAAGAATTTAATAAATAATTGAATAAACAGACATTTTCGTAAACATCAAAACAGATTGAATAAATCAAGACCTCCATTCCCCTCCATTTTTTACATTTTAACATTTTAAAATCGCGGTTTTGATTTTTGAAGTTACACAACTGTCAAACGCATTATTAGATTTGGATAATTCAAACGTCAAAATATAGAAAATTTAGAGTAGTTTTAAAAAGGATTACAAAATTTTTTCGTGAAACCAACACAAAATGCAAATTTCACATTTTTTTAAGGTTGAAGATTTTAAAATCGCGGTTTTGATTTTTAAAATTGCATAACTGTCAAACGCGTTGTTCGATTTGGATAATTCAAACATCAAAGTATGAAACATTTAGTGTAGTTTTAAAAAGGATTACAATTTTTTTTCATGAAACTAACACAAAGTGCAAATTTCACATTTTTTTTAATAATTGAAGATTTCAAAATCGCTGTTTTAATTTTTCAAATTGCACAACTGCCAAACGCGTTGTTCGATTTGGATAATTCAAACGTCAAAGTATGAAAAATTTAGTGCAGTTTGAAAAAGGATTACAAATTTTTTTCGTGAAACTAACAGAAAGTGCAAATTTCACATTTTTTTAAGGTTTGAAGGTTTTAAAATTTCAACTTTGATTTTTAAAATTGCACAACTGTCAAACGCGTTGTTCGATTTGAATAATTTAAACGTCAAAGTATGAAAAATTTAGTGTAGTTTTAAAAAGGATTACAAATTTTTTTCGTGAAACCAACACAAAGTGCAAATTTCACATTTTTTTAATAATTGAAGATTTCAAAATCGCTGTTTTGATTTTTGAAATTGCAGAACTGCCAAACGCATTGTTAGATTTGGAAAATTAAAACGTCAAAATATGGAAAATTTAGTGTAGTTTTAAAAAGGATTACAAATTTTTTTTGTGAAATTAACACAAAATGCAAAATTCATATTTTTTTCACATGTTGAAGATTTTAAATTGCCGTTTTGATTTTTGAAATTGCACAATTGCCGAATAAGTCGTCCGATTTTAATGATTCTAACGTAAACATATGACACATTTAGTGCAATTTTAAAACGACTTACAAAATGTTTTCGTAAAACTAACACAAAATGCAAAAATCTCACTTTTTTAAAGTCCGAACATGGAAAAAAGAAAAGAAAATCCGTCCCTAAAAGAAGAAAAACCAACCCAGGGGTACAAATGGAGCGTAAGGGTGGATCAAAAAATTTTGACAAAATATCTTCTGCCATCCCTGAAAGTTTCGAAAGTTTTCGACTTTAAAAGAAAAAAAAAATCCGTCCCTAAAAGAAGAAAAACGAACCCAGGGGTGCAAATGGAGCGTAGGGGTGGTTCCAAAAATTTTGAAAAAATTCCCAATGTAAGCCATCCCTGAAGGTTTCAGCTTTTCTACTTGAAAAGAAAAAAATACGTCCTTAAAAGAACAAAAAAAATGATTATTTTTTACCCAGTTTAAAAAAAATCATATCTCGGAAACGGGGCAAAAATTCAAAAAAGTGGCCCGATTAATTTTAGATAATTTCTTTAAGATTATTTTAAGATATACCGGGATCGTCCAGCTCCGGCGGTTACGGAGGAGATAATTTTTTTTTAAACTTGCAAAAATCGAAAATCTGCGTTTGAAAAATCGTTTTAAGCGATTATTTTCGAATTTAGCTAAGGGGTGTTTTTGGATTTTGGTTGAATTATAAAGCAGAATGTATTTTGAGTAAATTAGGAAAATTTAAAGTTTGTGGCAATTGTTTTTATATTTTTTCAAACAGTGGGAAAGTGAATAACTTTTAATAAAACATAAGTTGTGTTTTATGCGATTATTTTCGAATTTAGCTAAGGGGTGTTTTTGGATTTTGGTTGGATTATAAATCAGAATGTATTTTGAGTAAATTTGGAAAATTTCAAGTTTGTGGCAATTGTTTTTATATTTTTTCAAACCGTAGGAAAGTGAATAACTTTTAATAAAACATAAGTTGTGTTTTATGCGATTATTTTCGAATTTAGCTAAGGGGTGTTTTTGGATTTTGGTTGGATTATAAATCAGAATGTATTTTGAGTAAATTTGGAAAATTTCAAGTTTGTGGCAATTGTTTTTATATTTTTTCAAACCGTAGGAAAGTGAATAACTTTTAATAAAACATAAGTTGTGTTTTACGCGATTATTTTCGAATTTAGCTAAGGCGTGTTTTTGGATTTTGGTTGGATTATAAAGCAGAATGTATTTTGAGTAAATTTGGAAAATTTCAAGTTTGTGGCAATTGTTTTTATAATTTTTCAAACCGTGGGAAAGTGAATAACTTTTAATAAGACATAAGTTGTGTTTTATGCGATTATTTTCGAATTTAGCTAAGGGGTGTTTTTGGATTTTGGTTGGATTATAAAGCAGAATGTATTTTGAGTAAATTTGGAAAATTTCAAGTTTGTGGCAATTGTTTTTATATTTTTTCAAACCGTAGGAAAGTGAATAACTTTTAATAAAACATAAGTTGTGTTTTACGCGATTATTTTCGAATTCAGCAAAGGGTTATTTTTGCATTTTGGTTGGATTATTAAGCAGAGTGTATTTTGAGTAAATTTGGAAAATTTCAAATTTGTGGCAATTGTTTTTATATTTTTTCAAACAGTGGGAAAGTGAATAACTTTTAATAAAACATAAGTTGTGTTTTACGCGATTATTTTCGAATTTAGCTAAGGGCTGTTTTTGGATTTTGGTTGGATTATAAAGCAGAATGTATTTTGAGTAAATTTGGAAAATTTCAAGTTTGTGGCAATTGTTTTTATATTTTTTCAAACCGTAGGAAAGTGAATAACTTTTAATAAAACATAAGTTGTGTTTTATGCGATTATTTTCGAATTTAGCGAAGGGGTGTTTTTGGATTTTGGTTGGATTATAAAGCAGAATGTATTTTGAGTAAATTTGGAAAATTTCAAGTTTGTGGCAATTGTTTTTATATTTTTTCAAACGGTAGGAAAGTGAATAACTTTTAATAAAACATAAGTTGTGTTTTATGCGATTATTTTCGAATTTAGCTAAGGGGTGTTTTTGGATTTTGGCTGGATTATAAAGCAGAATGTATTTTAAGTAAATTTGGAAAATTTCAAGTTTGTGGCAATTGTTTTTATATTTTTTCAAACCGTGGGAAAGTGATTAACTTTGAATAAAACATAAGTTGTGTTTTTGTGCGATTATTTTCGAATTTAACTGAGGGGTGTTTTTGGATTTTGGTTGAATTATAAAGCAGAATGTATTTTGAGTAAATTAGGAAAATTTAAAGTTTGTGGCAATTGTTTTTATATTTTTTCAAACAGTGGGAAAGTGAATAACTTTTAATAAAACATAAGTTGTGTTTTATGCGATTATTTTCGAATTTAGCTAAGGGGTGTTTTTGGATTTTGGTTGGATTATAAATCAGAATGTATTTTGAGTAAATTTGGAAAATTTCAAGTTTGTGGCAATTGTTTTTATATTTTTTCAAACCGTAGGAAAGTGAATAACTTTTAATAAAACATAAGTTGTGTTTTACGCGATTATTTTCGAATTTAGCTAAGGCGTGTTTTTGGATTTTGGTTGGATTATAAAGCAGAATGTATTTTGAGTAAATTTGGAAAATTTCAAGTTTGTGGCAATTGTTTTTATAATTTTTCAAACCGTGGGAAAGTGAATAACTTTTAATAAGACATAAGTTGTGTTTTATGCGATTATTTTCGAATTTAGCTAAGGGGTGTTTTTGGATTTTGGTTGGATTATAAAGCAGAATGTATTTTGAGTAAATTTGGAAAATTTCAAGTTTGTGGCAATTGTTTTTATATTTTTTCAAACCGTAGGAAAGTGAATAACTTTTAATAAAACATAAGTTGTGTTTTACGCGATTATTTTCGAATTCAGCAAAGGGTTATTTTTGCATTTTGGTTGGATTATTAAGCAGAGTGTATTTTGAGTAAATTTGGAAAATTTCAAATTTGTGGCAATTGTTTTTATATTTTTTCAAACAGTGGGAAAGTGAATAACTTTTAATAAAACATAAGTTGTGTTTTACGCGATTATTTTCGAATTTAGCTAAGGGCTGTTTTTGGATTTTGGTTGGATTATAAAGCAGAATGTATTTTGAGTAAATTTGGAAAATTTCAAGTTTGTGGCAATTGTTTTTATATTTTTTCAAACCGTAGGAAAGTGAATAACTTTTAATAAAACATAAGTTGTGTTTTATGCGATTATTTTCGAATTTAGCGAAGGGGTGTTTTTGGATTTTGGTTGGATTATAAAGCAGAATGTATTTTGAGTAAATTTGGAAAATTTCAAGTTTGTGGCAATTGTTTTTATATTTTTTCAAACGGTAGGAAAGTGAATAACTTTTAATAAAACATAAGTTGTGTTTTATGCGATTATTTTCGAATTTAGCTAAGGGTTGTTTTTGGATTTTGGCTGGATTATAAGGCAGAATGTATTTTGAGTAAATTTGGAAAATTTCATGTTTGTGGCAATTGTTTTTATATTTTTTCAAACCGTAGGAAAGTGAATAACTTTTAATAAAACATAAGTTGTGTTTTATGCGATTATTTTCGAATTTAGCGAAGGGGTGTTTTTGGATTTTGGTTGGATTATAAAGCAGAATGTATTTTGAGTAAATTTGAAAAATTTCAAGTTTGTGGCAATTGTTTTTATATTTTTCCAAAGCGTGGGAAAGTGAATAACTTTTAATAAAACATAAGTTGTGTTTTATGCGATTATTTTCGAATTTAGCTAAGGGGTGTTTTTGGATTTTGATTGGATTATAAAGCAGAATGTATTTTGAGTAAATTTGGAAAATTTCAAGTTTGTGACAATTGTTTTTATATTTTTTCAAACCCTGGGAAAGTGAATAACTTTTAATAAAACATAAGTTGTGTTTTACGCGATTATTTACGAATTTAGCTAAGGGGTGTTTTTGGATTTTGGCTGGAGTATTAAGCAGAATGTATTTTGAGTAAATTTGGAAAATTTCAAGTTTGTGGCAATTGTTTTTATATTTTTCCAAAGCGTGGGAAAGTGAATAACTTTTAATAAAACATAAGTTGTGTTTAATGCGATTATTTTTTAATTTAGCTAAGGGGTGTTTTTGGATTTTGGCTGGATTATAAAGCAGAATGTATTTTGAGTAAATTTGGAAAATTTCAAGTTTGTGGCAATTGTTTTTATATTTTTCCAAAGCTTGGGAAAGTGAATAACTTTTAATAAAACATAAGTTGTGTTTCATGCGATTATTTTCGAATTTAGCGAAGGGGTGTTTTTGGATTTTGGTTGGATTATTAAGCAGAATGTATTTTGAGTAAATTTGGAAAATTTCAAGTTTGTGGCAATTGTTTTTATATTTTTTCAAACCGTAGGAAAGTGAATAACTTTTAATAAAACATAAGTTGTGTTTTATGCGATTATTTTCGAATCCAGCTTAGGGGTGTTTTTGGATTTTGGCTGGATTATAAAGCAGAATATATTTTGAGTAAATTTGGAAAATTTCAAGTTTGTGGCAATTGTTTTTATATTTTTTCCAACCGTAGGAAAGTGAATAACTTTTAATAAAACATAAGTTGTGTTTTATGGGATTATTTTCGAATTTAGCGAAGGGGTGTTTTTGGATTTTGGCTGGATTATAAAGCAGAATGTATTTTGAGTAAATTTGGAAAATTTCAAGTTTCTGGCAATTGTTTTTATATTTTTTCAAACCGTGGGGAAGTGAATAACTTTTAATAAAACATAAGTTGTGTTTTATGCGATTATTTTCGAATTTAGCAAAGGGGTGTTTTTGGATTTTGGTTGGATTATAAAGCAGAATGTATTTTGAGTAAATTTGGAAAATTTCAAGTTTGTGGTAATTGTTTTTATATTTTTTCAAACCGTAGGAAAGTGAATAACTTTTAATAAAACATAAGTTGTGTTTTATGCGATTATTTTCGAATTTAGCGAAGGGGTGTATTTGGATTTTGGTTGGATTATAAAGCAGAATGTATTTTGAGTAAATTTGGAAAATTTCAAGTTTGTGGCAATTGCTTTTATATTTTTTCAAACAGTGGGAAAGTGAATAACTTTTAATAAAACATAAGTTGTGTTTTTGTGCGATTATTTTCGAATTTAGCTGAGGAGTGTTTTTGGATTTTGGTTGGATTATAAAGCAGAATGTATTTTGACTAAATTTTGGCCCGTCGTAGGAAGCGCCCTGATGCACCGCAACGCGTTGTGCCGGCCCTGATTACAACTTTTTTTTTTATTGTTGCATCAAAAACATTATGCTTAATAATTAGCGATAATTTTCGGTGATTGCGAATATATTTTTGCGCAGCAAATAAAAAAGATTATCGTACGACCGTCTCAAAAACTGCAACCGGTGCAGATGGGAATGCAACTTTGAAGGAACAGAAATGACGTGGCGAAATTGTTGGCGTTCAAAGTCCACGGGACTGCCGGTCACAATCATACGATGTGTCGTCAGCGGCACGTGACCACGCCGGGAAGAGCGCGCACCCAAAAGTAATCAATAGGGGATGAAAATTTCTTTATGGACACAAAGCCGAAAACCAAAATTTTCGAACAGCTGTTTTCGGACGGGAGAGTTTGCGTGGTGCGTCGCGTACGCAGTGCGAAAAGTTCTTCGTGCTCAGTCTGCACGTGGTCGCGCCGCGCGTCGGAGCGCAATTTGTTCGTATTTATATTTATAAATCGGCGAAAAAACTCGGCGTCGGCGACGTGTCACAATTGTGTCAGACGGGGAAATCGGAACGGGAATTTATGTCAGTGCAACGCGCTCCGACAACGGCGGAATAAGCGTTCCGTGCACACTCTTGCACGTCACTTAAATGTTAGGTGAGTTTGAGTGAATCGATTTCCACACCACACACATCACACCGTGCGATAACGTTCCGCGGCGTCGAAATTTCTTCTCCTCTGACCTTTCCCTTCTATTACATGGTCCGTCTAAATTTAGAGCGAATGCACGATTCGAGCCAGTGGCACATTTAGCGCGGCGCGTTACGGGAGGGGCCCTCGCACGGACGGAGTGATCTTTATAGGTTATGTTTGCCGCAGATATACAAAACGCGACGCCGCCACCGAAGCCCACCATGTCCAGGAAACGCACCAGGAGCCGCTCCGAGGACAACATCTACGGGAACCTCAGGGTTCAGCCTCTCACGCAGGTGAGTCACTCGTTACTTTCATAACCTTAAATCGCACATCTGTTACGAATCGGTTTCCGTGGTGAGAACTCATCGTTTAATTGGGTGTCTGCGCAGTTTTTTTTTTTAATTCAATTACCGCAATTATGCAATCGTGAAAATGTTACCCAGATTGGGATAATACCGGGTTAAAGATCTTTGTTATCATCGCTGTGCGAGATCCGCTTTGGTGCATTACTCATCGGTTTTCGGTGGAATGGAAAAACGTCAACGGCACAATCAGCTGTTCGATGTGCCTCACGTGTTTACACTTTTATTTTGTTAAATTTGTAAACATTGGTTTAGTGGGGCAATTCCCGTACCGTCGTGTGATGTTATTTGCGGCAAATCACGTGTGGTAGTTGTCAATTGGTTATAACGAACATCAAATCTTTATGATATTGTCATGTTTAATTCAGTGTTGAGTGAATCAGACTTATTGTTGTTGCACTCAAGCGAGTACAACAAACTTTATGGGCTTTAGTTTAAAAAAAATTATTTGTAACAAAAAAAAACGTTCTGGATTAATGATATTACGATATATAACCCTTCCGGTAAGAGGTATCTTTGGTGAAAATTTCAGCCGAATCCATGTCATGCGATTTTCACTCAAATTTCCAATGAAAAATGAAAAATATGGTGCCCTCAAACAAAAAAATTCATAACTCGCGAACGATTCGAGAAATCGAAAAAAATCAAAGAATAAATGTTATAGAGCTGTCTTCAGTGAAGAGGACAAAATGGTTTTAAATCATCCAGAATGTACAGGGAAGGCTTTACAAATTTTTATCTATAATTTTTAAAGAAGGCCCTGAAGGCCTCAGGGAGGATTATTGGGACGAACAAATTTGCTCAATGCATACCTGATAATAGCTGCCATATTGCCTAAACAGGTCATCTCCATCGGCAGTACCGAAGAGGGTAAAAAAAAAATTAAACATGATTTTAAATGGTTTTGGGCAGTTTGAAATTTTAAAAAATATGCACTTTATGTAAGAATTTTGTATATGTTTCGATTTGGTTTCAATAGTTATTAAAAAATAACTTAAAAAAAAAAATTAGTCGCTTTTTGAAAAATCATATCTCGTTAAAGGGTCAATAAATCAAAAAGTGTGTCGATATAAATAATGTAGGCGGATGCTTTATAAAGAGATCCCGCCACCGACGGATCCTTCAAGAGCAAAAATAAAGTCAGTGGCGGCGTTTTGGCGCACGCCTGAAATTTTATATGAGACCGCGGCTCCAAAATGGCTTTAACGATTTTTGTTAAAATTGCCAAGGGGAATACCTGGAAAAAATTTAATTGAAATCTGATTGTACGTTTTCGAGTTTTGAATTGTTTTTTTTTTCAATTTTTTTCGGTTTTTCGGGGGATGGGTGGTAGAGTCAGAGGGACGGCACCCGGCGGGATCGATTGAGTTCTCGGGGGTGCATCGGAAAATTAGTGTTGGAAAAATTTCCCCCCCTGGGCACGTCTCATCCAATTACTCCGAAACCGGTCTGCGTGCGCCGGTGAAACTTGCTGGGGATGCGTCGCAGGGAGAGAAGGGTGCTGTTGAAAAAATCGAACCGATAGGCCTCCATTTGTCGAAAGTAAACACCGGCGGGGGTGGTAAAAATTTTTGGGAAAAACTCAAAAATTCAAAAAAATGAGACAGAGAGTCTCTTTGAAAAATTTTTTAAAGCCTAAAAAAAAAAATTGCCGCCACACTCCCGATTTTTTTTTATGTTTGAGCGCATTTTTCGTTCTTTCAGTTTAGATTTCCTGTTAAAATATTGCAATTGTTTATATTAGATGGAAGTGCATTGTGTTCTTATAGATCTCGAGCTTTTATAGCAAAATTCTTTGTTGATTATTTTTACTATAACTTTTTTAATCCGTTTTTCACGGTCATCGTTTAGAGTTTGAGTTTAGATTAATGCCGTTTTATTTCTACTTAGAATATGACAATTGTTTTAACGAGAAATAAGAATTGCATTATTTTTACTTTCTCCTTTACGAAGTACGAGAAAGTATTGTGATCGTGATTTTTTCTTCAAAAATTTTTCTTACGGAAAAATCCGTTTTGGGGTCCCTAGACGCCATTTCAAAAATTTCTGGAAAAAAAATTTGTGTCTGTGTGTGTGTGTGTGTCTGTGCGCGCTGTATCTCAAAAACTAATAGAGCAATTAATATGAAACTTTGAACATACGTCTTATTTGATAATCCGAAGAACTGAAAAGCTTTTGGTAAAATTTCGTACAACGGAAGTGGGCGTTTACCTTAACCGTTTTTTGTTTTTTGCCAATATTTTCGTAAATACGAAAAATATCACAAAAATATTTACACAAACTTTGAAGACAACAAAGAAATGAACATCTTTTGCTTATAAACATTTTTCATAAAATCATTTTTATTCGAGAAAAAAAAAATTATTTTAATTTTTTTAATTTTTGGTTTATAATTATATATCAATAATAGTTACAGCAAATTTATGTTAATAATAATTGTAGAGAATGCTAAAATAAACAACTTATAAAGAATAAGTTTTTTTCGAAAACCCTTTAGTTTTTGAGTAAATTTTTCCACCTTTCATAATTTTGACGTTTTAAACGTCAGTTTTATCCGAGTCTACGAAACATTCGATGTACATCTAAAATAGGATTTAAATTGAAAGTAAACTATGAAAGCGTAAATATAGATGATACCATCAAGTCGGAGAAAGTAACACGATGGCCACATCACTATTTTTTTAATTACATAACTGCTGAACGAGTTGTTAGATTTTGATTATTTAAACGTGAAAATGTAGCAAATTTAACACATTTAAAAAAATTATTAGAAAATTTTCATCTTAAATCAATTGCCAAAATCGCAAATTTTTAAATCAAAACAAAAAATCGTATTTAAAAAAAATCATATAACTGTTGGACGCGTTGTTGGATTTTAAAAATATAGCGAATTTAACGAACAAAATTGTTATGCGAGTTGTACGGCATCCATTTTTAACTATTTATCTAGATGATAATTGTAAAATATGACCGCTATGGATTCAGTAATCAAACAAAAATAGCCTCAATCTTATAAATATAATTTTACTATTAAAATATAAGGGTGTTTCAAATTCGAGGCTCACCATGGGGATCTCGCTTATTAGAAGAGATTGATGGTATGTTTAAATTCGGCACTTTTGCAGAATTTTAGGCTGATTAATAATCCATTGAAAAAATTTAATTTCGAGACTGAAAAAACTGATTTTCTGTTTTTCTTTATATCTCCGTTATTTAAAGTAATATTTAAAAACGTAAAATACGTTCTTATAGCACTTTTTTTATTATCTAATAGATGGCGTAAGATTTTTCTTTGTAACATGTTTTGTTTCTTTTGAACCATCATCAACTTTCTTATTTCTTATGGAAACCATATTTATTTTTTATCACATTTGAATGCTCGTACGCAATATCTTTCACTTGCGCGTAATTTGCTACTTACAACTAGTTATGTAATGTACTATTACTCTATATAGACCTCAAACGGATTTTTCCGTAAAAATAATTGAAAATTTAAAAATAAAATTAATTTGAACATTAAATATTGTTCCCCTATCAGAACACCTACAGACACAACAATAACAATATTTAATGTTTACATTTAATATTGTTATATTTGCCGCCGCTGGCAATGTCCATATCTTGTCGGTTTTGGTTCAGTACAATATTCAAGCAATAGATTCCGCCACTTTGGCGTTTCTACCTATAAAATTAATTAATTTTGCCCCCTTGTCAGAGAATGCAATATGCAAAATGTATTTTCGAACAATATCAACGGCAACACTTTGTATATCCATATTGAATATACGATAAGAATAGAATAATTTATGACCAAAATTCATATATACACGCAAATGACACATAAAAATAGAATTTTAGGAAAGGAAACGCGTTTTTTTTTTCAATCTACACTAACTGCATGCAATAAATGTTAACCACATTTATATAATCGTGTGTTTTTAAACGCCCCAAATATTTCACATTGTTATTTAACAATTTCAACTTGAACTAGAAAAAAAAAGTCCTTTGCCAAAATATCGCAATTCGCAAACATATTTTTACTCTGTGATAGAGTTGCATTTACATTTATGTAAATCAGCGGCAGCTCGTGAATTTTCGTAGAGGAGGCTTAGGTAGAGATGCCGCTCGTGCTGCACTACTTTTATAATAGAGGAAGCAAATATTTCTGGTAAAATTTTCTTTCGCAGCCTCCCCACCGAACATCCTCGAACCGCCGCTGATGTAAATTGAGGCTTCAAGAAAATTGTCAATTAATTGAAAACCCAAGGGCTGAATAAAACGAGTACTGTTAATTATCGTTGGTAGGATACTCTAATGAATTCATTACGAGTTTCTAATTGGAACGTTTTTCTCAAATGTTGAAAGTACATGCAAAAATTACCGTTAGTTTTGTTGAACCTGCGTTAATTAAAAGAACAACAAGTAGGTGAGTTTAAAGTGTGAATGAGATTCGCTTTCTTAAAAATATGATAAATATAATTTGAAATTGACTGTAATAATAATAATAATAATAATCATAATACATAATAATGTACAGTCAATTGAACTATTTGCTTTCTATTCTTCAATTAGCTTGTAATTATTTGACAGCTGTTATCATCAACATTGTATTGCTATTCTTCATTTTTTCAATGGCACAGTCAAATGCCTTCGCGAGTTGCGATAACAAATTCGCCATTTTCCTAACAGTCAGAACGAAAATAGCATTTACAGGGGACATTCCTTTTCTAAACCCGTACTGATGAGCATTGAACAGATTATTTGCAGCAAAGAAGGCTACAATTTGATCAAACATTCAATTTTCCATTATTTTGGAACATATAGGAAGTAATGGTACGGGTCTGTTGTTACAATATTTTTTATGAACATGTATCGTGTGAACCACAAAATTTTGTTTCAGAGTTGGCTGTGAGATAAATGAGGTATATCGCATATTATTACGTCATGAGATTTTAAAAAATGAATTAATCTCAGACATGACTGCTATGTTTCTCTCTTTCTCTCAGGCATGGCCAACTCGGAAACAAAATTCAGTGGCTCACACCTTCTAATACGCCATCTTCAAATTCTTACAAAAATGTACTTACACATTTCTAGATGAAAGTCAAATAGGCAAACATACCTGAAAATGAAAAAAAAAATTATTACACATGTTAAATAATATAAATTTCGAAAAATTGCATACAATTTTTTTGGCAATAAACAAAAATCAATCGTATCTACATAAATAGTAAAAATGGACGAGTAAATTAATAGTTTATGAACATTACTCTTTTTAATCCACCAATAAAAATATTTATAATTTTATTTTTGTTCCCATTGTTACGAAAATGTATGGACTTGGCCTTCTCTATTCCCTAATAACAAATATGAAATTATTTTTGATTGACAATCTACCATTTGTCAATTAAACATCATTTCATAAGTGCATCAATAGATATGTATTTCTTGGGCCAAGTCCATCTGAATATCAACGTGGTCCATCGGTTGCGTGGTATGATGTAGGCTTGCACCATACCATCATCTCTTTATTTCAATTTCTATTAAAATATACTGTGTTCCATTAATTTTTTTTTACATTTTGCGAAGGTTTTCTTCACAAAAATAGCATTTAATTACTTAAACAAATCTAATCATCTAAAAAGGTCCACCCACCACCTAGTGAGATAGGACCCACCCACCACCTTGTGAGATAGGAAACACCTACCACCCTTCCTATCAACCATAACTTAATCTACAAAACTGTTTGTTTTACGAAATTTCTGCGTAATTTATTGGAGATTTAGGAAGTTTAATAATAACCGGAAACAGGGTGTGTAGTTTAAGTAAAATTAAATTTAAAGGGCGGTGGTTGGGCCCTATGCCACAATCTAACCAGTTGACAACAGTCCAGGGTTATTACAAACAAATTAATTTCCCAAAAGAAAAAAAATAGACGGAATACTTTTATGTAATTTTTTGCAACCGTGAAACCTTCGTTTATGTTAAAATGTTTAGATTATGAGATGGGGCCCACCCGCCGCCATTTGCACCAACTGTAACTTAACCTACAAAACCGTGTTTGTTTCACGAAATTTCTTTGTAAATCAATGAAGATGTTACAAGTTTAATAATAACCAAAACAGGGAGTGTAATTCAAGTAAAATTTAATTTAAGGGGCGATGGGTGGGCCCCATCCCACTATTCAACCAATTAACAACAATCCAGGGTTATTACAATTGAACTAATTAACGAATAAAAGAAGAAAGACTACTTTTATATAATTTGTTCATAGTTTTGCAACCGTGAAATCTTCGTTTATGTTAACATGTTTAGATTGTGAGATGGGAGCCACCCGCCGTCAGTTGCACCAACTATAACTTAACCTACAAAACCGTGTTTGTTTTACGAAATTTCTTTGAAATTCAATGTTACGAAAAATGACAAATTTGAGTTAAACTTTATGTCCAAATTAATGTCAGTTAGTTTGACTTAAAGTCAAAAAACGTCAACTCAAAGCCTCTAGAAAAATGTGAAATTTGGGTAGAGTTAAGAGACTTTATGTGCAAATTAATATCGAAATTTGACGTAAAGTCGATAAGCGTAAAAAAAACTAATTTTGACTTTAAAGGCGTTAAGCCTCTAGAAAAAATGTCAAATTTAATTAAAGTGAAGAGACTGTCGAAATTTGACTTAAATTTTAGAAACGGTAAGAAAACAAGACTAATTTTGTCTAAAATCCTTAAGCCTCTAGAAAAAATGTGTTCCATTAATTTTTTTTTTACATTTTGCGAAGGTTTTCTTCACAAAAATAGCATTTAATTACTTAAACAACAAACAATTTGGGTAGAATTAGGAGACTTTATGTGCAAATGAATGCAGAAATCTGACTTAAATTCGACAAGCGTTAAGAAAGCAAGACTAATTTCGACTTAAACCCTAAAGCCTCCAGAAAAAAAATCAAATTTGAGTTAAAGTTTATGTCAAAATTTGAGTTAATGTCGAAGAACCTCAAGAAAAAGAGACTAATTTGAACTTAAAGACATCAAGCCTCTAGAAAAATGTAAAATTTGAGTAGAGTTGAGACTTTATGTGCAAATTAATGTCGAAATTTGACTTTAAAGTCGATGAGCGTCAAAAAAAGACTAATTTTTACTTTAAAGGCGTTAAGCCTCTAGAAAAAATGTCAAATTTAATTAAAGTGAAGAGGCTTTATGTCCAAATAACTGTCGAAATTTGACTTAAAGTCGATAAGCGTCAAAAAAGACTAATTTTTACTTTAAAGGCGTTAGGCCTCTAGAAAAAATGTCAAATTTAATTACTGTGAAGAGACTTTATGTCCAAATTATTGTCGAAATTTGACTTTAAGTTAAGAAGCGGTAAGAAAGCAAGACTAATTTTGACTTAAACCATTAAGCCTCTAGAAAAAATGTCAAATTTGGGTAGAATTAGAGACTTTATGTGCAAATAGTAACCAAAACAGGGAGCGTAGTTTAAATAAAATTTAATTTAAAGGGCGGTGGGTGGGCTCTATCCCACAATTCAACTAGTTAACAGCAGTCCAGGATTATTAAAATTAACAAAAAGAAAGATTACTTTTATTTAACTTCTTCATTAATTTTGCCTTAGATATCAACTATAGCTTAACATATAAAATCGTGTTTGTTTTTTGAAATTTCTTTGTAATGCATTGAAGATATTAGACGTTTAATAAAAACCAAAGGTATAATTCTAGCTTAAGTAAAATTTAATTCAAAGTGTAAATGTTCAAAAACCATAGTAATTTTGCAAGAACGACATATTCTGAATGAAATGGTATTTTTGAGTGTTTGTGTTTACAAATTCCAAATTATCAAATTTTCAAAAAGCAAAGTTATTTTGAAGGAACAACGTTTTTTGAACTTATTATTGAACTTATTTTTGAATTTTTTTTCGCTCAGTGAAAAAAATGATATATTTTCATGTGGGGTGGCTTTTTAAAAACCAAAGGTATTTTGATAGAATAACGTTTTCTGAATTAAATGTAAGTTTTAAGGAATATTATTACCGTGTTTAGTACTTATTTTTAATTGCTTCGCTCGAGTTTTCGACAATTTCAAAAATTCACAACACGAAATTTGGTCAATTTAAAAATGAAAATAATTATTTTTTCGCTACTGTTCAAATATTACTGGTTTTTTCCCTAAAAACCAGAATAACTCTGAACGGTTAAATTTAGCCCAATTAAAGTTATTAGTATTAAAAATTACGCAGTTTTCCGATTTTTTTTTGGTCTATTTTGACTGGACTATACAGGCTTGGTCGGTAAGTTAAAAATAATGAGTCTAAATTTAATTATCGTTTTAATCTTATCTCGTCAATGCACACATCCGCATGATGCGACGTAATGTACATATTACGAAAAGTTCTAATAAAATAAATAAATTTTATCATATTGTGTCAAGGTGCCCCTGTGGCTTTTCAAGTGTACTAATCGATATTAATTATCAATTATTGCAGAATATCTAAATTATCAAATGAAACAATCTTAAGATTTTCTTGATGATAATCCTGTGAAGTTTTGACAAAATTCCGTACACCGGAAGTACAAGTCTAGTCTTAACAAGCTATTATATACCTAATACAGCAATATTACTATAGTACGAGGGTCATTTTTAAATTAAATATCCGTTTTGGGGTCCCTAGATACCATTTCAACAATTTCTGGAAAAAACATTTTTTGTCTGTGTGCGTGTGTGTGTGTCTGGCTATGTGCGCTGTATCTCAAAAACCAATAGAGCAATTGATATGAAACTTTGAACATACGTCTTATTTAATAATCCGAAGAACTGAAAAGCTTTTGGTAAAATTTCGTACACCGGAAGTGGGTGTTTACCTTAACTGTTTTTTGCCAATATTTTCTTAAATATGAAAAATATCACAAAAATATTTAAACAAACATTAAAGACAACAAAGAAATGAACATCTTTTGCTTGAAAATATTTTTCATAAAATCATTGTTATTCGAGAAAAAAAAAAATTATTTTTATTTAAATTTTTGGTTTATAATTATAAAACGATAATAGCTACAGTAAATTTATGTTGCTAATAATTGTAGAGAATGCTAAAATAAACAACCTATAAAGAATAAGTTTTTTTCGAAATCCCTTTAGTTTTTGAGAAAACTGAGTTTTTGAATTTGAAGTATAATTTTTCCATCTTTCATAATTTTGACGTTTTAAACGTCAGTTTCATCCGAGTTTACACAACGCTCGATGTACATTTAAAATATGATTTCAATTGAAAATAAACCATAAAAGCGTAAATACAAATGATACTATCAAGTCGGAGAAAGTAACATGATGATTTCAGACTCAATGCGCGTACTTTGCAATCGGCGGAATTAGTAATGGACATAACTAATCTTAAATTGCCATAAAACATCGTCCACCTCATTCAAAGACTTGAGACTGACTGACAACATAGTTGAATGTTTAGAGAAGCCATTTGTCAGTAAAAAAACTTCGGAGAAGGCTATGCGCGGAAGGGATCTTACTTTAAAAATGACCCTCGTATATTATTATAGTATGTTTTTTTGATATTTTGTAATACTGTGAATTTCATTTTATACGAAAGGATGACATGGATAAAAAATAATAAATAATGAGGGCCTATTGTGGCATGAGTGCCACGATGGTTTATTATCCAAAATGGGTAAATTGTAACACCTGACTGGTGATTTATTTACACTACTGTGGTACACATAATTATAACTGGATCGTTTTGTCAACATGAAACATTTGAAGAACACACATGCTTTTTCATATTATGATTACCTAAATACCGTTATTATTTTCTAATACCACTTAATGCACGTCGATTATTACAGATAATATCTTTATCGACAAATACAGTTGACCTTGTAACGCTTCAGGGTTAATAAAAGTGAAATTAAAAAAATAAAATACTCGCTTAGTTTATTGGAAAACGACAATACAAACATATGTTGATGTCGACAAGTTCGTTCTTAGAACCGTTACCAGAATTATTATTTTAAGTATGCGTCGTTATGAAAACTACAGATGGTTCTACCAGTTTAATAAGAGTACCTGAGTGACTTGTGAACTGTTAATCATCACAGAATTAGATTCACCGAACATTAGCAGTAAAGTAACTCTTCCAGATTTTCGAAAGGACAATTTTAATCGGGATCTTAGACTATAAGCTTGTCGCCCTCGTACACGCATAAACATCTTCCAAATTTCCTTGATACAAAACTAACTATTATGAAAGTAGAGTGCATGAAATTCTGTTTTTATTACTTTTGTAAGCAGTAGTTAATTTCCTGCATGGTATTTAACGTCGACGTCACGTCACGTCACGTTTTCACGGCACGTGGAAATGTTATGGGCGTTTTACGAGCGCACGAGGGCACTCTTGGTGGATTTTCAGACTCTTGGGTTTTTAGCATCTAGAAGCTACTGTTTTAAATTCATCGTCGTTACACAAAAAAAAACATGCAATGCTTTTATATTCATTATCAAGTGGACTATAATTTCTTAAAATAAGTGCAGGGTGTAGATAAATTATTGGGACAATTGCCCTCATTCACTTATCAACCCCAATGAAATCGAATAACGTTGATGAGATGACCCAATAAAATTCTAATTACGACGCATGTTATGCATGGCAATTCACCCTGGGTGGTATCTAATCAGATAATCCATCATGTTGGTATTGCCTAGCAACGCGTTACTACATGTTTTATAACGTATAAAACGTCAGTTATTGCCGGACTTTTAAGCAGTTTGCTCCTGAATTCGATCTGTTTGTATTTTCGGGTGAAGTGTTAGTGCTTTCGTCAGTAATAGTATTCATAGGCATTTCTCAAAATCTTGGTAAGCTCATTTTTACTACAATTGTTGTGGCACAGATTAATACACGTCTGACACTTGGTGTCACTAAATTTAATTTTTCAAATTATGAAGTGTGAACTTTCTGTTCGGCCAATTGTCTTCTCGAATCTAACTCGTGACTGATTTTTCCCAGGCAATTATTAGCGTCTGGATCACTCTTGCTTGTTGCTTCCAGAAAATCGTGATCCAGACGCTAATAATTGCCAGCAAAATCATAGGCACTCGTTGATTATGTGCCCATGTAAAATATTTTTTCACAAACGTTTTCTTTTTGTAGGTTTTTCCCTCGGTACGTTGTATTTTCCGAAAAAATCAAGCATTTCTCTCCCTTGATAAATAACCTACTATTTACGCCGCTTTAGTGAAATTAGTTCGGCGCGTAAATGAAGTTGCCTATCATCGAAGGACTTCAATTTCAAATTTAAGTTTTGTTGATTTTCTTTTATTTGCTCCTCTTTACACGCCGAATTCATAACCTTAAAACTATGTTGCATTAAACAAGTTTATTATTGTTATTAATAATTTATTTAATGCATCTGAAACAGGTGAGGGATTTTCATTTTTAATTATATTGAATTAATACAGTTATTTTGGTCTGCGTTCGATTTTTGATGAAACTTTCTCTTTACATAATCCATTATTATTTAACAGAATAAGCCAGTTTTCCGGATACAGTTATATAATCTGCTAATTTCACTCCATTGTCCAGAAATTACCGTTGCAACAGAAAGTGGTTGATCGTTATGGCGGAGTGTAACGCGCGCTCCCAATTCGCGGAGAAATTTGCGAATTGCGCAAATTTACAACCGAACCGGCATGTTACGCTAGAAAATAATTGCACGTGGGCAATTCGACTGGAAACTGGAATAGAATTTCCAATTATCGACCGATGATGGCGCGATATTTTTCGCGTAATTATCCGGTTCCCGCAGCGAATATCTCAGTTTTGCCCAACATTTTTAGTTATTTATTTTTTCCATGACAAAATATTATTCTTGAGTATAAAGAACTTAAACTAACATTACTAAAGTCAAAATAGTCTCTTGTCACTTTGTTAAATTTTAATGTCAATAAATTGTCTTTCAAAGCCACCTTCAATTTTTATTTAGTAAAATGGCTATTTAAACGGTTGATAAAACGAGTTTTCTGCAAATAACTTTTAATGCGTTAGGAATTGGGACGCGGTTGTTATTAAGAAAAATGTTTGTTTTTTAATTCCGCATAGAATGACATAAAAATATACAGGGGCTCCAATTTAAAATAAGAAAAATAAAGTGCTTTAAAGTTTAAAATGTTTGACACTAAATTTTGGACACCCTGTATAATTCATATCGATCAAACTTGGTTAACGGGACTATCGGACCTTATTTAATGAGTACCTTGTATGATTTTATTAACAAGGCACTATTTTGATTTTTTATTAATTTCTTAAAACAGTAGTGCAAAACTGATTTTTTTTAGTTTTATTTTTTTTTTGCCGATATCCCTGAATCGATTCCAATAAAATTATAGGTGTATATAGGCAACCATAAAAGGTACCCAAATAAGCAATAAAATACATAGCATGTAATTTAAAAAAATATATCATCATGACGTCACGCTTTTTTTGGGACACCCTGTATAATCAAAAATATTTTCCTGAAAGGATACAAAAATATTCTAATCTTAACTTAATTAGTAACTGAGTTATAGAAGACGGGAGGTGAGATGCAGGACCCTGTATATCAATTTTTTTTTTTGAAAGTACACATTTTATATAAATTCAATCATTCTCACCTCTTCAAATAGTTATTACGCATTGACTCTAATTAAATGTAATACGCTATAATTATGTCCGTGAAATCAAATATAATTACATATAATTACACTATTCAGCCTCTAAATTACCCTTGGCCTGTTATTTTTTTTTGTGGCGTCACCGTGCAGTATATATTTTTAAAAATGACCATGCTTACCATAATTTAATTCAGCGTGCAGTATTTATTTAAAAAAAAATGACTATGTTTACATAATTTAAAAGTTGATACGAATTCATTTTAAGTTTAAAACGAAAATCATTTAAAATTCTATTTTGGTAACTGCGTCCTTTAAAATAATGTACTTCATGTATTGAATAATAGTATATTATTAAACGAGTGAGAACTCGGGTGAATTGCAAACTTCACTTTCGTGGTAATGGCCAACTTGTTCATGAGTTTAATACTAAACTTTTTCGCATCATATTAAATAATTACCTACAGATTTTTCTGTTTGTATTAAATTATAACGAATAATTTTTCTATTTGGAAATGCGGCAGTACGCTGACAAAAAAACGAATCGTAACCATAGTAACAACTAAACTGTTGGGCAATGAAACTGCTATCATTTCATTGGCTGAAATCTGTTGGGCAATGAAAATGCGATCATTTGATTGGACGTCACCTGTGGAGAAAATGATTCGGCCGAGTAATGAACAACTTTCTCAATCAAAAACGATTTAACAATGTTTATATTATTTAATAACATGCGAAAAAACCTTTTGTTTGTTTGTTCTGTTACGTTGCGATGGAAGAAAAGTGATAATGTCAACACGTACGAGAATTGTTAAGGTTTACAGAGTTTACTAAAAGCCTCTTATCTTCGTATTATCTGTAAACGTGCGCGATAAAATAAATTTAAGCGCCGGTTATGCAACCGTAATTTTTGTTTTCAAACAACAACTCCATTTGCAGGTAATTGATTGTTTATTTCTCGTAGGCTGTTGTTCTAAAAATAGTGCTTGAATCATTACACTCTTTAAGATTACGAATGCACCGTTATTTTTCGTACGAAGTATAGGAAAATATTGTGATCGTAAAAATTAAAAAAATAGATATCGAAAAATTGCGATAAACTTGCAAAATATCATAACAATTCCTTGGATGGCCACATCACCATTTTTGTCTTGCAGATTATGGATTTTGAAATTGTAAATCCTGATCAAAGTAGTGCCCGGTAATAATTCGAAGTTTCACAACTTGAAGAATCTATAGAAAATTTCCTTTGAATTAAAAAAAATGTAAAAAAAATTGAAAACGTTGCGCAATTGTTTTGCAAATTTTAACAAATATTTTTGCATCTATTTGCTTACTAAAACACTCGATTTCTTTACAAAATTCCGACTAAAACAAAAGTTATGAATTTTCAAAATTGCGCCTGCAGCAGTAAGACAGAAAATTTCGTCTGAATTAAAAAAGTGTAAAAAAATTAAAATCGTTGCGAAATTGTTTTGCAAATTTTAACAGATATTTTTGCATCTATTTGCTTACTAAAACACTCGATTTCTTCACAAAATTCCGACTAAAACAAAAGTTATGAATTTTCAAAATTGTGCCTGCTAATGAAGAAAATTTCGTCTGGATTAAAAAAATTAAAAAAAAAATTGAAATCGTTGCGTAATTGTTTTGTAAATTTTAACAGATATTTTTGCATCTATTTGCTTACTAAAACACTCGATTTCTTCACAAAATTCGGACTAAAACAAAAGTTATGAATTTTCAAAATTGTGCCTGCTAATGAAGAAAATTTCGTCTGAATTAAAGAAAATGTAAAAAAATTGAAATCGTTGCGTAATTGTTTTGCAAATTTTAACAGATATTTTTGCATCTGTTTGCTTACTAAAACACTCGATTTCTTCACAAAATTCCGACTAAAACAAAAGTTATGAATTTTCAAAATTGTGCCTGCTGCTAATGAAGAAAATTTCGTCTGAATTAAAAAAATGTAAAAAAAATTGAAATCGTTGCGTAATTGTTTTGCAAATTTTAACAGATATTTTTGCATCTATTTGCTTACTAAAACACTCGATTTCCTTACAAAATTCCGACTCAAACAAAAGTTATGAATTTTCAAAATTGTGCATGCAGTGTTTTTAAAGAAAATTTCGTCTGAATTAAAAAAATGTAAAAAAAATTGAAATCGTTGCGTAATTGTTTTGCAAATTTTAACAATTATTTTTGCATCTATTTGCTTACTAAAACACTCGATTTCTTAACAATATTCCGACCAAAACAAAAGTTATGAATTTTTAAAATTGTGCCTGCTAATGAAGAAAATTTCGTCTGGATTAAAAAAATGTAAAAAAATTGAAATCGTTGCGTAATTGTTTTGCAAATTTTAACAGATATTTTTGCATCTATTAGCTTACCAAAACACTCGATTTCTTCACAAAATTCCGACTAAAACAAAAGTTATGAATTTTCAAAATTGTGCCTGCTAATGAAGAAAATTTCGTCTGGATTAAAAAAATGTAAAAAAAATTGAAATCGGTGCGTAATTGTTTTGCAAATTTAAACAGATATTTTTGCATCTATTTGCTTACTAAAACACTCGATTTCTTCACAAAATTCCGACCAAAACAAAAGTTATGAATTTTTAAAATTGTGCCTACTAATGAAGAAAATTTCGTCTGGATTAAAAAAATGTAAAAAAAATTGAAATCGTTGCGTAAATATTTTGCAAATTTTAACAGATATTTTCGCATCTATTTGCTTACTAAAACACTCGATTTCTTTACAAAATTCCGACTAAACCAAAAGTTATGAATTTTCAAAATTGTGCCTGCTAATGAAGAAAATTTCGTCTGGATTAAAAAAATGTAAAAAAAATTGAAATCATTGCGAAATTGTTTTGCAAATTTTAACAGAAATTTTTGCATCTATTTGCTTACTAAAACACTCGATTTCTTCACAAAATTCCGATTAAAATAAAAGTTATGAATTTTCAAAATTGTGCCTGCAGTGGAAATAAAGAAAATTTCGTCTGAATTTAAAGAAAAAATGGAAGAATCGAAGTTTCGAATTTTTCGAAGAATCGAAGTTGCGAAGATTCAAAGTATCGAAGATTCGTAGTTTACATTTTTTTGGAGAATCGAAGTTGCGATGTTTCGAATTTGTCGAAGAATCGAAGATGCGAAGTTTTGATTTTTTTTAAGAATCGAATTTGCGTAGATTCGAAGTATCGAATTTGCGAAGCTTCGAATTTTCAAAGTTTCGAATTTTTAGAAGAATCGAAGTGTCGAAGGTGCGAAGTTTCGATTTTTTTTAAGAATCAAAGTTGTGAAGATTCGAAGTATCGAAATTGCGAAGTTTAGAATTTTTCGAAGTGTCGAAGATGCGAAGTTTCGATTTTTTTTTAAGAATCGAACTTGCGAAGATTCGAAGTATCGAAATTGCGAAGTTTCGATTTGTTTGAAATGTTTCGAAAATAAAAGTGTCGAATATGTGAAGTTTCAATGTTTTTTTTAAGAATCGAAGTTGCGAAGACGCGAAGTACCGAAATTGCAAAGTTTTGCATTTTTCGAAGAATCGAAGTGTTGAAGATGCGAAGTTCGATTTTTTTGAAGGATCGAAGTTGCAAAGATTCGAAGTATCGAAATTGCGAAGTTTAGAATTTTTCGAAGTGTCGAAGATGCGAAGTTTCGATTTTTTTTAAGAATCGAACTTGCGAAGATTCGAAGTATCGAAATTCCGAAGTTTCGATTTTTTTTTTAAGAATCGTAGTTGCGAAGTGTCGAATTTTTTAAAGAAAAGAATTTTTCAATACCAAAACCCTAAACACGTTTAAGAGTATATATTTAGTGAGGATATTAAAGAATATGGGCAAACGGCTTTTCTTCTTCTTCTTCTTCTTCTTCTTCTTCTTCTTCTTCTTCTTCTTCTTCGCAAGTGCTGACCTGCCTGAAACTTTGTCAAGTAAAGTTTCCACGTTTGAGGAAAAGAAAATCTAATTTTAATAATATCAGCCAATGTAAACCAGATAAGTTTTCCGCGAATATTTATCGCAACGCAAGTCGACAAATTACAGATAAGAATTTTTACCACCCGAACTGCGAGTTCGATGAGAGTCTCTTAGTATTCCTAACAACGCGGTTTTCGAGTGCATCCGTTAACCCGATTCGCGAATCAAATTTGATTTGGGCCAATCGAAAGTGTTGAAGTTGCGCGAACTTGTTAATTGGACAAAATTGGCCATAATTGGAAATCAAACGAGTTTCGTCAATTCGTTAAAATGGATGTTGTTCTGGTATTGTAATTAAATTTAGCGAAATTATTTCCCAAGGTCATGACCTCGGCATTGCACAAAAGGGTTGCCAACCTAAAAATTTGGGGGAATTTAATGGCGGGAAATTGAAAATCTGAAAATTTTAAGTCATGAAATTTGAGAATTTATATCCATACTGCGAAGAACTTTTTTTTGTTTTTTACTCTTCGCTGCGTTTTTGGGGGTCAATTGCGAATATTTCGAAATGAGGACTTACTGTCGAAAATGGCCTACATGAAAAGTTCCAATGGGTTTACTCGTGTATTTTTTCACGTTTTCGTCAACAATTAAAAAATCACCGATTTTGAGTCCACAATGGTGAAACGTATTGTGTCGACTATAATTCGACATACGAGTGCAAACAGTTAATAAATGTATTTCATAAATTACTTGATTTTCGAAGCTAAAAAATGTAATTTTAAGTCTAACTGTAAAATAATAATTAACATTACAAAAATTTGATAGATATGAAAAATTTCGTACGATCAAATCGGAGAAAATCACATGACGGCTTTTTTCCAAGCTTATTTTCAGCAGTAGCGACACTAATGCCACTAAAAGCAATATATTAAATGCAAATAAAATATTCGATAAATAAATTGAGGCTTAATTAATAAAATCACGCCCGATATCTTTGATGTAGTTAAAACCAATTGCTTTGCTCACAAAACCACCAAGAAGTGATATAATAACAAACTGCAGTATTTAGTCGTCCCCATCGATTGCTCCAAAATTAAACGTTAGTTGCGTAGAAAGCAGTGGCGGCTCGTGAAAGTTGTCCCCGAGAGAGTTTCATTTCAAGTATTGCGGCACGATCGGTAGGCGTAGAAAATTACAAATCCACACGAGCCGCCTCTGGTAGAAAGTATTGCGGTTTGCCGTGTGTATTGACTAATCAGATATGTCAAGTTAACATGAATGTAAGCGAAGAGGATAGGTGCGAACCGTTACTACGTCGCAAAACCATAATTCTAAAACTTTCACTTTGTTTTTTGAATTTGAAGTTTTCAATCAAACGTATTAAATTATTAATTATTTTAATATTTACGCATTGTTACTTTTTTTTTCGAAAATTTAGTTGAAAATTTAAACTGTATAAAATTTCTAGAATTTTTTTTTCGAAAATTTAGTTGAAAATTTAAACTGTATAAAATTTCTAGAATTTTTTTTTCGAAAATTTAGTTGAAAATTTAAACTGTATAAAATTTCTAGAATTTTTTTTCAAAAATTTAGTTGAAAATTTAAACTGTATAAAATTTCTAGAATTTTTTTTTCGAAAATTTAGTTGAAAATTTAAACTGTATAAAATTTCTAGAATTTTTTTTCGAAAATTTAGTTGAAAATTTAAACTATAAAATTTCTAGAATTTTTTTTTCGAAAATTTAGTTGAAAATTTAAACTGTATAAAATTTCTAGAATTTTTTTTTCGAAAATTTAGTTGAAAATTTAAACTGTATAAAATTTCTAGAATTTTTTTTCAAAAATTTAGTTGAAAATTTAAACTGTATAAAATTTCTAGAATTTTTTTTTCGAAAATTTAGTTGAAAATTTAAACTGTATAAAATTTCTAGAATTTTTTTTCGAAAATTTAGTTGAAAATTTAAACTGTATAAAATTTCTAGATTTTTTTTTCAAAAATTTAGTTGAAAATTTAAACTGTATAAAATTTCTAGAATTTTTTTTTCGAAAATTTAGTTGAAAATTTAAACTGTATAAAATTTCTAGATTTTTTTTTCAAAAATTTAGTTGAAAATTTAAACTGTATAAAATTTCTAGAATTTTTTTTTCGAAAATTTAGTTGAAAATTTAAACTGTATAAAATTTCTAGAATTTTTTTTTCGAAAATTTAGTTGAAAATTTAAACTGTATAAAATTTCTAGAATTTTTTTTCGAAAATTTAGTTGAAAATTTAAACTGTATAAAATTTCTAGATTTTTTTTTCAAAAATTTAGTTGAAAATTTAAACTGTATAAAATTTCTAGAATTTTTTTTTCGAAAATTTAGTTGAAAATTTAAACTGTATAAAAGTTCTAGAATTTTTTTTCAAAAATTTAAACTATAAAATTTCTAGAACCGGTCATGGCTGAATGGTTTACAAGCCAAAGCCAAACAAAAAATCTAGTTTGGAGAGTGCCACTTTTTCATGTATTAACTTAACATAGCTATTTTAATATTTAACAGTTGAATAATAAACCATGAAAATGTATATTTTCTACAGCATATTCAACGATCAGTAATAGTAGTGATCGTGTACAGTGTTCTCCAGAGTGCAAGAACAAAGTTGACCCCCACAGGTAAAGTATTTCTTTTTCCCGTAGTACTCTTCTAAAGCTAACGCACTTACTACTTTACACATTGCACCCTGAATGCATTATATTTCCCACTCTACCGATTCTTCTTTGCTTTCTCAGGCCTCGAATTATAATGTCTAGTTACGGCGTGACGTCTGGTGCGTTCGGGTCCACCGGCAGTTCGTCTCGTAATCAGACATTGTACGACCGGGCATTAGTGTATGAAACTGTTGTTCATAGCTTTTGACTTTATTTGTTTTCTTTCTTCAGCCTTTATTCTTAATAGTTAATACGGATATTGAAACATTGCTTCAGTGTGTTTGTTATACACTTGCATTATGAGTTTTTACATATAACTGTTTCAAAAAGAAACGAATCGCTGTCACCTTTGAATTGAACTGCGCTTGTCTATGATTTTTAACTAAGAATGTTATGCTTCGTATACACTTACACCACGCAGATGTGTATGGTGTTCGTGTGCATGATTTGTGTTCGGCTCATGGTTAGGTGATTAACGCCCTTTTTGCACAACGTACAAAATTTTTGACGTTAACTGTCAGCATGTTTAATCAGGACGTGCGAATTTCAGTTCATAGGCGACTGTGATTTTTTTTAACACACCTTATATGCGACATAAAAATCTTGCTACCATTACATTCCCTAATAATAATGATTAATCTTAATTTAATTTTAAATTTTACGCTGGCCAACTATCTACCCCGTTTTTTTTCTCGTGACCAATTTATTGTAAAGAGAAAATTAGCTCCAAGTCTTGTAAAATAAAAATCCCACGTCTTATTTGATCGATGTAATTGAAAAACAAGCTTCAGTGGTGAGCTAGCAAACATTTTTTTTGTTTTTAATTAAACATGTTTTTAAAGTGTTTTGAAAATCAGAAAAAAACGAAAAATGACCTAATTTTTTTTGCAATTAGATTTTCTGTGGTTAAGGCCCGAAAGAATATCAGTTAACATTGTATTAGATTCTGTTGCCTGTTGCCTGTTAAAATCTTAGTATACAATTTCAACTTATCATCAAAGGATATAGCAGAATAGATGGTCAAAAGTGCCCCCAAATGAAATGAGCTGGGAAGTTAAAAATAATGTTCAGGTTCATAAAAAAGTCAGATTCGACAAAAATGTAGTCCCCAACCCCCTCTCATCCCCAGCTATAGTCAAAAACGTGTTTTATGGTTTTTAATTTTTACCTGTGCATCCAAATAATTTTTCACTTTCTTTAGGTATCAGTATCTTAAAAACGGGAATTTTTGGCGGGAAATTCGAATTTTGACAATATAAAATATCACTAAATAGCGAATATTTCAGAGACGTTAAAAGGTGCAGCTCTAGAAAAAATATATAATAGGTGTCTATTGTTCCTTAATATGTGTGATTTTTCAGAATTTTCCAAGTGGTAGAACATGGCCAGATAATTAAAAACTGCATTTTTGACTAATTTTAACCTTATTTATCACATTCATTTTGTAGCATGTGTTTTCAGAAATAAACTTATCTATTAGTACCATTTATTTTGCGTAAAAATTACTACCTAACATTTTATATTAATTCAGCAGTTTTTCGATTTTAACGAAAAAAGTAATTTTGAATTAATTTTTTTGTTTCAGGTATTAGAGTTTCCCACTAAATGAGCAAAACAAAATTAAATTAAAATGTGCATATAAAAAGTTTTCCAATGTATTTTTTTTCCGCTTGAAAGTGATAAATAAGGTTAAAATTAGTCAAAAATGCGATTTTCAATTATTTTGGCCATGTTCCACCACTCGGAAAATTCTAAAAAAAAATCACACATATTAAGAAACAATAGACACCTATTATACATTTTTTTCTAGAGGTGCACCTTAACGTCTTATTTTTTCTCTCCGCTATGTTTTCGGGGATTAATCCGAGATTTCAAACAACATGACGGACAAAATTCGTGAAAAAACTCTTTAAAAAAAAAGTTTGTATTATTTCCTGTAGAACACGATCCCGTAATTAAAAATAGGGGGTTCCATTTGAAAAATCAAAGTTGACCTTCGTTTGACCTGGAAAATTATTGCCAAGGTCACCAGAATATGCCCCCCTCCGAACACTACAACTTTTATCTGAAACATTTTTTGCCACGTTGCTCAGGTTTAGAGATATTTGCGGTGGCAATTTAAACTGGGACACCCTGTATAAAGTTAATAATTTATATAATAACCCAATTAGTCGAATGTGAAGATCGGCTAATAAATTAAACTCTTATGAATGGTTCAATTTATTTAATACCTACAGAAAAATATGTGTTTAAGAAAAACTTGAATAAACGTATTAGTAGTAGTATTAGTTTTAAGTTTTAAATTTTAAGTAAAAAATTGTAATATTTGTATAGATGAATTTATGTAAAATGGGGATTCCCGTGAATGAATAAATAAATAAATAATTTCAAACGCACGAGCGCAATTTATCAGACTATATCTCAACAAAAATATTAGAAAGAAATAGAAAGACATTTATGGCGGGCGTGTCGTGTCGGTTTGGATATTAATTCTTTAAAGGAATCAAACAAGATTTGAAAAGCACTAACTTAGCAGTGGACTTTATTACATTTTCTTTACAGTGCGTACAGTTCCTGTTAGAGCCCTGCGCGGCGTTTTTTTAGGGCCCGGCCCAATGAAATAAAAAAAAATTGTCGGCCCAGCCCGCTAGTGTATATTTGAAGCTCGGCCCGGCCCGGCCCGAAATCGTTCTTTAATTTTTTTTTTATATTTAAAATATATAATAAAATAAATTAATTATTCTATTTTAAAAAATATATATAATCAAATTAAATAATAATAATAATTTTCACTTTCACAATTTTCGAATTCGTATTTTTTACGGCCCGGCCCGGTATTATAAATTGAGAGATACAGCATTCAAGGAACGGCCCGGCCCGTGTAGGGCCTAGTTCCTGTTTTGCACGTTATATGCCCTATTTTCCAATATTTCAGAAATCTTTTTTTTTCCACGAAAGTGTCTGTAAACTATTTTCAAATAAATTGTTCGGGATGATATTATATTTTTTGGTTGGGCATCTTTCACTTTTTACTTTCTCCGATACGAAGTACGAGAAAGTATTGTGATCGTGATTTTTTTTTCAAAATTTTTTTTTACGGAAATATCCGTTTTGGGGTCCCTAGATGCCATTTCAACAATTTTTGGAAATTTTTTTTTGTGTCTGTGTGTGTGTGTGTCTGTGTGTGTGTGTGTGTGTGTGTCTGTCTGTGTGCGCTGTATCTCAAAAACTAATAAAGCAATTGATATGGAACTTTGAACATCCATCTTATTTGATAATCTGAAGAACTGAAAAGCTTTTGGCAATATTTCGTACACCGGAAGTGGGCGTTTACCTTAACTGTTTTTTGTTTTTTGCCAATATTTTCTTAAATATGAAAAATATCACAAAAACATTCAAACAAACTTTGAAGACAACAAAGAAATGAACAGCTTTTGCTTGAAAACATTTTTCATAAAATCATTTTTATTCGAGAAAAAAAATTATTATTATTTTTTTAATTTTTGGTTTATAATTATAAAACGAATAATAGTTACAGAAAAATTATGTGAATAATAATTGTAGAGAATGCCAAAATGAACAACTTCTAAAGAATAAGTTTTTTTCGAAATCTCGTTAGTTCTTGAGTAAACCGAGTTTTTGAATTTGAAGTATAATTTTTCCATCTTTCATGATTTTGACGTTTTAAACGTCAGTTTCATCCGAGTTTACGCAACGCTCGATGTACATTTAAAATATGATTTCAATTGAAAATAAACCCATGAAAACGTAAATATAAAGTCGGAGAAAGTAACATGATGGCCACATCACCATTTTTCTTGAATTACTTCAAGAGAAACCCTTCCAATGCGGCGTCTTCACTAATTTTAATAGCGTTATAGTCGCAAACTAACGTTTGACGTTTAGTGCAACGATTACATGGTGTGTCCTATAACTCTCGTACCACGCCCCTTTTGAATCTTTTTACCAACCATGAAAAATGAAACTACAAAAATCCACACTAACGAATATAAATTGCAAAACACGTTAAAATTCAATTACGACATAAAAACACGATAAAATACACTCGTGGACAAAAAATTCCGGACTCCTAAGTTAATGTTATCATAAGAAAAACTTTTTTTGGTTTTTTCCACAAGACATAAAACATTATCTAATAAAATTTTGTACCATTTTTTTGGGATTAAATTTGGACTCGAAACTACTACTCTGGACTCCGAACTTTTTTTTTTGTTTTTGTGGAAGCACAAGACATAAAACATTATCTACTAAAATTTTGTAACAGTTTTTTGAGACTGAATTTGAACTCGAAACTACATAGTTTAAAATTCAAATTTTGTCCCAAAAAATTGGCAGAGGAACATACAAAATGTTTTATGTCTTGTTTAAAAAAAAAAGTTTTTCTTATGATAACTTCGGTGTCCGGAATTTTTTGTCCACGAGTGTATTTAGTTTATACTTCACAATGATATATTAAAATATCACGAGCATTAAAGTATTTTTTTTTTAATTTAAATCAATTAGGTTGGTAAGAAAATTAATAAATGCGGTTTCTGATGTTTAATTTGCCATGCACACTAAACAGTACAAAAAAATATGATAAAATGTAAATAAAGAACGCGCGACAAACATTGAATTGACAAGATTTTGGAGAGAGAACGCGGCCGTCGAGGCACACCATGTAATCTTTGCACCATGGTTCAGACTAGAGATGGGCAACACTGCTACTTTTGAATCACGTTGTTACCTGTGATTGCTACTTTCTAATATCAGTGATTTTCAACTGTGACTATTGTCACAAAAACATCGCAGAAAGAAATATAAAAAAAAGAAAAATTTCATAAAAATCATCCTCAATGGCCGAAGTATCGCTTATTCAAAAATTAGGTTTTTGTAAATTCAACGATTTTCAATAGAGATATGGATTTTTGAAAATTGTTGTTTTAATTTGTTGAGCACTTGAACAAGAACATCGCAGAAAAAAATATAAAAAACGCAGGAGAAAATCCATAAAAAATGATCCTCAATGGCCGAAGTATCGCTTATTCAAAATCAATTTGGTTTTTGTAAATTCAATAATTTTCAATAGAGATATGGATTTTTGAAAATTGTTGTTTTTATTTTTTGAGCACCTGAACAAAAACACCGCAGAAAGACATATAAAAAACGCAGGAAAAATTCCATAAAAAATCATCCTCAATGGTCGAAGTATGGCTAATTCAAAATCAATTTGGTTTATGTAAATTCAACAATTTTCAATAAAGATATGGATTTTTGAAAATTGTTGTTTGAATTTTTTGAGCACTTGAACAAAAACATCGCAGAAAAAAATATAAAAAACGCAGGAAAAATTCCATAAAAAATCATCCTCAATGTCCGAAGTATCGCTTATTCAAAATCAATTTGGTTTTTGTAAATTCAATAATTTTCAATAGTGATTTGGATTTTTGAAAATTGTTGTTTTAATTTTTTGAGCACTTGAACAAAAACACCGCAGGAAAAAAATATAAAAAACGCAGGAAAAATTCTATAAAAAATCATCCTCAATGGCCGAAATATCGCTTATTCAAAATCAATTTGGTTTTTGTAAATTCAATAATTTTCAATAGAGATATGGATTTTTGAAAATTGTTGTTTTAATTTTTTGAGCACCTGAACAAAAACATCGCAGAAAAAAATATTAAAAACGCAGGAAAAATTCCATAAAAAATCATCCTCAATGGCCGAAGTATCGCTTATTCAAAATCAATTTGGTTTTTGTAAATTCAACGATTTTCAATAGAGATATGGATTTTTGAAAATTGTTGTTTTAATTTTTTCGTCCATCCCTAGTTCAGACCCATTCCTCTACTTCACTGCATAATGGCTCACCATTAGGGCTGTTCAAAACAATCACTTAATCGGTAAATAATCGATTATATGATTATTACTCGAAAAATAATCAATAGATCGATAATTTGATTATTCGATTAATCGAACAATCTTTTACGTTTTAAATAGGACTAATGTTTCTATGTGTATATTTGCGAATAAATGTTCTATTCGTGCCAGCCAAACTTGACTTTTTGTCTCTTTTTATAATCCGTCTATGCTTGTTTACAATAATATTCCACTAATATACTTGAAATTCCACGACAATGCCAATAATAATAATATTTTATTAGTGTTTACAAATACGAAAACCTTACGGCCCGTTCACACGGCACCGAATCGGTCGTTTTACCGATTCGGTTATTTTGCCGTCTTCTATAATGGCGCATATATTTCAATATGCGTGTTCACACGATACTGCCATCGACCGTATACGGTATCGTGTGAACACGCGCGTTAAAATATATGCGCCGCTGTAGAAGACGGCAAAATAACCGAATCGGTAAAACGACCGATTCGTTGCCTTGTGAACGGGTGAAAACTAAAAATATTATGTCAATTATAATAGTCAAATATTCAAGTTGGTATAAATTAAGAGTTATAAAATAAAATCAAAATCTCACTACTACAAATAATTAAAATATAAAACATATTTTAGCGATTATAATAAATGAATCGATAGAAGAAATATAAATAGGTAGTAGTCGGCTTCCCGGACGAGTTGTCCGAGGTTGGCAATCGTGTTAATTGTTACGAATATAATTTTATTGATAATGTTCTAATTCAGTCGAATTTATTACTGCTTCTCCAATACGATTGCAAAAACCATATTCACGATAGGGCTGTGTAAAACAGTCGATTGATTGATTATTACTCGAAAAATAATTAACCAATCGATTGTTTAACCCTTTTAGCCTTGGATTTTTAAATTTGAAAAAAAAAAATTGTTAATTATTATTGATGGGGAGCTTCTCAAGACCATAAATACCAAATTTGAACTGATTTGATTAATTAGTATAGGAATTAATTAGTGAGGCTTTGTTGAAGTGACATCTAGTGATAAACAGCAAAAATATGGATTGTCATAGTAAATGTTGCGGTGGCAATTGCCACCACCAGGGCCGAAAGGGTTAATAAAAAACGGAATAGTTTTAATTAATAACTAGAGTGCGGACGTGTGGGTACCACAGGCAAGCAAGCGATGCCGAATACTGTGCGTGATTTTAAGCAAATCATCTACGCTCGATGTAAGATCGCGCACGCACCATGCATATCGTCCGATGCATAGGCGCATACATTTTGCTGCGATGCGACGATGTGTTTATTTATAAGTATAAATTAACGGATCCGGTTTTTACTAATAGTAATTTGTTTTGCCTCACTTTCTTTTAACGTGCAGCCCCATTAACACGTAAAAACTAAGCAATACACTTCTCGAAACAAATATGCGTTGTATTTTCACCAAAAAAAAAAAAAAACAAAACCACATTGCAAACACACACCGTCGCGCTTATCCCGGAGTTGTTACAGGTTTCTGGAACAGGTACACGCCCGCACGTGGAACCGTTCCGACCTGTTCCGAACAAACAATTTCATAAACGGCGGATTCTTTTTTAAACGAGAAAACAAACCCACTTTATGACGCTGCGTTTGTTGCGGTATTGAATAAACAAATTAAGAGAAACATATTTCTGCTTTTTATATCGCCATCATCATAAAACTACTAAACTATTCTTTCATGAGTAATTTAATTAATTTCATCATTGTCGTAACTATATTTGTGAAACTAGTATATTATAGTTTTCTTTTTAAGAGTAGCAACTTTATTTTATTTCAAAACTCGTCCTTGTTTTATTCATGTATCGTATGTCCATTACAAAAAAACCTCAAGTGTGCCATGATTTTTTTATTTAAAAAAATTTAAGTTGGCACATATGTTTGGAATCGACAAACAAAACGTCAGATCGTTCTAAAAGTCACAATTATTCCGTGGTCGCAATGTTTTACAGCAACCAGCAAAAACGTTTCTAGTTGAAAGTTATTCCGAAATGGGACTTAAGTGGACGGAAATTGGGTGTATTCGTTCGACGCAGCAATGGCAGAGTTTCGGGAAGAATTTCCTACCGTTCTCATTATTTATGATAAATTTAAAAATACCTTATCACGATCTGTTGTATTATTTCATGAAACGAGTAGTATTCTCCGTAAACCAGAAAGTGGTAGACCAGTCAAACGTACTCAGGATGCTATTAACACAGCCCAAAGGAATTTTGGAAGGTGAACCTACGTCTTCTCTGCGTCGTTTATCACAGCAAATTAATTTATCGGTAGGAACATGCCACAACTAACATAACCTCAATTTGTGTTACCAACTTAAATTTAAAAAAATAAAAAATCATGGCACACTTGAGGTTTTTTTTTTAATGAACATACTTTAAAATTAACGTACTTTGGATTTATATATTTTGTACAAGACTTTTGAACTTCATGCATCATGTGTAAATAGATTTTCTTGCATCACTTTTTCCCTCAGCACGCACAATGTAACTTTTTACTTACTACGCTTAATGTTGTACATTGCAATTCGCTCGTTTCGCCGAAATAAATAAATTCTAACTCGAATTTTATTTTAGGCATGCCTCGATCCGGCACCTTTTAGCGACAGCCCCATCAGCTTGAAACGACTGGAGGAATGTGACTATGGTAAGAGGATCACGTATGATATGGCCAAGAAGGGAAGGGCGCCAAGGCCGATAAGGGTGTACGCCGATGGTGCCTTTGACTTGTTCCACCAGGGACACGCCAGGGTTTTGTTGCAAGCAAAAAACGCCTTTCCCAACGTCCACTTGATTGTCGGAGGTAATTATTATTATTATTTTAATTATGTGACTCGTTAATTAATTGCTTGTCTGCAATGCATACATTTTTTTAAAATTAATAATCGGTGCAACTATACATTAGTTATTTACCAACCAAGTGCGGGAAGACGATGTACCCGCATGAACGTATTTTTGAAGCATAAGCGACAATTATTTGCGTGAACGCAGGATAATTCTTCACGCAATATTTTTTGAAACCAACAAAACCATTAATTTTATTTCGAAAGGCAAGTCATGTCTGCTTAGCAAAACAATTTGACAGTTGACGTTTCTAAAGGATCAGAATAGCTATTTATGTAACAAGTCCACAATATGGCACTTTCTTGGACGAGATGTATTATGGCCGAGCGACCGAAGCGAGAGAGGCTAATATTGGAGGCGAGTCCATGAAGTGCTATTGTGGACGAGTTACATACAAAGCTTAATGTTCGACTGCTTTTAGCATTTTTGGAATACTTTTAAAATACAAGCCGAAGCAATTTATTTATATATATTTTAATCATAGTGTGCATTTGCTGTCACACTAATGTCAGTCATTGTAAATTTCATAGAGAATAGATGATTAGGTTAAACAATCTAACTCGTACAATAAAAGTCCAAACCTTGCAAACTTCTTCGGGAGTAAGTGTAATGAATAATAGTAAGTACTATCGCTATAATAGTTGATCTCTCTTTTGCATGAGTAATTTGCATTGTATTTATTAGGTGTCCTAACCAAAATTAAAATCTGTCATTTCTGACACTGACATAAGAGTCCAATTTACTTTACTAAAATTTCGGCCTAAAAAGAAACCGCCAAAGTTACTATTTACGTACAGTCGAACATAAAGATTATTTTTTGTTTTAGTGTGCAGTGATGCACAACTCCACAAACTCAAAGGCCGCACCGTGCTGAACGAAGAAGAGCGCTACGAATCCCTCCGGCACTGTCGCTACGTGGACGAAATCGTGAAAGACGCCCCGTGGATGATATCCGAGAAGTTCATGGAGGAGCACAAAATTGATTTTATCGCGCACGACGACATCCCCTACCCCTTCGGCGACTGCGAGGACATCTACGCGCCCTTCAAAGAAAGGGGAATGTTCATATCCACGGAACGCACCGAGGGAGTATCCACGTCGGATATCGTCGCCAGAATAGTCAGGGATTACGACTTGTACGCCCGGAGGAATTTGGCCAGGGGATACTCCGCCAAAGAACTCAACCTCTCGTATTTAAGGGAGAAGAAGTTCAAGCTGCAGAATAAGATGGCCACGTTAAAAGATAAGAGCAAGAGCCTGATCGGTTCCCTCGGGGAAAGGAAGGACGACATGATTAACAAGTGGGAGGAGAAAAGCAAGGAGTTTATAGATAACTTTTTGTTGATGTTCGGTAGGAACAGGCATACCATAACGAAGATTATTTCCGGCTCGAAGAAGAGGATCTTGAAAGCTATGACTCCTCCGGGTACACCGTACGCTTCGAGCAGTGAGGATGAGGAAGATTTCGAGCCGTTGAATAAAATTGCGAGGAGGAGTTAGTTAGGTAGTTAAGGGTGCTTAAGATAGCAATAACTTTTATTGTAATGGTTAAGTTAAAAATGCTGTCGACGACATTATCTAATCATAGTTTGCTAGATTAACACATTTACTACCCTGAAACCGCAATACAACAAAAAATCGGCGTTGAAAACCTCGAATCATGTCTACACGCGTGAAATACTGGATGACATGTCAGATATTATGATTAGAGGTTATTAACATCTGACATGTCAGTACTTTACGTGTACACGTGTGATCTTAGCTCAGACATGACTTTCGATTTCCAGCGCCAACTTCGTCATCGAGTTTTGTTGTACGCTCGTTGTATCGTGTGAGCCACAAAATTTTGATTCAGAGTTGGCTGTGAGATAAATTACGAATGTCGCATAATAAAAATTAGGACATTTCACTACAGGCTATTGGAACTAATTTCTACGAAAAAAAGGTTTAGTTGGAGAAAATTAAAAATTGTAAGATTGGTCATTGCCCACCATGTTCACGATAACACAAATTGTCTCGACTTGTCAGTTTGTTTTAAAAATGACAGTTCACGTCATGAAAGACTACTCGGCGCACCGAATCCGTGGTATATTGGATGTGCGTGATCTTCCCGTGATGTTCACTGGTTGGTCAGCGCAAACGCATGTGAAGCGCGTATCACGCAGCCGAAATGTAGTCATTACGTTATATCCATAAATCAGCCTTTTTCAATTACAATTAAATAGGAAGTGGTAAATAGTTAAAAGAAAAAAAATATTTGTATATTCTCATGTTGTCTGTTATATTTCCGGCACAGAACTAAAATGTGGCAAGGCAGTGTGAATCAGGCTTTTCATATCGTCTCGACGAACTATCACGAGGACGAGGGGTGAACGCAACGTGACTATACCACTGATTCGGTGAGCCGAGTATAGATAACTTCCGTTGAATTAAAAAATAATTAATCTCAGACATGACTGCTATGTTTTCTCCCTCAGGCATGACCATCTCAGCAACAAAATTCAGTGGCTCACACATTACAATCTACATCGGAGCCACAATTAAATGCAAATTTCCCGCCCGAAGGCACAATTGGTACTCGGCGTAACATGAATGTTGTTGGCAGTGAAAGTGTTAACACAGCAATAATTTATGATGTGTTACTTCGAAATCGTCACGTTTTGATTGTTGGATATTTTGTTATGTCTTTATTTGCAGTACGTTGTGAATTTTATAATAAATTTGATGTGATTTTGTAAATATTTTCCGATGTTATAATTTGCTGTGTTTTTATATGTATATAAATATAGAATTTTTAGCGCTGGACGTACATTTTATTTTTAAATTAATAGTGTGATGACAAATATTGTATATTAATTAATGAGAAATATAAATCTGATGTAATTAATAAATTATTACCGTTATAAACGTTAGATTTAGATGTACCTTCTACTGTTATTATTCCTATTTTTTGCCTGGTTAACCACGCAATTATTGACAAAAATATAACATACTTTAATCTATTCAGTTACGAATTTCATTTTTTTCAATGTCGAACTCTCGAACGCAACAAATTAATACGAAACGTAGGAATAACATTCTACAAAAATTCAGTTCACTTCACAAGACGTCGATCTTTCAAAATCATTTTGGATTTTGAGTATGCAACAGTTTTCAGTCGAGTTGTGAATTTTTCAAAATTTCATTTTTCAAAAAATAAAAATTAATATAAAATGCAGAGATAAAATTCTACAAAAATTCACTTCACATCACAAGATGTCGATCTTTCAAAATCTTTTTGAATTTTGATTATGAAACAATTTACAGTCGAGTCACGAATTTTTGGAAATTTATTTTTTTTTTAACGTCGAACTCTCGATCGCAAAAAAATAAAAATTGGTATAAAAAGCGGAGATAAAATCCTACAAAAATGCAATTTACTTTACAAGACGTCGATCTTTAAAAATAATTTTGGATTTTGAGTATGCAACAATTTTCAGTCGAGTTACGAATTTTTGAAAATTTATTTTTTTCTTAAGCGCAAAAAATTAAAAATTGATATAAAACGCGGAGATAAAATCCTACAAACATGTAATTTACTTCACAAGACGTCGATCTGTCAAAATAATAATGGATTTTGAGTATGCAACAATATTCAGTCGAGTTACGAATTTTTGAAAATTTATTCTTTTCTTAAGCGCAAAAAATTAAAAAGTAATATAAAACGCGGAGATAAAATCCTACAAAAATCCAATTTACTTTAAAAGACGTCGATCTTTCAAAATCATTTTGGATTTTGAGTATGCAACAATTTTCAGTTGAGTAACGAATTTTTAAAAATTTAATTTTTTCAATGTCGAACTCTCGAGCGCAAAAAATTAAAAAAATAATACAAAACGCGGAAATACAATCCTACAAAAATTCAGTTTACTTCACCAGACATCGATCTTTCAAAATAATTTTGGATTTTGAGTATGCAACAATTTTCAGTCGAGGTACGAATTTTTGAAAATTTCATTTTTTTCGAGCGCAAAAAAATTAATATGCAACGCAGGGGTAAAATCCTACAAAAATTCAGTTTACTTTACACGACATCGACCTTTCAAAATAATTTTGGATTTTGAGTATGCAACAATTTTCAGGCGAGTTACGAATTTTTGAAAATTTCGAGCGCAAAAAATTAAAAATTAATGTGAGACGCAGGAATAAAATTCTACAAAAATTCACTTCACTACACAAGACGTCGATCTTTCAAAATAATTTTGAATTTCAAGTATGCAACAATTAACAGTCGAGTTACGATTTTTTTTTCAATGTCGAACTCTCAAACGAAAAAATTAAAAATTGATGTAAAACGCGCAGATAAAATCTTACAAAAATTCAGTTTACTTTACAAGACGTCGAACTTTCAAAATAATTTTGGATTTTGAGTATGCAACAATTTTCAGTCGAGTTACGAATTTTTGAATTTTTTTTTTAATGTCGAACTCTCGAGCGCAAAAAAATAAAAATTAATATATAACGCGGAGATAAAATCCTACAAAAATTCAGTTCACTTCACAAGACGTTGATCTTTCAAAATAATTTTGGATTTTGAGTGTGCAACAATTTTCAGTCGAGTTACGAATTTTTGAAAATTTCATTTTTTTCAATGTCGAACTCTGAAGCGCAAAAAAATCAAAATAAATATAAAACACGGAGATAAAATTCTACAAAAATGTAATTTACTTCACAGGACGTCGATCTTTCAAAATAATTTTGGATTTTGAGTATGCAACAATTTACAGTCGAGTTACGAATTTTTGAAAATTTAATTTTTTCAAACTCTCGAGCGCAAAAATTAATATAAAACGCGACACACTCGAGTGCAAAATTATAAAAATCAATATGAAACGCAGGGAAAAAATCCTACAAAAATTCAGTTCACTTCACAAGACGTCGATCTTTCAAAATCTTTTTGAATTTTAAGTATGCAACAATTTACAGTCGTGTTACGAATTTTTGAAAATTTAATTTTTTCACACTCGAGCGCAAAAATTAATATAAAACGCGGAGAAAAATCCTACAAAAATTCAGTTTACTTCACAAGACGTCGATCTTTTAAAATAATTTTAGATTTAGAGAATGCAGCAATTTTCAGTCGAGTTACGAAATTTTGAAAATTTCATTTTTTTCAATGTCGAACTCTCGAGCGCAAAAAAATTAAAATTAATATAAAACGCGGAGATAAAATCCTACAAAAATTCAGTTTACTTCACAAGATGTCGATCTTTCAAAATCTTTTTGAATTTTGAGTATGCAACAATTTACAGTCGAGTTACGAATTTTTGAAAATTTCATTTTTTTCAATGTCGAACTCTCCAGCGCAAAAAAAATAAAAATTAATATAAAACGCGGAGAAACAATCTTACAAAAATGCAATTTACTTCACAAGACGTCGATCTTTCAAAATAATTTTAGATTTTGAGCATGCAACATTTTTTAGTCGAATAACAAATTTTTAAAAATTTCATTTTTTTCAATGTCGAACTCTCGAGCGCAAAAAATTAAAAATGACTATGAAACGCGGAGAAAAAATTCTACAAAAAATCAGTTCACTTCACAAGATGTCGATCTTTCAAAAACATTTTGGATTTTGAGTGTGCAACAATTTTCATTCGACTTTTTTCTTCGAATTTTTGAAAACTACATTTTTTTCAATGTCGAACTCTCGAGCGCAAAAAAATAAAAATTAATATTAAACGCGGAGATAACGTCCTACAAAAATTCAGTTCACTTCATAAGACGTCGATCTTTCAAAATCATTTTGAATTTTGAGTGTGCAACAATTTTCAGTCGAGTTGCGAATTTTTGAAATTTTTTTTTTCAATGTCGAACTCTCGAGCGCAAAAAATTAAAAATTAATATGAAACGCGGAGAAAAAATTCTACAAAAATTCAGTTCACTTCACAAGATGTCTGCCTTTCAAAATAAGTTTGGATTTTGAGTATGCAACAATTTTTAGTCGAGTAACGAATTTTTTAAAATTTCATTTTTTCAATGTCGAACTCTCAAGCGCAAAAAATTAAAAATTAATATGAAACGCGGGGATAAAATTTTACAAAAATTCGGTTCACTTCACAAGACGTCGATCTTTCAAAATAATTTTAGATTTTGAGTATGTAACAATTTTTAGTCGAGTAACGAATTTTTTAAAATTTCATTTTTTCCAATGTCGAACTCTCGAGCGCAAAAAAATTAAAATTAATAGAAAACGCGGGATAAAATCCTGCAAAAATTCAGTTCACTTTACAAGACATCAACCTTTCAAAATCATTTTGGTTTTTGAATGTGCAGCAATTTTCGGTCGAATTTTTGAAAAATAAAGCGTTATATGTAATACATCATACCCTTTCTGTTTATGGTATATTATCTATTGGATCGTCCGGAAAGTTCGTGCTGATTTTTGGTAGGTGACGTAAAGGCAGGTCTGAATAAATCAGAACGATTGAAAACAAATGACAAGCGTAACATATTTTCGGCATATTTTGAAAAATATTGGTTACGAAAACGTTAATTTTTGTCAGTTTTATACGCCTTTGAATATGAAAGAAAAAAGTGCATCTTAGGCATTTAATATATATTTTCTACCAGAAAGACAAAAATGCCACACAAGCGGCAACCAAGATATGTATGAGAAAAAGAAAAAAAAAATTATTATTATTATATGCGCTGTTTATGGCAACGGTGTTGTAGTTGAAAGAACTGTGCGGAAGTGGTTTGCTAGGTTTAAAGTTGGTGATACCAACCTTGAAGATCAAGAACATCCGAGTAGGCCCTCCACAACATATAAAGATCAGATTAAATCACTGATCGAGAATAAGCCATGCTATACGACATGTAAATTAGCAGAAATGTTAAATATGTCAAAATCCACCATCCACGAGCATTTTTTGAAGAACCGTTTTGATGTGTGGATTCCCCATTATGAGCTTTTACCAAACAACGAGATGACAAATTCAGAGAAGTATTGTTGGACGAGTTAAAGACAGCAATTGAACAAAACCGTCCAGAATGTAATCTCGTTTTTTTTTTATGTATGTAATTCCAATTCTAATTCGAACCTATGCACCCCTCAATATTGATGGCCATTAAATTAGACGATTACTAATCTATTTTACATTGATTGCCCAATAGTGCATTTCAATAGATTTATTGGCCATCCAATAATATTTATAGACGCGCCATGGTCTGATGCTCAATTATTTAATTCTAATCCACTGAATGGCTCAACAAACTCTCATCAAATTGACATTGCCTTAGTTCCGTTTCGAACAATCGCGAGAGTGCGCGCACCTTGAATTAATGTGTGGTCGCGTGTCATAATTTGTTAATATAATATTTATAGAAAATCGTTATGCTTTCGTGCAGATCATCGTTCCAATGTCCGTTGAGAAAAGTAATTAACTTGAATAATTGTTTCTCTCAAAAAATTCGTTGAAAAAACTATTTCATTCCATTAAAGGTCTAACCAACTAATTTTATTGTACACTCAAATTTCTGTTAAAAATTGAAATAAAGGTTAGTTAGTTTAACAAAGCACGAACTGGCAATTTGTAATTGTAAATGCGATTTTTTTTTTCTATTTGTTGAATAATAATCTAGGATTTTAAACGTCAGTATCATCCGATCCTAGAAAACGCTCGATATATAAAGTATGTTCATTAAAAAAAAAAAGTGTGCCATGATTTTTTATTTTTTTTTATTTAATTTGGTAACACATACTGAGGTTATGTTACTTATGTTGTGTTCCTACCGATAAATTCATTTGCTGTGACAAACGACGCGGAGAAATCGTAGGTTCATCTTCCAAAATTTCTTGGGCTGTGTTAAGAGCATCCCGAGTACGTTTACCACTTCCTGGTTTACAGAGACATAACAGATCATGGTAAGGTATTTTTAAATTCATCATAAATAATGGGAACGTTAGGAAATTCTTCCTGAAACTCGGCCAAAGGTGCGTCGAATGAATACACCCAAGTTTCAACTAGAAACTTTTTGCTGGTTGCTGTAAACCAGTGATTCCCAAAGTGGGCGCCACCGCCTCCTAGTGGGTGCTGCAGCGATTCAGGGGAGCGCTGATGGCCACAGGTGCATTTGTGGGTGATGAATAACTGTAAGGGGGCAGTGATAATATATAAAAGAAGAGAAGATTTAGTGAAACGTGGGTTCAGTGCGGTAACCAATTTATGAACAAACAAAAAAAAACCAATTGCAAATAGTCAATCTTGGTGACCCTATTAATTGCTTTTAAAATTTAAAAAAAAATCCAGGGGGCGCTAAGTAATATTTTTTCTGGAAAGGGGACGGTAGGACACCACTGCTGTAAACCATTGTGACCATGGAATAATTGTGACTTTTAGAAAGATCTGACGTTTTGTACGTGAATTCCTAACATGTGTGCCAACTAAAATTTTCAAAAATAAAAAATCATGGCACACTTGAGTTTTTTTTTTTTAATGAAAAAAATTGCTTAATTTTCACGATCACAATACTTTCCCGGTAAATAATGGCGTTATTTTTTTTTTACAGTCTATTTGCAAAGAGGCTCCGTTCGACAACGAGCCGGATGCCGTTCGGATACGTGACGAGTGCGACTACTCCCAGAGGATAACCTACGAAATGGCTCGGTCGGGGACGGGGCCCAGACCCGTGAGGGTGTACGCCGATGGAATTTACGACCTGTTCCACCAGGGCCACGCCAGGCAGCTAATGCAGGCGAAAAACGTGTTCCCGAACGTCTACCTCATTGTTGGAGGTGGGTGTGAATTTTTACTTTCTAGATGCTTTTATTTCTGGGCAGCCCTTTATATTCTATTCTATTTTTGCTCAGATCTTCCACACAATAACTGTTTGCAAAAATGAGTACATTGACTGGTTGTTAATGCTTTGATTTTTATGCATTATTAGCTTTTGCGGAAATTGACGGAGATGAAGGTAAGCTGTGAAAATGCTAAGGGGCTCCTAAATTATTAAAAGAAAAACCAATATAAGTGGCATGCTGTGAAATGTTAAATTGTATAAGTTAGAAACTGCAATACTGGCTTAGTGTGCAAGAGAACTTAGAGGGCATAATTGAAGGTAATGAGGTTCGAGTAGGGTTCAATGCAGCTCCTCTGAAAACCAACTGGTGCCTGGTACAAGTGGTTTCTACTCCTAAAATGCGGGTGTATGTCTTCAAAAAGTCTTTCTCTTTAAATGGGCTCCAACGGGTTAGCAAATAGCATTCCAGAATTGTAGTAGGCTCCAAGAACTTCCCTTTTTATTTTGCATATTCGATGACGATGCATATGCAAATTTCTAATTTTTGAAAACATCCTCGCAAAAATGCCATCCATGACTTGATTGATGTTGACCTTTACTGCGGTTAGTCCAGAGATTTCACGTTGCCCTATCAAAAATCATCTAGCACGCCTGTTGATTTAGCCATTTCGCGATGTAACCAATAAATTCATTGTATCGCAGCGCCGTCTTGTGCCAATGAAAATTGGTTAACTGTCGCCGTTTTGAAAAAAATACGTGCCGAAGATTCTGCCGGAATCAAACAATAACTTTTTCGCAATAGAATGTAACTTCAAAAAATTTCCTGCAACTTTTTCACTCGACCAGAAATCATCCTCGTCTCTGAAGATGATTTTTCGACCAAAAGCAGGATAATCTTCTGATAATCAGGCAATACACTGTCTTCTAGAGATGGGCAAAACTGCTACTTATGTATCACGTTGCTACTTTCTAATATCAGTGATTTTAAACCTTGATGAAAAAAATATAAAACACGTAGAATAAATTCCTTAAAAAATCATCCTCAATGGCCGAAGTATAGCTAATTCAAAATCAATTCGGTTTTTGTAAATCCAACAATTTTCAACAGAGATATGAATTTTCGAATATTTTAGTTTTAAGTTTTTTGAGCACTTGAATGAAAACATCGCAAAAAAAATATAAAACGCGCAGACAAAATTCCATAAAAAATCATCCTCAATGGTCGAAGTATCGCTTATTCAAAATCAATTTGGTTTTTATAAATTTAACAATTTTCAATAGAGATATGAATTTTTGAAGATTTTCGTTTTAATTTTTTGAGCACTTGAATGAAAACATCGCAAAAAAATAAAACGCGCAGACAAAATTCTATAAAAAATCATCCTCGATGACCAAAGTATAGCTAATTCAAAATCAATTCTGTTTTTGCAAATCTAACAATTTTCAATAGAGATATAAATTTTTGAAGATTTTCGTTTTAATTTTTTGAGCACGAATGAAAACGTAGCAGAAACAAAAATATAAAACACGTAGAAAAAATTCCTTAAAAAATATCCTAAATGGTCGAAGTATCGCTTATTGAAAATCAATTCGGTTTTTTTTAATCCAACAATTTTCAATACAGATATTAATTTTTGAAGATTTTCGTTTTAATTTTTTGAGCACTTGAATGAAAACGTCGCAGAAAAAAATTTAAAAACGCGTAGAAAAAACTCCTTAAAAAATATCCTAAATGGTCGAAGCATCGCTAATTCAAAATCAATTTGGTTTTTGTAAATTTAACAATTTTTAATGGAGATATGAATTTTTGAAAAATTTAGTTTTATTTTTTTGAGCACGAATGAAAACATCGCAGAAAAAATATAAAACGCGCGGAAAAAAATCCATAAAAAATCATCCTCAATGGCCTACGTATAGCTAATTCAAAATAAATTCGGTTTTTGCACATCCTACAATTTTCAATAGAGATATGAATTTTTGAAGATTTTCGTTTTAATTTTTTGAGCGCTTGAATGAAAACATCGCAGAAAAAATATAAAACACGCAGACAAAATTCCATAAAAAATCATCCTCAATGGCCGAAGTATAGCTAATTCAAAATCAATTTGTTTTTTGAAAAATTAACAATTTTTAAAGGAGATATGAATTTTTGAAAATTTTAGTTTTATTTTTTTGAGCACTTGAATGAAAACATCGCAGAAAAAATATAAAACGCGCAGACAAAATTCCATAAAAAATCATTCTCAATGGCCAAAGTATAACTAATTCAAAATCAATTTGGTTTTTGTAAATTTAACAATTTTTAATGGAGATATGAATTTTTGAAAAATTTAGTTTTATTTTTTTGAGCACTTGAATGAAAACATCGCAGAAAAAATATAAAACACGCAGACAAAATTCCATAAAAAATCATCCTCAATGGCCGAAGTATAGCTAATTCAAAATCAATTTGTTTTTTGAAAAATTAACAATTTTTAAAGGAGATGTGAATTTTTGAAAATTTTAGTTTTATTTTTTTGAGCACTTGAATGAAAACATCGCAGAAAAAATATAAAACGCGCAGACAAAATTCCATCAAAAATCATTCTCAATGGCCAAAGTATAACTAATTCAAAATCAATTTGGTTTTTGTAAATTTAACAATTTTCAATAGAGATATGAATTTTTGAAGATTTTCGTTTTAATTTTTTGAGCACTTGAATGACAACATCGCAGAAAAAATATAAAACGCGCAGAAAAAATTCTATAAAAAATCATCCTCAATGGCCGAAGTATAGCTAATTCAAAATCAATTTGGTTTTTGTAAATTTAACAACTTTTAATGGGGATATGAATTTTTGAAAATTTTAGTTTTATTTTTTTGCGCACTTGAATGAAAACGTCGCAGAAAAAATATTAAACGCGCAGACAAAATTCCATAAAAAATCATCCTCAATGGCTGAAGTATAGCTAATTCAAAATTAATTCGGTTTTTGCAAATCCAACAATTTTCAATAGAGATATCAATTTTTGAAGATTTTCGTTTTATTTTTTTGCGCACTTGAATGAAAACATCGCAGAAAAAATATAAAACGCGCAGACAAAATTCTACAAAAAATCATCCTCAATGGCCGAAGTATAGCTAATTCAAAATCAATTTGGTTTTTGTAAATTTAACAATTTTTAATAGAGATATGAATTTTTGAAAAATTTAGTTTTATTTTGTTGAGCACTTGAATGAAAACATCGTAAAAAAATATAAAACGCGCAGACAAAATTCCATAAAAAATCATCCTCAATAGCCGAAGTATAGCTAATTCAAAATCAATTTGGTTTTTGTAAATTTAACAATTTTAAATGGAGATATGAATTTTTGAAAAATTTAGTTTTATTTTTTTGAGCACTTGAATAAAAACATCGCAGAAAAAATATAAAACGCGCAGACAAAATTCCATAAAAAATCATCCTCAATGGCCGAAGTATAGCTAATTCAAAATCAATTCGGTTTTTGCAAATCCAACAATTTTTAATGGAGATATGAATTTTTGAAGATTTTCGTTTAAATTTTTTGAGCACTTGAATGAAAACATCGCATAAAAAAAAATATAAAACGCGTAGAAAAAATTCCTTAAAAAATATCCTCAATGACCAAAGTATCGCTTATTCAAAATCAACTTGTTTTTTGTAAATTTAACCATTTTTAATGGAGATATGAATTTTTGAAAATTTTAGTTTTATTTTTTTGAGCACTTGAATGAAAACATCGCAGAAAAGATATAAAACGCGCAGACAAAATTCCATAAAAATCATCCTCAATGGCCTAAGTATAGCTAATTTAAAATCAATTCGGTTTTTGTAAATCCAACAGTTTTCAATACAGATATGAATTTTTGAAGATTTTCGTTTTAATTTTTTGAGCACTTGAATAAAAACATCGAAAAAACAAATATAAAACGCGCAGACTAAATTCTATAAAAAATCATGCTCAATGGCCGAAGTATCTCTAATTCAAAATAACTTCGGTTTTTGTAAATCCAACAATTTTCAATAGAGATATGAATTTTTGAAAATTTTAGTTTTAGTTTTTTTGAGCACTTGAATGAAAACATCGCAAAAAAATATAAAACGCGCGGACAAAATTCTATAAAAAATCATCCTCAATGGCCGGAGTATCGCTTATTCAAAATCAATTTGATTTTTGTTAATTTAACAATTTGTAATGGAGATATAAATTTTTGAAAATTTTAGTTTTATTTTTTTGAGCACTTGGATGAAAACATCGCAAAAAAAATATAAAACGCGCAGACAAAATTCCATAAAAATCATCCACAATGGCCGAAGTATCGCTAATTCAAAATCAATTTGGTTTTTGTAAATTTAACAATTTTTAATGGAGATATGAATTTTTTAAAATTTTAGTTTTATTTTTTTGAGCACTTGAATGAAAACATCGCAGAAAAAATATAAAACGCGCAGACGAAATTCCTTAAAAAATATCCTCAATGACCGAAGTATCTCTAATTCAAAATAACTTCGGTTTTTGTAAATCCAACAATTTTCAATAGAGATATGAATTTTTGAAAATTTTAGTTTTAGTTTTTTTGAGCACTTGAATGAAAACATCGCAAAAAAATATATAAAACGCGCAGACAAAATTCTATAAAAAAAATCGTCCCCAATGGCCGAAGTATGGCTAATTCAAAATCAATTTGGTTTTTGTATATTTAACAATTTTTAATGGACATATGAATTTTTGAAGATTTTAGTTTTTTTTGAGCACTTGAATGAAAACATCGCAAAAAATATATATAAAACGCGCAGACAAAATTCTATAAAAAATCCAACAATTTTCAATAGAGATATGAATTTTTGAAGATTTTCGTTTTAATTTTTTGAGCACTTGAATGAAAACGTCGCAGAAAAAATATAAAACGCGCAGACAAAATTCCATAAAAAATCATCCTAAATGGCCGAAGTATAGCTAATTCAAAATCAATTTGGGTTTTGTAAATCCAACAATTTTTAATAGAGATATGAATTTTTGAAGATTTTCATTTAATTTTTTTGAGCACTTGAATGAAAACATCGCAGAAAAAATATAAAACGCGCAGACAAAATGCTATAAAAAATCATCCTCAATGGCCGAAGTATAGCTAATTCAAAATCAATTTGTTTTTTGAAAAATTAACAATTTTTAAAGGAGATGTGAATTTTTGAAAATTTTAGTTTTATTTTTTTGAGCACTTGAATGAAAACATCGCAGAAAAAATATAAAACGCGCAGACTAAATTCCATAAAAAATCATCCTCGATGGCCCAAGTATAGCTAATTCAAAATCAATTCGGTTTTTGCAAATCCAACCATTTTCAATAGATATGAATTTTTGAAAATTTTAGTTTTATTTTTTTGAGCACTTGAATGAAAACATCGCAGAAAAAAAATACACTACACGCGAAATAAAACCACTACATTTTCAAATCATAATGTTGATGATCATTCATTTTAAATAATCAATTATTTATAAATTTTGGCATTAAAGGTGAAGTGGTGAAAATCCCAGGAAACTTGATAATAAAATAATCTCTATTACCAAAATATTTACTAATCGCAATAATATTCAATGAAATTGACCATTTTTTTAATTCTAGACTGATGATAGATTACGCGAGATTCGAAATACAATTATTTTTCTTATCGACCTTTTGTTATATGATTGATGATGATGATTGATGGTTTGTGGAGGGCGACCAAATGGTCGCAGCGCTTAGACCATACGTTGGTCCTTTGTGCCGCCTCCTGGGCCCTACTCCTCAAGCCAACCTAAACTTCTTGTGAAGTCAAGTAGTTGGCCGTGTGGAGTGTTGCCCAGTTGTGACCAATCTGGCCACTCCTCTCCGAAAACGGACCACCTAAGTTGTTTGAGTGACTCGCATTCACACATGATGTGTCTTAGTGTCTCCTCTTCTTGCTCGCATTTCCGACATAGGGGGTCTTTTACCACCCCTATGTTGTGGAGGTGCTTTTTTAGTTTGCAGTGCCCAGTAAGTGTACCGACTAGCAACCGCAAGCTACTTCTTGGTAATTCAATGTATTTCCTGCTCAGCTTCGGTATTGGTGAGTGGATGAATTTTTTGGCGACCACATATTTGTCAGTCTGTAGCCATTCCTTTTTGTGTTCTTCAAGAGAGTTTCCTTTAAGTATTTGGGAGACAGTGAGTGGTGCCAGTGGCAAAGCCTTAGAGCCTTCCCTTTTCAGGGCAGCCCTTTTGGCAAGCCTATCGGCCCGGTCGTTCCCTTCATTATTTGAATGTCCCTTAATCCAGGAGATTGTGACTCTGTTGGTTGCGGCGAGTTTGTCTAAGGCTTGCTTGCACTCCAATATTATACTGCTGGCCACCCTCGGTCTCGAAAGCGCAGCTATGCTTGATTTGCTGTCAGTGAGGAACAAAATGGATTTGTTCGAGACTGCCAGTTCCGATAGTTTCCGAGCGCCTTCAAGTATCCCGAAAAGTTCCGTTTGAGTGATCGTCGCATTCCTACCTAGGGGGATGCTAAGACTGAGGTCAGGTTCCTGGCAATAGATGCCTGCCCCTGCGCCTTCATGGTTCTTGGCCCCGTCGGTATAGACGGTGATTTCTGGTTTGTCATTAATCTGATCTTTTATTTCGTATTGCCGTTTAAACAGGTGTCTCGGTGGGACACTGTCGAGGGATTCTTTGAGTTCAGGCATGGTTAACCCCGCCTCTCTCAATATTTTCCCGTGTCTCACACCGTTTGCTGTCGGGCTCCACGTGCCATTTGCCTTTAGTCTTAAGGCTGTGCTTACTGCCACCTCCTTTACATGTATGTGAAGGGGCGTCAGGTTCAGTAGAGTTTCGATTGCAGCCGTGGGTGTTGTGCGCATTGCGCCCGTCATGGCCAGGCACGCCAATCGTTGTAGATGGTTTAGCTTCTTCCTGGTTACCGATTGGTCTGTTCTCGGCCACCAGGTTATCGCTCCGTATGTCAGAGCTGGTCTGACAATTGCAGTGTAGAGCCACCGGGCCACCTTTGGTTTGAAGCCCCAGGTTGGTCCTAGCGCGCCCCTACACTGCCAGAAGATGACACATGCTTTTTTCAGCTTGTGTTCTAGGTGGTTCTTCCAGTTAAGCTTGGAGTCCAGTATAATACCGAGGTATTTCGCCTCGTCTGCCAAGCATAGCTGGTTGTTGAAAAGTTTGGGAAGTCTACCTGTGTTGATCTTCCTTTTTCTTGTGAATAGTACTAACTCTGTCTTCTTGGGGTTAACCGAGAGAGACGTTTTTTCGCACCAATCCTCTATGATTTTGAGGGCATTCTGCATAAGGCTAGACAGAATGCTCTCGTGTTTTCCGATAAGTAGGATTACCACGTCATCTGCGTAACCCACAGCATGGTATCCTGCGTTGTTCAGTTGCCGTAGTAGGCCGTCCGCAACGACGTTCCACAGAAGCGGGGATAGCACCCCGCCCTGTGGACATCCTTTTGTGGCAGCTACTGTTTGGCTTTCTTTACCTATTGAGGCAGTTACAGTTCTATTCCTTAGCATGGCCCCGACCCATCCAATGATGGTTGTGGGGACCGCGTGTTTGTTTAGACCCTGTTCTATGTTGGCGTAGGAGACTTTGTCAAAAGCCCCCTCGATATCTATGAAGGCTCCTAGGGCTGACTGTTTGTTAGCCAGCGATCCTTCAATCCTGCATACCACATGATGAAGGGCCGACTCAGTCGATTTGCCTGGCCTGTAGGCGTGTTGGCTTGGGTGCAGTTTGCTGTTCAAGCAGCACTGCTCCCTGATGTAGTTGTCGCACAGCCTCTCTAGGGTTTTCAGAAGAAAAGACGTGAGGCTGATTGGTCTGAACGATTTGACTGCCGTGTAGTCAGTTTTGCCTGATTTGGGAATAAAAATCACTCTGGCTTCCCTCCATAGTCTCGGTACGTACTGCTTTTTTTGTTATATGAAAAATAGTTTAACAATGAGATTTTTTATTTTACAATTTTTGCTCATATTGGGCCCTATTCTGTTTTTATCGTGGTGATAACTTTACGCCGTGAAAATTTATTACATCGTTTTCGATCGAACGGCAAATTGGTATTCCGTTTCTAAAACGTGATAAAGTAGGTGTGACAACACTGTAAAATTGGAGCAAGCGAACTAATAATTGCATGCTTTCGCCATTTTTCAAATTTACGCGGGATAATCAGTACCGAGTGCACTTGAAGCGAACTATAATTAAGTTAATTTTGAAGAATTATGGAATTGATAAATACTAATCACCATCTAACATGGGTGTGTTGGTTCGAAACTCTCACAAATTTGTTGTTTTTAAAACAAACATTATAATTCACATTTCTGCGTCTCAAATGAATTGCTTAAATCCCGTATATAATAATTTTCAGCTGCTGCTTCTTGTTCCCGCAGCAATAATAAAGCGAAATAAACACCATTTTCAAAATTTTATGGTTAACACACACGTATTACCTGCTCCGAACTCGGTGATAAAACTGAACCTTACTTTTCGACTGACGTCATTCGAAACTCGATCGGTGATAGAAACGCCCTTGATTGCCACCTCTGCTACCTCGGCCCTTAAAAAGAAGCCCTCGAACCGTCACTAGACTATAGTCTGTTCATTTTATAGATAGAGTTGTATATTCTGCTAAAAGTCTGATTCACACTATGTAATTTGTTTTTAAACGCAGATAGTGGCGCCCTCTGTTAGAAAAAGTCCAAACTGTTAAAGTTTTCTTTTTATCAAATTGTTACAAAAATCGAACAATAGTTAATACAATGGAAGCTGGTTGTAACGCACATTCGGATATTCCGCGGGTGTTTATTTTGCCAATTTTTTTTTTTGGCGCCCAACGTTACAAAAACACACAACCATTCATCACTATAATTTAAACCATACCTGCAGATCGCAGATTAAGTAAAAATAATTTTGTTTCAGTTTGTAACGACGCTCTGACGCACAGTAAAAAGGGCCGAACCGTGATGACCGAGGACGAAAGGTACGAGGCGCTGCGGCACTGCCGCTACGTCGACGAGATAGTGCGGGACGCCCCCTGGGAAGTGGACGAAGACTACATAGCGAAGCATAAAATCGACTTCATAGCTCACGACGACTTACCCTACGGTTCGGACGACTGCAACGACATCTACGCCAAGTGGAAGGCAAAGGGCATGTTCGTGGCGACCGAGCGCACGGAGGGGGTCTCAACGTCGGACATTGTCGCCAGAATAGTGCGCGACTACGACATGTACGTCCGGAGGAATCTGGCGAGGGGCTACTCCGCGAAAGATCTGAACATTTCCTATTTGAGTGAGAAGAAGATACGGCTGCAGAACAAGATGCACGAGCTCAAGGACAAGGGCAAGAAGGTGTTCGGAACGATCGGGGAGCGCAGGGTGGACCTGATATCCAAGTGGGAGGACAAGTCGAGGGAGTTCATCGAAAACTTCCTGCTGCTCTTCGGGAAGGAGAGGCTGACGAGCATGTGGAACGAGTCGAAGGGGAAGATAATGAACGCGCTCAGCCCCCCGAGTTCGCCGACGCGCGACGGCAGCCCTTCGTCGAGCAACAATTCCCTGAACGGCGACTACGACGGCCTGGAAGAGTCGTGCTCGCCCCCCAGAAAGACGCCCCGGTTCGATTCGCCTAGTCCACCCTCGTCCTCTAGGAGACCGGTCATCCACGTGAATCACGACGATTACAGTGATGAAGATGATAAATAGGTCATTACACATTGATTTTATTTAGGTAATGTAAGTACCTATTATAGATGAATTTTAATGAAATTTTTTTTTCGAGTTCTGGATAGGAATATTACTAACGCTAGAATATCACGATTATTGTAATTTAGATGTGTACGGTTATGTATCAGCGACGAGACAGTACGAGAAGTAATAATGCAGGGTGTTTCAAATTCGATTGTTATAATGCGGATGTTTAAATGGAAGTTGATGCTCGTTAACCAGTTGGCTGTGTGATGAGTATGCTCGTCATGAACAAATTAGCAATATTTTGTTTTATGTCAAGTAGGTGCTTGTCATGTTGCCATTTCTTCATGACGAGTATACTTGTCAAAAACAGCAAAAAAGAAGAAATGGCAATATTTTGTTTTATGTCAAGTAGGTACTTGTCAAATTGCCATTTCTTCATGACAGGTGTACTTGTCAAAAACAGCAAAAAAGAAGAAATGGCAATATTTTGTTTTATGTCAAGTAGGTCAAATTGCCATTTCTTCATGACGAGTGTAACCGTCAAACACAGCTAACTGGTTAAAAACTTTTTGGTAGATGGATTGACCATAAGATGTTTGTGGTCTAGGAAATTGAAGAAAAGAAAGGGCATAGTATACCAATATCTCCATGGTGATTTGGGATATGTTTAACACGTTCGCTGCCACCGCAATTGGGATTGCATTCACGCAAGTGTAAAGTCGGACGCGCTAGCGCATCGGGGCAGCGAACGTGTTAAGCTGCTTTTCAAGTGGATTAACACTGTACCTCGATGAAACTATTAACCCTTTGCACTCGTATGTCGACTTGTAGTCGCCAAAATACGTTTTGTCACTAATAAATTCGAGTGCAAAGGGCTAAAAGGTTAACTGTTTTGCTGAGTTATGGTAGTAAACGACAAATCCTTATTACCGTCGTTTACTACCATAAATCAGCAAAACGGCCAACCTCTTAACCACTTCGCGCCCATGTACCTTTGATTGGGCTACAGGATAATCCTGAAAAATCACTTTTCTCTTATTGTTACCTTTTTTTACGACATATTATTCCACTGTCACAAATTTACTCAAAAAAATATTCCATAGATGGCGCTAGAGGTATAATTTTTTTTGTTTGTCTCCACATGTGGCGACCTGGGCGTGAAAAGGTTAATAGTTTTGAGATGCAGACCAAATCCACCTAAACAGAGGCTTAAAAAAATATCTCAAATCGCCATGGAAATATTGGAATAGTATATAGAGTTTTCAATGAAAAAAAATCAAAAGCTGTGCTGTAGGCATGTCCACTAAATTGATTGAAACGTTTCAATTTTTTCAATTTCAATTTATTTAAATGTCGAAGCTTACACACATCAGAAATAGATACACAAATATATTACATACACAAATTAAAAATAGTACAGTACAAGCAATATATAAAAAAGACAGAGCAACGTTTACTTAAATTCCACTGTATCTAATAATATTAAGTTATAAATTATTTCTATAGTGTTTAGGGGTAAAAAATTTCATCGTCAATTTCATGTCATTCGGATAATTTTTGTATGCATCTCAATTCACAACATATAGCTTCTTATAACACGAGTTTGAAACACTCTGCGTATTAAAATAGATGTAGTTATCAGTGCTGGATTTTGTTACATATTTACTTGCAAGCAAATTCTAAACTGAAAAACTCTCGGTATATATTTTGTATTTAGGTTCGGCACGCCACTAGAAATTTGAGGTTACGTTTTGAAAAATTCTCTTGCCTCACGTCGAACCTGCATTTATTCACGTATAAAGATATTGAAACGTCTTAAGACTGATCTAAGTATGCATTTTATATGATCATATTTTACCGATTTTTAATTTGTATTCCTATTCAAAACTGAACATGTACCCTACTTATATTTAACCTATTTATTATACCGCATATTATTCAATAAATTTATTACTATTTCGATTAATATCTGCACGTGAATGTATTTTTGAATTGTGTAAGCGGCTTGTTCTGCCCTTGTTAAAACGTTCAATCCAGTGGTGTCACGTTTATTACTAAAGCGAGAAGTTACTGGTTTAATCCAGCGGTGTCACGTTTCAATGATGATTAAAGCGAGCCGTTACTGGTTTAATCGTTGAGTTTTTTTTGTATACCATGGTATTCTGTGTACTAGTCGCAGATATTATAATTATTTTATTTATTGTATTTTTAAGTTATAAATTATTTGTATAGTGTTTAGGGGAGAGCATTATTTGAATCTTTTAACCCGTAAAAAATTTCATCGTCAATTTCATGTTATTCGGATGATTTTGGATTGAAAGCACTGTTAAATCCAAAAAGATATTTTTTCACGCGTTGAATGTGTTTCCTACTTTTAATGTACAGGGTGAGTTGAAAAGATGTGACTGAATTTTAGGAATATATATAAAGAATTTTAAAATACAGGACCAATATTTTGGATTTTGTTTTTGTTTTTGTGCTAATTTGTGGCGATTGAACATATCCATTCCAAATTTTTAGAAAATTGGGCGGCCCTGTAAAAACAATTTTTGGTTTTCTATTATTTTTTGTGGCGGAGCCTGGGGCATGTGTTAAACGTACCCATTCCAAATTTTTAGAAAATTGGATGGCCTTGTGGAAATAATTTGGTGTATTTATTTTTTATAGTGTATCAAGGGCCGAAAATAGGCTTTAGCAACCGGCCCGTGAAGGGTTGCTAAAGCATTTCGATATGAATTACACTCGATATTTTTTCGCCTGCCTTAAGTAAAAACAGTGTTTCAGGAAATTCTATGAAAAGATCTCTCAAAATCAAGAACAAAAATAGGGGGTTGCCATTTAAAAACAAAATGGCTGACGTCATTACTCAAAAAAAATGACGACTGATAATCGACTTTCATGCAAAAATGTGTATTTTTATAAAAGAAAATCGACGTGTTCGAGGATTTTTTCCAAAAATATTTTATTTCGATTTTACTGACTATATTCCATACTTTAGGCGCGCACGGTATAGGAACATCAACTGTCGACAAGTTGTCCAAGTTTGCACCTAATTGGTTATTTGCTGTTGTTCCTTATTTTCTTGACGGGGGCCCAAATATACACGGTGGCCGATTTATCTGTAAGACACTGAATTATCCTGAAAACTACGCATCGGATCAAAAACTTCTTCATAAAATTTGTGAGCCTGAAAGAGGGTCATCCAACGATACCAAATTCAACCCCTCACCCCCACCCCCAGGGGGGTGAAATCTCAAATGGGAAACCCAATTTTTTACTGCAGATTCGGATTCCCCGTAAAAAAATAAGTAACTTTTATCCGAAACATTTTTTTCAATTCGTGATGGACGGCGCTGAGATCGCAAAAAACTGTTTTTTTTGCGAACATCTAGAGATCGAAGAAAGAAAAACGCATATTTAATTTCTCAAAACGCTATTCCACGATCCATCCTCCCCCCATTGAAGTGATAGATGGCGCTGAGCGCAAAAAACCTGATTTTTGCAAATATCTCGAGATCGAAAAAAGAAAAACGCATGTTTAATTCTTCAAAACGCTATTCTACGATCCATCCTCCCCCCACTGGAGTGATAGATGGCGCTGAGCGCAAAAAAAACCTGTTTTTTGCGAATATCAAGAGATAGAAAAAAGACAAACGCATATTTAATTTCTCAAAACGCTATTCTACGATCCATCCTGCCCCCATTGGAGTGATAGATGGCGCTGAGATCGCAGAAAAACCTGATTTTTGCGAATATCTCGAGATCGAAAAAAGAAAAACGCATGTTTAATTCTTCAAAACGCTATTCTACGATCCATCCTCCCCCCACTGGAGTGATAGATGGCGCTGAGCGCAAAAAAAACCTGTTTTTTGCGAATATCAAGAGATAGAAAAAAGACAAACGCATATTTAATTTCTCAAAACGCTATTCTACGATCCATCCTGCCCCCATTGGAGTGATAGATGGCGCTGAGATCGCAGAAAAACCTGATTTTTGCGAATATCTCGAGATCGAAAAAAGAAAAACGCATGTTTAATTCTTCAAAACGCTATTCTACGATCCATCCTCCCCCCATTGGAGTGATAGATGGCGCTGAGCGCAAAAAAACCTGATTTTTGAAAATATCTCGAGATCGAAAAAAGAAAAACGCTTGTTTAATTCTTCAAAATGCTATTCAACGATACCAAACTCGATCCACCCTCCCCCCACCTCTACCCCATTGGGGTGAAAATGGAAGCTGCTTCAAAAACGTGATTGCAAAACCCAATTTTTTATATCCAAAATCTACTGATTTGACTTTTTTTTTTTATTCATTTTCACTTCAGCCACCATATTACAACAAAATATTGTATACAAATATAATATTGCGGTGGATGTTTGCATCAAATTTACATATTAAAAACAACAAGTATACACATTAAAAGCTAAAATATAAAAAAAAAAAATTTACACATTGATTTGTCAGTCACCGGTGACTGACACCGAAGTATTCCAGTGGGGCCACGTTAGTCACCGATGACTGAGGCAAGTGCCTACTTTAAACTTACTATTTAGCACTGTCAGTCACGAGTTCAATTAAATAAGCTTATTCTTACTCATTTTATAAAATAAAACTTAAAAACAAAGAAAACTTTTTTTGACATTTTAGAAAAAAATTGTTGGCAGCCAATTTGTTGTGGATATTAAATTTTCTCAGACAATCTGCTGCAATCGAAAGCATTCTAACCTTGATGCGCCACTGTGATCGTATGGCAAACTACAGCTTATAAAAGCCAGTGCAGCGTCATGAAAGATGACTTTTACTTCAAAATTTTAACCGAAACCACTTCCAACATTGTCAATTCACTTGACCATCTTTATCTGATTTATTCTGATTTTCGGTGAATGTTGGCGATGCTGTTGCCTTGTATGCTGAGCGTTTTCCAGGTACAAAGATTTTCGATCCAATGTGTAATTTCTCGAGAAGCAGGTTTCTTGTGATTGCAGCGCCATCTATCACAAATCGAAAAAATGTTTCGGATAAAAGTTACTTATGTTTTTATGGGGAATCCGAATTTTATTTCAAAATTTTAACTGAAAACACTTCCAACATTGTCAACTCACTTGACCATCTTTACCCGCCACTGTGATCGTATGGCGAACCATAGCTTATAAAAGCCAATGCAGCGTCGTCGAAGATGATTTTTATTTCAAAATTTTAGCTGCAAACACTTCGAACATTGTCAATTCACTTGAACATCTTTACCCCTCATTCTTTAAACTAAAGTATGAGCGTGAAATGAATTCTGCAACCGTAGAAGAAACAGTTGAAACGATTCTGATTTTCGGTGAATGTTGGCGGAATGTTGGCGATGCTGTTGCCTTGTATGCTAAGCATTTTCCAGATAAAAAAATTTCGATCCGATGTGTAGTTTCTCGAGAAGCAGGTTTCTTGTGATTACAGCGCTATCTATCACAAATCGAAAAAATGTTTCGAATAAAAGTTACATATGTTTTTATGGTGAATTCGAATTTGCAATAAAAAATAGGGATTCCCATTTAGGATTTCAAAGTTGCCCCCAACCCCCATCCCAGGGGGTGTGGGTGGGGTTCGACTTTCGTATCACTGGATGACCCTCTTCCAGGTGAACAAATTTTATTCGGAACTTTTTTTAAACCGATGCGCAGTTTTTGAGATTTTTCAACGTCGTCAGATAAATCGGCCATCCTGTATATCTCACAGAAATGTGCTCTCTTGGTAAAACGTTATATAGACCAAATTTCGGACTTCTAACCGATCTCAAGCTTTACAAATAATATCCACCAAACAAATTAAATTTTTTTGTGTGATTTCATATCAATTAGAAAAAAATGAGTAGACACCCATCATTTCAGATTTTGATGAAACTTGGTTGTTGTGGTTGAACCGACATGGAATGACCGCTCTATTTGAAACCAATTATAGTAAAAAAATAAATAAATAGCATCACTAGCCCCAATCTAGCCAGAGTCTTCAGCCAGGCTCTGTCCTCTCTCATCCATTCATTCCCTCTATTTCCCCCTCCCACCCATTCCTCACACACTCCCTCGCACTCCTCTGCCAAATGTCTCCATGTATCCCTCCCCCATTCACACATTTCCCATACTCTACACCAGGAGTCGCCAAACTTTTTTGGTCATTGACCCCTATATAATTTTTCGAAATCTCCATCGACCCTCATAAAAGTAATTTTCAGTTCATCTATTAGGTTAGGCACTGTGTGTGAAATTGGTCAATTTTAATTTTAATTCCCCTCAAAACTCCACATTCAATTTATTTCTGTACTCAAGGAAACTAATCCAAGTGTTCCTCTCCGATTTTAATGGAATTTGGTGGATTTGTAGAGGAGGTCAAAATATTCGATACGTATATTTTTGTTTCGGCTAAAAAATATGTTTAGGAGGTGAACTCGCCCCTCGAAAATCAGGTATATTTTTGTTTTTTGGCCGTAACTTCTGAACAAATCGGTATGTACAAAATTGCAAAGCCTATCCTCTGGTGTAAAAAATGTGCGTATTGACTAGTTCGAGACTGAACAAATTCATGCATAAAGACATAAATGACGATGACCAAAAATAGTTTAATGTTTTCTTTTCCAAACGCGGAATCCAAATATATATTCATACATTTCCTCTAAATAAAACCTTTCCACTAAAAAAATTTCATGTTTACTAGCCGAAAATACGAAAATTGAGGTTTATAGTTCCTTATATTTTTTTCAATTTTTTTTACACTTGGTTTTCCTTCGACCCCTAACCGACCCCCCGATTCAGATCGACCCCCTGGCTCAGATCAACCCCTACTTTTGTTAAATAGACCCCTGGGGGTCCTCTGCTCTACACCCATCCATCTTTTCCTCCTTCTCCCTCCTGATCCACACCTGGCTCTTGCCAGCGTCACCATTTCCTCCCTGCTCAACTCCCTCTCACCCGAATACCTCGGCAGCCTCCCATGCACCCGCCACCTCTCATACATATCATTATATTTACTCTTCGCGATACATCTCTGCCTCTCCTGAATTTCAACTTCCTTCTCCTTCTCTTTCAGCCACGCCGCCCCGTTCACTCCACTCTATCCATTCCTTCGCTTTACCTTCCGACAACCCCTCACACGTTTTCCATACCTCTTTCACCAATCTCTCCTCCTCTAATTCACACAACTTCATCTCATATCTGACCACTCTCTCCAATTATAAGGAGTGAGCCACAGAATTTTGTTTCAGAGTTGGCCATGCCTGAGAGAGAGAGAGAGAGAGAGAGAGAGAGAGAAACATAGCAGTCATGAGATTAATTCGTTTTTTAAAATCCAATTCAATAGTCTCATGATGTAATAATATGCGACATACCTCATTTATCTCACAGCCAACTCTGAAACAACATTTTGTGGCTAACGCGATAATAAGTCTACACAATGAATTAAAATCAGAAATTCTTATTCTAATGGTTTCATACGTCGAGCTGGGTTGGTTCGGGTCTGTAGATGTATCCAGTCCAACTAATACAATACTTACTACTTTATTGGTTGATCTGGAAGTGAAATCTTTTGTGCACTTCCTTGTGAAATTAGTCATTGTACACTGCCCTAACCACATGTATGAAAATAACCTCCAATCTTGCAATTCGTTTTTTTATTACAGTAAACAAATAGAAACGTCACGTTTTGAAATCCTTTCCATTTTCTTAAAGTTAGATCACATCTTCGACGCTACCCCTGTAGAGCGATAATTGGCTGTGGCATTATCTAATTTTAATTTTAATCCGTTTGTAGTATTAGCCCTCCTTGGAGATATTAATGGTGCAACTTACTTTTTTCATATAAATTTTATTATTTTTTTCACAATTCATTTTATTATTAATTTTAATTCATGAATAACGAAGAAACAAACGAAAAGTTTGTAACTAGTCCTTCCAGCTATTGCCCATTTGGTCCTTTGGCTGCGAGAAATGTGTGTACTCCACAACAATTTGGCGCATAAAAAAATAGTTCAGTTGCTTAACTCTTTGAGGGGCGGTGATACACGCATTGTACCACCTTTTAAAATTATTAGGTTCGAAAATGAACATGACGACATTTATTGACAAGTAGGCTAACTAAGTACTTCAATAAAACACAGATTTGTAAGCATCCACCATTTTATTTTAACTCGAAAAAATTTAAACTTTTATTTTCTTCATGTTGTGTTGTCGTATTAAGGTTTTTTTTTTTTTTACTAGTCGCAATACAAATTTTCAATAAACCTATTTTATTTTCTTGTTTGTCTGGCTCCACTTGGATCTAAAAATGTGAGAATTTCCAGCCCTTCAGTTAAAATAGATGTAAAAAGAATCAAATTTTTTTTCTACCTTGCTTTAATAATGGACTTGTTACATCAACAATAAACTGTTTTTGGAGAAGTTTTACTTGTCACGATTGGCGGTAGTTTCGTAAAACAGATGTAAACACAATTCGCCAACTGCATAAATAATCTAAAAATGTTTTTCTACTTTGGTTTAATGATGGAGTTATTGTTACATTACGAATAAACTGTTGTTGGTGAAGTTTTATTCGTCACGATGACAAGTGTCAACATCAAAATGTGAAATTGCTGTTAACCTAATTTATAGAATAATTGGAATGCTCCAACGTGTTACGTACTAAAAATGTTCGATGGTGCAAATGTTATGTTTACACTTCAACACTTCACAACCGACGCATCAGGTGTAACCTTTAAATAAAATAGAAACAACCTTACTTATTGCAGAGAGTATTAAATAAATTCAAAAAAAACGAAATATAGCCTGAATATATAAATATTCAACCTGTCCGTTAATCTGTAAGCAAAATTAAGTCTTACTAAGACTATAAACAAATTGTTTCAATAAGTTATTTGTTTATAGTCTTAGTAAGACTTAATTTTGCTTGCAGAGTTACGAACAGGTTGAATATTTATATATTCAGGCTATATTTCGTTTTTTTGAATTTATGTAACCTTTAAGTTTTAATAAACATTTAAGCAAGCATTCAGCAACAATAAACTGTTTTTGGTGAAGTTTTTCTCGTCACGATTGGCAGTACAGGACAGGTGTCACCATCTAGATGTAAAATTGTCGTTAACCTAATTCGAAGGATTAGAACGCTCCAATGCGTTACGTACTAAAAATGTTTGATGATGCATACGTTGTGTTTACACTTCACACCCGACGCATCAGTTGTGAAGTATAAACATAACCTCTAAGTTTTAACAAACATTCAAGCAAGCGTTCAGCACACTATAAGTACAGATTGGTTCCGACTTACTTGAAAATAATTTGTTCATCACATCCTTAACAACTTCCTAATTTCTGGAGGTGCGCAAGAAACGTTTAAGATTTGTTCCATTTGTGTAATGAATTGAATGCCAAAATATGAATTTGTTTAAAACAAAAAATTGTTTTTCGGTGCTGCCATTTATTAAAATCAAGGCTCACTAGATGTTAAAATTATTATTTTATTTTAAAAATAATTCCATGATAAATTCAAAGTAGAAAAAATCTTTCCCAAATTAATTTTTGGAAATAAAAAAAAATTTTTTTTGTGAAATTCTTGATTTAATTAATACCGTATTCAAACTCGAGTTTAAATTTTAAACCTCATAATGACTAAATATGGTTTGATCAATGGATCTTTGCGTGTGCGTCATTACAGAAGACCGAGTTTTCTCGCCTTGGACGACACGTACACACATGATTGCGTCTAATTCAACTTAACGTAGAGAGAGTAAACGCATGAAAATATTGTCGGAACTAGATTCAGCTATCTATGACGTGCACGCAAAGATCCATTGATCAAAGTATAGCAAATTTGTGTCATCAGACATGAGAAATTTTGAGTTGTACCGCTATTACCATCCAAAAAGGAGCAATTCGCAATTTAGCTGTATTATATTTTCTGCACACGTTAAATTTGTATAATCAAATGCACTACTCGAGTCATCCTCCGCAAGAGTTTAAACGCTGAATACCGCTTGTACAATTAAAAGGGGGATGGCTCGGTTCCACAATGGCTTTCCGTAGTAAAAAGGTGGTGGAGTATCGTACACGATTTTATTCCCTGAATTATTCACAGTCACTGGTGATATTTTAATTGTTGATATTTCGGATTCACATAAATGTAATGTAAGGCATTCCTGGTTCGAGTGGGATTCGCATGTTTCCAAAAAAAGAAAAAATGTTTGCGTCGCAATCGTGTGAATCCACTATTATTAAAACCGTTGGCTGTACTTTTGGCCAAATTCATACACCGACAACGCAGCCATTTTTCCGATTGAACTATTTATTGTCGTGAGATCGAAACATTTTTGTAGTATTTTCATAGCTGTTTACATGAGAAGTTATTGTTGAGCTTGTGATAAAAATACATGAATGAAAAAAATTGAACCGTGGTGTTTATTCCATTTCCTTTCAATTCTATGTATTAACCAGTCAGCTGTGTTCGACGAGTATACTCGTCATGAAAAATGGCAACATTACTCGATATAAACACAAAAAATATTTTGCTTTTTTTGACAAGTGTACTTATCATCAAGTAATGTCACTATGACAAGTACTCACTTCATATAACCAAAAATATTGGCCAATTTGTTCATGACAAGTATACTCGGCGCGCAGCTAACTGGTTAATTGATGTTATTTGTTTTTACTTTTTACTCTTCAAAAACTTTTATTGTTGAATTTGTACGCAACAACTGTTTCGCCATACTGTGGCTTCTTCAGGCGAAGAAATATTTGTTCGAATTTTTCTTTGCCAGAGAGCGTACAAATTCAACAATAAGAAATATTTCTTCACCTGAAGAAGCCACAGTCACAGTATAGTTCCTTAGAGCTATACTGTGCCACAGTGTAGCGAAACAATTGTTGCGTTCAAATTCAACAATAAGAAATATTTCTTCACCTGAAGAAGCCACAGTCACAGTATAGTTCCTTAGAGCTATACTGTGCCACAGTGTAGCGAAACAATTGTTGCGTTCAAATTCAACTATAAGAAATATTTCTTCACCTGAAGAAGCCGCAGTGTAGCGAAACAATTGTTGCGTACAAATTCAACAATAGAAGTTTTTGAAAATTAAAGTTTCTCCTTTCAGTTCGTTTAAAGGTTTTTGTATCGCTGTTGACAACAATCGTTCGCGCCGAATCGCTTGCGGCTTTCGCGCTTTGAAATTTGTTTCAGGTTACAAACCAAACCCACCGACGAGGAATTTGCTCCCCGGGTTCCCATCGAACGAAACCAAAAACACTCACCTAATTTCAACGCCGCATCGCTCCCCGTTCGCAGCGTTCCTTCCAGATCGTCGTCGAAAACAACGGCAATTCGCGAGACACAGCACTCTGTTCAGAAATCAACCGTTAAAAAGCCGATCGAGGGAAATCGTTTCCCGGCAAACCATCCGCCTTTCTGGACACCCGACGACCCGCACCGTTTACCAAAGACACCGACGGGATTTCTAACAATATCGCACAACCAAACTTTCGCGAATTAAACACGTTCCGATTTGAAAAACGACCCGTTCGCGATTCGAGATGGCGACGACTGAGTGTTTTAGCGCGCGCGCGCATTAGCGTTTCCACGTAGTTACACTAAAAATATATAGAGGGCGACACCGAACGCACTACAATATGAAGTTTTAAATCAACGCCTTTCGCGCTTTGAAATTTGTTTCAGGGTACAAACCAAACCCGCCGACGAGGAATTTGCTCCCCGGGTTCCCATCGAACAAAACCAAAAACACTCACCTAATTTCAACGCCGCATCGCTCCCCGTTCGCAGCGTTCCTTCCAGATCGTCGTCGAAAACAATGGCAATTCGCGAGGCCCAGCACTCTGTTCAGAAATCAACCGTTAAAACACCGATCGAGGGAAATCGTTTCGCAAACAATCCGCCTTTCCGGACACCCGACGACCCGCACCGTTTGCCAAAGACACCGACGGGATTTCTAACAATATCGCACAACCAAACTTTCACGAATTAAACACGTTCCGATTTGAAAAACGACCCGTTCGCGATTCGAGATGGCGACGACTGAGTTTTTTCACGCGCGCGCGTATTGGCGTTTCCACGTAGTTACACTAAAAATATATAGAGGGCGACACAGAACGTACAGATAAATTAATGTGTACCTATTTGATTAAACCAATATGTATAATGGTTTCTAGATTTAATCTACTTGCGGAAATTTATTAATACAACGTAATACTGAACTAACCCTATAATTCAAATATGTAACATAGACGCCAATTTTTAATTAATCAGTGATCGGAATCGACGCAAGCGCCAAGGAAGTGAGCACACCGTTGGATTATTTCATCCTTAGCATGTTGCCTTCACTACAATATAAGCGTTATTTACCTATGTATATAGGATGGTATATACTAAAGGCGGTTGCACAACAACCCGGAAACGGTAACGAGAACGGGAACCTAAAGTTAAATGATATTATTGACACGCCACACGTTGATATGCACAACTAAAGGCCGCTTCACAACAACCCGGGAACGGAACGAAAATACACCAAGCTTCTGGTTCTCGTTACCTGAGATTAGTTATTGGTTGTGTATGTCAACATCAGTGACGGTTCGCGGGGTTTTTTCTGGTACGGCCGAGGAACAAGAGGTGGCAATACAGATAGGTAGGGTCAGTTGCAGAGACGGCTGGCTGCATGACCGCACCTATCTGTATTACCAGAAAAAACCCCGCGAACCGTCACTGGTCAACATGTGAATCATACAATTTAACTTTTGGTTCCCGTTCTTCTTATCGTTCCCGGATTGTTGTGTAGCCGTCTTTGTAACTAATTTCCCTTAACGGGAACGAGAAGCTTGGTATATTTGCTTGCATCCCCGTTATCGTTCCCGGGTTGTAGTGAAGGTATTTGATTTTCCCCTACTACGTGTATTTTAGGTTGCCTACGTTACAACATTTAATAAAAACAGGAACAGTGTGTAATTGAAGTAAGGGTTGATATGAGGGTGGTGGGTGAGCCCATCCTCATTACCCAAACACTTGAATAACAGTCCAAGTTTTGGTGGTATAAAGTAATTAATAAAAGAAAAACTGAAGTATTGTTTTGTAGTTTTCTTTCTGTAAATAAGATCATTTGTAATAACCCTACGATTAGGGCAGTCATTTTAGACATAAAAAAAACATTTGTTTTAATTAAATTATGGAGCAGAATCTATTTTATATATGCCTGGAAGGTGATGTTAAATTTTGAACAAAATCCATGAAGGGGTTTTTCTGGAATTTAACAAAATCCAGGCGAATGCATGATTTTTCGCTTGAAAAATGTTTGAGCGTAAATTCCGGAAAAACTGGCAATACTGTACTTTTGGATTATTCACTTGTTTTACAACTATATATGCCTGGAAGGTGATGTTAAATTTTGAACAACATCCACCAAGGGGTTTTTCTGGAATTTATCAAAATCCAGGCGAATGCACGATTTTTCGCTTGAAAAATGTTTGAGCGTAAATTCCGGAAAAACTGGCAACACCGTATTTTTGGATTATTCACTTGTTTTACAACTATATATGCCTGGAAGGTGATGTTAAATTTTGAACAAAATCCATCGAGGGGTTTTTCTGGAATTTAACAAAATCCAGGCGAATGCATGATTTTTCGCTTGAAAAATGTTTGAGCGTAAATTAAATTCCGGAAAAAATGGCAATACTGTACTTTTGGATTATTCACTTATTTTACAACTATATATGCCTGAAAGGTGATGTTAAATTTTGAACAAAATCAATCAAGGGGTTTTTCTGGAATTTAACAAAATCCAGGCGAATGCACGATTTTTCGCTTGAAAAATATTTGAGCGTAAATTCCGGAAAAACTGGCAACACCGTATTTTTGGATTATTCACTTGTTTTACAACTATATATGCCTGGAAGGTGATGTTAAATTTTGGGCAAAATCCATAAAGGGGTTTTTCTGGAATTTAACAAAATCCAGGCGAATGCATGATTTTTCGCTTGAAAAATGTTTGAGTGTAAATTCCGGAAAAACTGGCAATACTGTAATTTTGGATTATTCACTTCTTTTCCAACTATATACGCCTGGAAGGTGATGTTAAATTTTGAACAAAATCCATTAAGGGGTTTTTCTGGAATTTAACAAAATCCAGGCGAATGCATGTTTTTTCGCTTTGAAAAATGTTTGAGCGTAAATTCCGGAAAAACTGGCAACACCGTATTTTTGGATTATTCACTTGTTTTACAACTATATATGCCTCGAAGGTGATGTTAAATTTTGAACAAAATCCACCAAGGGGTTTTTCTGGAATTTAACAAAATCCAGGAGAATGCATGATTTTTAGCTTGAAAAATTCTGGAAAAACTGGCAATACCGCATTTTTGAATTATTCACTTGTTTTATAACTATATATGTCTGAAGGTGACGTGTGTGGCGATCCTCAAAATTGAGGAAGAAGAAAAGCTACTTGAGGATCTTCGTATTTACTCTTATAGGTAGGGTTGCCAACGTCCCGATAAATCGGGACCGTTAGCGTTATAGACCTTCTTGTCCCGACAACCCGACAAGATCCAATTTTGTCCCGACTTTGAAAAATATTGTTAAGACCTTGGAAGTACTGAAGTAGCGCCATCTGTTAGCGCAACATGTAAATGCAGCCTCAGTTTTATTTGTCAGAAAGTTATGTTGACAAGGTTGTCTCACAGATGGCGCTGCTGAAAAAGGTGAAATCTTTCGAAAATTTGGTGTACCAACTGCTTCTGCAGCAACAAGTTCCATGTAATTGTGTTTTTAATACAATTATATTTAAAAAATGTTTACTCAATTTCTACCAGTGACGGTTCGCGGGTTTTTTTCTGGTACGGCCGAGGAACAAGAGATGGTAATACAGATAGGTGCGGTCACGCAGCCAGCCGTCTTTGCAACTGACCCTACCTATCTGTATTACCACCTCTTGTTCCTCGGCCGTACCAGAAAAAAACCCGCGTACCGTCACTGATTTCTACACCCCCATCTCAGAGAGTCCCGACGTGGTCCCAGCCAGATATGGCAACCCCTCTTATAGGGGAAGCCTTTGACTATATAAATATGGACTGCTAACGCCAACTTCATGTGTGACTCCAAGCAAGGGTGGCGCGGCGGGACCCTAAGTGGTTGAGATATGTTACTAAATTGTCAGCTATTTTGTGCCTATGACATAAAACTCTATGAGCTCGCATTGCATATTGTGATACCTTGCAATTTATTCACACCTTTGACTATATAAACATTTATATAGCAAGATTCACACTATGTCGAAAAATTGCCATGCGAAAGGCTGCTATACGTCCACGTATATATCCCAACGCGGTTATAATACTCGTCGGCCCATGTACAGGTAAGTTGACATATAACCTAAAATTCTGTTTATTCCTTATTTTAAACGTATTAGATTTCCATCAAATCCGGAACTTAGCAAATTATGGGTTGATGCTTTGCTTGTGAAAAACAGGCAGGAAAGTGGACCCGAGTTGCCGAAATATGCATTTGTATTCTCCACTGATTTTTTTTTGCTTTCCAGTTTTTAAATCACCCTCCATTTTACGCGCAGGGGTGGGACTTATATCGGGCTCCAGCTCGCGGACAACTTTTGGAGCAGTGATCACATGGGAAATGGACGGGGAATAGCAGTTCATGTTTATGTCAAAGGGGGAAGCAAATATTTTGATTAAATTTTCATCCGTAGCCTCCTTGTCCAACATCCATGAGCCGCCGCTGGAGTATACATCAAATTTTTGTTGCAAAGAATGCCAAAATTAACAATTTATAAAGAATACATTTTTTGTTATTATTAGAAGTTTGATTCAATGTAATTTTCTTGGTAGCTATCAATATCATTCTATGAAAATATTGACTAAAATTCAGTGACGGTTCGCGGGGTTTTTTTCTGGTACGGCCGAGGAACAAGAGGTGGTAATACAGATAGGTGCGGTCTCTGCAACTGACCCTACCTATCTGTATTACCACCTCTTGTTCCTCGGCCGTACCAGAAAAAACCCCGCGAACCGTCACTGCTAAAATTAACAAAAAGGATTCAAATGGGTCATTCGTTTACTGATCCAATGTGTAATGACTCCTTTGAAGAACCATTTTGCATTTTTCAGAAAATTCCGTGCGGGTGGTAACCCTAATCGCAAAAGGATGCACGCATGGTGTTCTGAAAATATCGTTAAATCTGGATTGTCGTACACTTCCTTATTTAAATAACATTACTCAGAATAAAATATCATATTTTTAAATACCATCAATAACAAACATTATAATTCGTGCAATTTCGATCGACCGAACGCGGAATTCCTGGAATGTTTTCGCATTGGCGTAGCGAAATTGGCACGCGACCGGGTGGACGACGCTCCGCTGCTTATGGACGCGCACGCTTTCCCCCCGGCCTCTACGCCCATGGGCAATGCACGGAATTAAACGACGCTATGGCAATTTATACCTGTCGGTTAAATCGTTGACCAATCAAAATCCCAAATTTAACTTCAAAGTTATTAGTGCATTTTGGGGCACAAACAACGCCAATATTCGCCCGTAAAATGTGTGAATACTGTTTCCCATCAGTTAGAACGCCGTGTTTCAGTGGAATCGTGAACTTATAACGGACGGGCTTCGCCTCCGCCCGGACTTAACCTAGGCAACTGTCTTTTTTGTGTTGATGTAACTATAAACTGCACCAAAATGGACGAAATTAAGAACCAAATAAAGCAACAATCGTCAATAGGCAGCGACTCGAACGGCGAGGACAGCTCGAGGATCGAATGTAAGTCTCCCCTTTCTGAAATAACTCCCCGGAAAATCGCCGTAAACGTCAAGTAGAATCCAGAATGTTAGGTTATGTTTTAGTGGCCAAGGTTAATTGCACAAACATTGCCTTTTTGTGCGTTTCAACTTTACATTATATATAGCACAATGAGAGGACTCGTTGAAAGAATTCGTTGCCCTTTAACGAGACAATGGTGAAGGCTTGTGTGCACTTTATTTCGTACAATCGGTTGGTGTGGCGTTACTGAATGCATAAAGCTACTTATGTCGAGTTTTCAATTATTGTTTGTTACAATAGTTGTGCTTAAATATTATTATAATTCTCTGGTGTTTGGAGATGTTTTCCTATATCTATTTTATAACGTAATGTGATGTGTACATCCGCTAAATTTTATATTTGTGTAAAATAATTCCATTGGTGGCAACGTAAATAAATAAATATCTATCTATATCGAGAGAAATTGACTGTAGATTGTATTTAATACGGATAAGGCAATAACTCTTATTATGGCCAATTTTTTAATACCCATTTAACCACTTCGTGCCCATGCTGCTTTGATTTAATCCCAGAGTTGATGAACAATTACTTCCTTGTTGTTGTTACCTTTTTCTACGAAATATTATTTCACTGTCACAAACTTAACAAAATATAAAAAAAAATATTCCATAGATGGCGCTAAAGGAATAATTTTTTTGTACAATGTCTTTATTTTCTTTTTTTGCTTGTTGCCACTTGTGGCAACGTGGGCGTGAAGGGGTTAATAACACAAGAAAAATTGCCCGTGGTTTTAATACCTACAAGGCAATAACTGTTATTTTGGCTAATATCAGTATTGTTTAGATCATAGGTCTCCAAACTTTTTCCATCGCGGGCCATATATATAAAATTCTTCATAACCTACTAGGCCGAGATATGATCAATTTGATAACTAATTTCAAAATCTATAACAAAAAATCGTTGTAGAATTTTAAAATGTGACATTTGCTGAAAATGTAACGCTTGCCGCGGGCCTAACTCGATGAGGTCGTGGGCCGTATTTGGCCCGCGGGCCGTATTTTGGAGACCCCTGGTTTAGATGGATACAAATAGATCGGTGGATTAGTGAAAATCACTCACTTGTGTCTGTTTGCTCCGAACCCTGTTAACTCTTTAATCACTGGTCATCGGTCGTCTGCTCTGCTATTGAATCATCAATTAAAGTCTTAATTTTGGGTAGTTTGGTGATGAGTTTCAGATCTTAAAGAAGTCTGAGGTCTTTTTTTCCGCTCTGTGGATCAGTAGGTCGGTTGTCCATGTTTGTGTTTGAAGGGTTATGGAGAGGATTTTAAGGGTGTTAGGATTTGAAGAGTACAGATTTTGGCGAGTGGAATTTACATATACAGGGTGCCCGGATTTCGTAGGGACAACATAGGCAACTTCTGCATTTGAAGAGATAGAGAGATGGTCAAATTAGCAAAAAGGTGCGGGTTCGAGGACTCATCGAGAATCCACCCCCAAATCCCACTTGTAATGGCCTCCACAATAAAAATCAAAAGAAAATCTGAAATTGAAGAAATTGGGAGATTTTGTTTTAATTTTTATTTTGAACAAGTGAGTTATGATAAGTGGGATTTGGGGGTGGATTCTCTCAACGAGCCCTCGAACCTGCACCTTTTTGCTAATTTGACCATCCATGTTGCCCCTACGAAATCCGGGCACCCTGTAGAATAGGAGTGTATTCAATAAGTGTTTGCCACATCATTTTGTTAATAGCAATAGCAGTTTTAATACCGATCACTTGTTTGTAGGCGAGTGCTCGGAAATATTTACCTCTATACTCTTCACATTTTATTCCCGCCGCAGTTGGGGTGTTTTTTTTCCTTATATTGGCATGTTGTATTTTTGATGGTAATGATTGAAGTATGTTGTTAACCTATAAATACAATAAAATTTTACGTGTGAATGAGGGATTTTTTAAAATGCAACATTGCACTACACATAACCAAAAAAATGCAATGACATAACTTTTTTACTACCAACAAAAATGTCACCCTAACAAAGCCTACTGCCGTGAGAATAAAATATAAACAGAGTATAGCTGCTACTTGCATCTTAAGTCTGTTTGACACGATGTATAATTTTATATAAAATTCTCATGTCAATTCGTTGATAAATTCACTGGTAAATTATGTAGAGAAATTATTTTCCTGTTTGTCACTTCTGCATATTTTGTTGTGAAATTCACCTCAAGCGCTTAATACACGTTTTAAGGACATTCCATCCATATTAATCCATCTCATCACTTCCATGTCATCTTTCCTTTTCCGGTAAAAAAAAAAAAAACCTTTATTGGCATCCACAACAAAATTACATCCTCAAAAATATACATCCTTGACTTCCACTACTTCTTTCTCCTATCTTCCTTCCGGTATTTCCCTTCAAATTTAAACCATCCTTGAATCTTGTCGTGTATTTTCCAATTTCCTTTCGGGAGGTCTGCGAGAAGGAGAATTTTTATGCAACTCGTGCTGCATGCTCTGTGCGCACTTTTTCACGTAGATTTACCTCCGAATTAGAACCAGTTCTAAATAGTTTATATGAAAATTCTTATCAGAATTCACTCCACAATTTTCTGTATGCAACGGTGTTTAAAATTCTTGTGAGAATTGATGTGTCAAATTATACATCGTGTCATACAGGCTTAAGTGGATAATAATAATGGAACATTGCACTACACATAACCAAAAAAAAGGCAATGACAACCAAATTGTTAGTAACTTTTTTGCTACCAACAAACATGTCACCCTAACAAAGCCTACTGTGGCGAGAATCAAATGTGCTAATGGTGGATAATATCGTATGTTTATCTTTTAAATAAATTCTGTATCCCTCGTAACCCTAATATTCCCGCTAAATATAAACATCCTTTAATCACACTACATCAATTCATTAGTTCGCATCATCTGGACAGTTCAACCCAATAAATATCCACCTTTCCTCAATTTCAGTATTCACTTGACAGGGCAGAAAGACCTAAGGTCGATAGCCCAGACAGAGACATACTAACAAACTTGTATATGAATAAAACGTTACAGTGTATACTATATATGTAAGTGTCTGAATAAAGATGTTGATGTATGTATGTATCGTATGTTTATTAAAAAAAAACCCAAGTGTGCCATGATTTTTTAATTTAAAAAATTTAAGTTGGCACACATGTTAAAAATTGACATACAAAACGTCAGGTCATTCTAAAAGTCACAACTATTCCGTGACCCCAATGGTTTACAGCAGAGATGCACAGACTTATTAAGACTAGGGGCCACTCGGGCAAATCATGAACTGATGGCGGGCCGCCAGAAGTGTAGGTAATTAAAGACAATAAATAATTGATAATAATGTATTAAAATTAAAAAGGAATTTATTAATTTGAAGCGTGGCACTGCATAGTGCTTACAATCTTTTTTATATTTGGCTCAAATTTACTTGTAGCAACACGTAAAACTGCTTCCAAACTTTCATTTGCAAGGCGGTTTCTATTTTTGGTTTTATTATTATTAAGTATTGAAAAAGTTTGTTCACATATATAGGTAGAACCAAATAAGCTGGCACATTTCAGAGCGTTTATGCGCAACTCTTTGTACATATTTTTATCAATGCAGCGGTAAAAGTTCAGCAAGTCTCCTTCGTTGAATTTGTTGCGTAAATCTTCGTCGTTTTGAATGTCGATAATTTCTAACTGCATTGACTCTGGCGCATTTTCAACTGAAATCGTGAAAGGATTGCTGAATATGTCCAACAGAGGTTTCACTTTTTTAAACTCCGAAAATCTGTCTTGAAAAGATTGAATCAAAATATCTAGCTTTTCTACATAACTGAAATTAATCGCAGTTTTGTTGAATTTTTCAGCCATTTTCTTATAATTCGGAAAATGATTGTAATTTCCAGAATTCAATTGCGATCTGAAAAGTGTCAGCTTGCATTGAAAGGATGATACATGAGCGTAGAGCTGGGATATCAGTTGATTTTTGCCTTGAAGCCGTGTGTTCAAGACATTCAAATGATTTGTAATGTCAACTAAAAAAGCCAAATCACACAACCAATCAGGATTTTTAAGTTCCGGGACATCCCTTTGCTTTTCCGCCAGAAATATTCCAATTTCTTCTATTAAATTTAGAAATCGTTCCAGTGTCAATCCACGACTTAGCCACCTTACTTCTGTATAATACAGTAAATCTCCATATTCGCTTTCGATGTCATCAAGGAATTGTTTGAATTGCCTGTGATTGAGTCCTCGTGATTTTATGAAATTTACAGTCGAAACTACCACTTTCATGACATTTTGAAATTCAATTTGTTTAGCACAGAGGGCTTCTTGGTGTATAATGCAGTGAAACTGCATGAGATCTTCAGCCTTTATGTTTTTTTCTTGCAGATGCTTTTTCAGCAAAGTAACTAGCCCGGAATTGACACCAATCATCGAAGGAGCACCGTCAGTCGCAACTCCCGATAATTTTGATAAGTCCAAATCAGTTTTTGAACGCTCATCCAAAAGTACATTGAGTATATCAACTCCTTTGGTTTGACCTTTCAATGAACACATTCCTAATAACTCTTCTACGACTTCAAAATCTTGAGTAACACCTCGTATGAATATTAGAAGTTGAGCTGTGGAACTAATATCAGTGGATTCGTCGAGTGCTAATGAAAAAAATTCAATGATCTTAGTTTTTTCAGTTAATTGTTCCGCAATATTACCTGACAAAGACATAATTCGTCTTTGGATGGTCATACGATTCAGTTGAATTTTCTCAAACTTTTTTGCTGCTTCTGGACACATTTTCTTAGCGGCAATTTCTATGCATTCTTTTACAAAATCCCCATCATTGAAGGGGCGACTTCGCTTTGCTATCATTCGAGAAATTTCATAACTAACTTCTGTAGCTGTTTCTGAATCTTCAATGGGTTTTCTAAACATAGCTTGCTGACCCGTAAGCTCCCGTTTTAAAGACAACATTTTTTGCTTTCTTAATTCGCCTGTAAACTTGGTAAAAGAAGGATGCTGCGTTTCATAGTGCCTTTTTACATTATATTCCTTTGCAATTGCAACAGAATTCTTGCAAATTAAACAAACGACTTTGTTATGCGACCATACAAAAAAGTATTTCTCAGTCCAAATTTCTTGAAATTGCCGATTTTCATCTTTAACCTTACGTTTTTTACTAGGTCCTGGCTTGTCCATGTTGCGTTCTAATCCTGGCTAGGATTAACACAGCACCTAAAAACAATTACAGTACCTACTTAAATTACCCATCCTTTTTAAATTATCAAAAATAATTGATTAAATAGGTAGGGAAACACTTATTAATAATAGAGTTTTACTTACGATTTCACAACACAATTATACACGGCACTTGACGGTTAACACTGCAACAGGAAATCTACGTTGAATGTGGATCAAAATATATGACACCGGCTAGTGGAGTACAACTATTGCCTTCCAAAACCTCTATTAAACTCACAGAACACTAATACACCTAGCGGCGATTAAACGTGGCTTTTATACCGCGCGTATAGAGTCGAAAACTGTCTGGAGAAATCTCGAAACCGACTCTGGAAGCTTCGAGTCGTGTACTATCTACGCGAGCGATCGTCATCGCGCCGCCGGCCGCCGCGCTTCTTCAAGCAAACGAATTTAACCGAGATCAGCACGAACATTACCGACCGCTGTTACCGACGACGCACGTACGGCGCACCGTAATAGCGCGCGCGCGAGATTCAAATTACTTTTCGAACATATTTTTTTTGGTTTTATTCTGGAATAGAATTCAATATTTTTAGAATGTACGAGAGTATTATTTTTGCTGTCGGCGGGCCACCGGTATTCGACCGGCGGGCCGCATGCGGCCCGCGGGCCGCGGTCTGTGCATCCATGGTTTACAGCAACCAGCAAAAAAGTTTCTAGTTGAAAGTTATTTCCGAAATGGGACTAAAGTGGACGGAAATTGGGTGTATTCATTCGACGCACCTATGGCAGAGTTTCGGGAACGTTCTCATTATTTATGATGAATTTAAAAATACCTTATCACGATCTATTGTATTATTTCATGAAACGGGTAGTATTCTCCGTAAACCAGAAAGTGGTAGACCAGTCAAACGTACTCAGGATGCTATTAACCTCTTCACACCCAGGTTGCCACATGTGGCGACAAACAAAAAAATGAAAACGAAAATATTTTACAAAAAATAAATTACACCTTTAGCGCCATCTATGAAATATTTTTTTCATATTTCTTTGCATAAATGAGTAAATTTGTGACAGTGGAATAATATGTCGTAGAAAAAGGTAACAATAAGAAAAACGTGATTTTTCAGGATTATCCTATAGCCTATAGTGGTTAACACAGCCCAAGGAATTTTGGAAGGTGAACCTACGTCTTCTCTTTGTCGTTTGTTACAGCAAATTAATTTATCGGTAGGAACATGCCGCAAGTAACATAACCTCAATATGTGTTACCAACTTGAATTTAAAAAAATAAAAAGTCATCATGGCACACTTGAGGTTTTTTTAATGAACATACTTTATGTGGCTTTTAAACATAAATAATTTTTCAACGACAATACATATTAACAATTTGAACCTAATGGGACCCGGATTGTGTAATTCTGATTGGATTTGTTAACATTAATTTTTAGCCTCTAATTCGCAAACCGTTGTTGGAGAGTGACAAGGAGTTGTAAATGTTGGAGTGCTTTTTTTAGGGGAGTTATTCAAACAGTGTGCAAATTGCAACGGATATTTGGACGGATTAATAAACAGAGGATCGAGGCTGTATGTCTCTTAGCAATATAGGCTGATAGGGGTGAACCTTTCAGTAGGCCTTCTTCTGTTTTTGTCAGATTTGAATTTGCAGTCTCCGAGATACAAAATTGTGTATAATGTTTATAAAAAACAGCGGCGGCTCGTGGATTTCCGTTGGTAATAATAATAATAATAATAATAACCAAACTTTATTTCAAAGACATGTTAACAAGACAAACAATGTTATTGGAAACATAAATGAAACTGTGTCAGAAAAATAATAAATAATAACAAAAATTATAACAAATTGTAAAAAATGGTGATGTGGCCATCATGTTACTTTCTCCGACTTTATATTTACGTTTTCATGGGTTTATTTTCAATTGAAATCATATTTTAAATGATTATAGAGCGTTGTGTAAACTCGGATGAAACTGACGTTTAAAACGTCAAAATCATGAAATATGGAAAAATTATACTTCAAATGTAAAAACTCGGTTTACTCAAAAACTAACGAGATTTCGAAAAAAACTTATTCTTTAGAAGTTGTTCATTTTGGCATTCTCTACAATTATTATTCACATAAATTTGCTGTAACTATTATCGTTTCATAATTATAAACCAAAAATAAAAAAATAATAATAATTTTTTTTCTCGATTGGCAATGATTTTATGAAAAATATTTTCAAGCAAAAGATGTTCATTTCTTTGTTGTCTTTGATGTTTGTTTGAATGTTTTTGTAATATTTTTCATATTTAAGAAAATATTGGCAAAAAACAAAAAACAGTTAAGGTAAACACCCACTTCCGGTGTACGAAATTTTACCAAAAGCTTTTCAGTTCTTCGGATTATCAAATAAGACGTATGTTCAAAGTTTCACATCAATTGCTCTATTAGTTTTTGAGATACAGCGCACACAGACAGACACACACACAGACAGACACACACAGCACACACACACAGACACAAAAATTTTTTTTCCAGAAATTGTTGAAATGGCATCTAGGGACCCCAAAACGGATATTTCCGTAAAAAAAATTTTTGAAAAAAAAATCACGATCACAATACTTTCTCGTACTTCGTAACGGAGAAAGTAAAAAGTAATGAACACAAACTTAAGTGAAGCGCATATTATCAAAGAAAGCTTTAAGAGAATATATTTCGGCATCCAACAATAAGTGAAATACGGTGTTATATTTACTAAATGAATTTAGATCTTGTATATTCCTTGGTAGAGTATTGTACATTTTAATGCATCTATAAAATGCATTCCGTTCGGTCGATGTTAATTTATGTACCGGATACGTTATATTATTTGACCTTGTCTCGTATATATTGCTTTTATTTTTAGGCGGAAATTTAGATCTGTTTTTGAAAATAAATTTTAAACATTCATAAATAAGTATTCCATTCTCCTTGAATACTCCTTTACAGGATTCTCTGTATGTTAAACCAAAAATTGAACATATACATCGTTTTTGTAATTTAAAAATATTTTTTATGTGGCTACTATTCCCCCAAAAAATGATTCCAAATCTTAGGATTGATTCAAAACAGGAATAGTAAATTACCTTTAGTGACGCTTTATTGAGATATTTTTTTAGAGTGTTCACTAAATAACATATCTTCGCCGCTTTCGAGGACAAGTGTTCTACATGCGAGCACCAATCTAACGACTCATCAATAACTACACCCAAGAATTTAACCTTAGAACTTAACTTGATTTTTTTATTGGATAGTTCGATAAATTCAGGGGAATTAATTTGTGACTGTTTTGTTTTCAATAGAATGACATTAGTTTTGTCTTTGTTAAGTTGGTGAGGCAAAGACAAAGATGCCGCTCGTGCTGCACTACTTACTCTAATTGAGGAAGCAAATATTCCGTTGCTTTTTCGGTCAAATTTTCTTCCGAACATCCACGAGCCGCCGCTGATAAAAAAGAACCCTTTATTGGCATATACTACATTTTCCTTTTTTCCCTTTATTTCATCACCTCCTCTCCCTTCTCTTCTCCTTTTCCCACCCCAATCTCGCCACGGAGTTTTCACTCCGGCATCCCACCATGACCCAATGTTTATAATGTTGGGCGGTTATTTAGTATTTTAGAAAAAGTCAGAAATCGCAGATAACGTTTTATCAAATACAAATAGTAGATAAGATCATGAGATGATTCATAATTAAAGTGTACTTTTCATTTGACATGTTTCAGGTGTTGTTTCACTCTTTTTCACTGTAAATTAAATTAGTTTTGTGGTACGCATGGTACAGTCATGAGTAAGTTATTATATTTCTTGTTCTAATAATTTTGTAATTACGAGTTGTTTTATTTTCATTACAATCCAATCAAAATTTATATCTCTGTTTTAAATGCAACTCATTTGCACCTAAAAGGTGTCCAACAATTATTGTATATACCACATCTGCCCATAGAATAGTTTTTTTTGGCATCATTAGTAACAAACACTAGACTGACAGGTTGCTCTGTAATTTTCAATTTTTGTTTAAATTCATGGCAATCTAACAAATTTGTATTGAAAATTTGTAAGATTTTTTTACGATCGAAAAATCTTTAAGACTATTTATCTCGATAAAGGTAAGAAATTGTACATATGTTTATTTGAACTAATCTGTTCAGAATAACATTATATGCTTCCTGTTTTCGTTTGGTACACTCGAACCGAGACACCCTGTATATAGTTTACACAAGTCAAAATACGAAATAATTTCTACATTATCAAAAAAATCATTATAAAGTGATTGAAAGCTTTTTTAAAAAAACATAACATTCCCTAGATTTTGACGTTTCAATTGCAAAAATCCCTCAAAGAATTCAGACGTTGCATGCTTGTAAAATGTGAGTGTTTAAAAAATTAGTACCTCGCAGCAAAACAACTGCAATTTCAACACTGTAAAATGGTTTGGATGTTTTTTTTTTTAACACGTTGAGCGCTTCGTCAGTCACCAGTGACTGACACCGGAGTATTCCTATGGGGCCACGTCAGTCACCGATGTCTTACAGCAGGCATGTCAAACTCGTTTACCAACAAGGGCCACATCAAGTATTACACACAAGCCGCGGGCCGTATTACCAAAAAAAAATTACAATTGAATCCAAACAAAAAATAATTAGTTTTACCTTGTATATAATTTTTTGTTAAATATTTGATACCAACCTTGCCGGGCCGCAGACAACTTGTAAGCGGGCCGCGTGTTTGGCATGCCTGACTTACAGTGAATACCTACCTTAAACTTACTATTTAGCGCTGTCAGTTACGAGTTCTGTGTTAATTGTTAATAGGATTGTTAGAGAGAAAAAAAACTTAAAAACAAAGAAAGCTTTTTTTGACATTTTACAAAAAAAACTTGTTGGCAGCCAATGTGTTAAAGAACATAAAATTGCCTAGATTTTTACGTTTCAATTGTAAAAATCCGCTGTAGGATTCAAATTCACAGCGAAGAAAAATGCAATTTTAAAACTTTCAAAGAAATTACTAAGGTGCGAGCCACAGAATTTTGTTTTTGAGTTGGCCGTGCCCGAGAGAGAGAAACATAGCAGTCATGTCTGAGATTAATTCATTTTTTTTTAAATCTAATTCAATCGAACTAATCCATTCTCTCATGCGACGTACCTCATTTATCTCACAGCCAACTCTGAAACAAAATTTTGTGGCTCACACGATACAATGTGTGAATGATTTAAAAAAAAAACGTAAGATTTGTTAGATTTTGATGTTTGAACTGCAAAAATCTATATAAGGATTCAAAAGTCGCACGCTCGTAAAATATGGATTTTCAAAAATAACTAGATCACGGCGAAAAAACTGCAATTTGAGCACTTTCAAAAATATTACTGCAAAGTGTTTAAATGCTTTTATAAAGAATATAAAATACCCTTCGTTTTGACGTTTTAGTTGTCAAAATTTATTGGGGGATTCAGAAGTTGGACGCTTGTAAAAACTTGGATTTTCAAAAATAACATGCTCAAAGCAAAAAAACTGCAATTTCAACATATTTACTTCAAAGTATTTGATTATGAGTCAGAACGACTGACGCATTATTGTTTTAACACGTACATCATCAAATCACGACCGCACAGTGATTAACGTTTCAGTAACCAACGTAATTGAACTGCTGCGACGGTTCCGATGCGTCAAATGGTTATTCTCCTCTGGGGGCTATAAGAGTTACAGTGATTCGTTATTGAATCGGTTATATGGCTACCGTTACTAAGAACTGATGTTATTATCTCGCTTTTTTTTTATAAAATAACTCTTAAGGTCAAATCACTGTTAGTGGAATTTTTCAATAACGGTTACTGTTATGATTCGTTATTGAATCGGTTATATGGCTACTGTTACTAAGAACTAATATTATTGAATCGGTTATATGGCTACTGTTACTAAGAACTGATGTTATTGAATCGCGCTCTTTTCATAAAATAACTCTTAAGGTCAAATCACTGTTAGTGGAATGTTTCAATAACGGTTACTGTTATTATTCCATAGTAACAGTTAGTAAGTACCAGATAGTGGAAATAACGCTTATCACTAATAACCAAATGAATTTTCTCCACGACCACTGTGGAATTTAAGCATTCTGAAATCAGTTTTAATCATAGAACGTATACATTCTCACTCTTGTTATGGAATAAAACAGTATGCGCTTATGCGTTTTGCATGTAATTCATTCCATAACAAGTAATAGAATAGTATATTCTGTAACAAGGTTACAATGGAAATTCGATTCTGAGCGCGAGCCGCGATGCGAGCGCAAGGAACCACGAGCATCAGAATTTCCATTCTTACCGAGTAGCAGACTATACTTTCTCCTCGACCAGATAAAATAGAGCAATAAAATAATGAACACGAAGAAGTTACGTTTTATTATCACGTTTGTGGTTATGTTTATAGTATTTTGACAATTGTGATATCCAAGGCTAATTGTTTTATTCGAAACAGTGTGAGAATATTCATTCTTCGTCTACAGCAAGTTGCTGATGTTTATAGTATTTTGACAATTGTGATATCCAAGGCTAATTGTTTTATTCGAAACAGTGTGAGAATATTCATTCTTCGTCTACAGCAAGTTGCTGTATGTATTAAGTACATACGTACAACACTTTTTATAAAACACTATAACAAAATTGTTATATTGTTGATTATATTAAAAAAATCAATACAAATTAATTTTCCATGTAATTTCAATAAACTTTTTCGGTGAGATCATATTCTCATAAAATCAAATTAATTAGTAGGCTGTTCAATTGCCTGCCGAGGTCATTTGTAAAAGTGTCTCAACAAATGTATTGCCTCTCTCTCTCTCTCAAATTCATTTTGTATATGTATTCGTATATTTATTTGGCAATATTTTACCATTAGAATTAAATAAAAACATTGTCTGTGCTTTTAAAATACATCAAAACAGAGGAAGAAAAGGGAGAACACGTCCTCTCACTTCCTTATACTGACAGGTGTTTGCAGCAGGTGGAGAATTATCTAAATTTATTGGACACGGGTAGAGTTTTTTTTATAGTGAACAGGTTTAACAAATTTACATTTTCCTTCTCAGGTCATGTCTAATTTGCATGTGGCGTTCTTAAGGGGGATTGAATCATATTTTGAATACAATTGCAGTAATTAATTAACTAAATATCCCACTCATCAACGACCAGACCGACCTAATATTTTCCCCCCTGTTCAATGCTTTGTAAAAATATATAAATGTACAATCTTAATGTAAATATTCATAGTTTGAAAATGACAAGCTGAAATTGTCGAAACTACAGTTACTCCATGTTAATAAAGTGATACCAACAAAGTTATTCGTTTTATTTGAAATAAATAACTATAATCCATTCGAATTTATTTTGTAATATTTTAAATATTTCACAGTCGGCAACCCAATACACATACCCCATAAAGAAAACACTTAACTTTTTTATACCACTTTTATTTTACTTTACGTGACTAGTTTCAATTACACGGTAATCATTATCAAACTGAGTGTAATTGAAACTAGTCACGTAAAGTAAAATAAAAGTGGTATAAAAAAGTTAAGTGTTTTCTTTATATTGAAATTGAAAATGTACCACGAAGTGAACGCCTCCAAGATTCAAGAATCAATACACATACATCATGGATAAGCAATAGATCATTCATATAACAATAACTATAATGGCTGACGCAAGTTATTTGTTGTGTAATTCAAAATTTGTCAGGAAAGTAATTGTTTCAATAAATAATTTAAAAAGTATTGTATTTCTTATAATAAAGTAATAATATTTTATTTGTCAGCATATTTTCTGAAAATAGGGATAATAATTCAAGTAATATTATATTGGCGGCGTTGAATTGTCCAGTGCAGTGCAGCGTACATTTTCTTAATTTTGACGTCTTGTGATTTTTTAAGGTTACTTACTTTTGTGTAATTTTATCTATGAATTTTGACTATTTTAAACTTTAGCGGTTATTCATCACTATTAATAATAATAATAATAATTTATTACCCAACAGAAAAATCAAATACAGGGATAACATCAAAAAATAATTATAATACAATGATATTTAAACTAAAAGTAAAAAATGTAACCAACTCTAATATATTTTGAAATTACCAAAAAAACAAATGACAAAAGTGTATTAAATATAATAATAATATATTTAAGATTTATAATCTAGCCGTTTTATTTAAATTTCAGGGTTTTCCATGCCAAAATTCCCATTCTTAGTGACGCCACTGAATTTCTGTTATACCTCATTTAATAACCAGGCGGACTAAATCGAATTATTGCCGCCAAAATACGTTGTTGTGATTGGCCAAAGGGGCGCCGTTTTTACACAGGCCCAAATTGCATAAAACAGTAATGGCCGTTGTTATGATCAGCTGATGTCTCGCCGTTCCTTGTGTCCCATCGATTCCACGCGTTTCAGCTCAGTTTCTGTGTTTTCAGTCAGTTATTTCTTCCGTTGATCGTGTAAGAATGGATTCCTCTCATCCCGCGATTTTCTTGGAAATAGTTATTTTATTTTTAACTATGGATATATGGCGGCACAAGTTTGGTGTCATTTTCCCTATTCAGCATTTATTACTATAACAAGTAATAATTCACTGATAAACGTCAAACAAACAATATTTCAGCTGTAACTCTGATCTTGATAATTTCGTTTTAAATCAATCAAAGCGCGCCGACAAAAACATCACCGCAATCACCAAAATTTTATTACCCCGTTAACGATCCACAGTAATTTAATTATCTAATTTTCGTTCCAGCCGCATCTCTGCCTCTCGATAAGAGGATATGCCTGGTGGGAAACGTGATGAACAACGCCCAGTCCTGCAGCGCGGCCCAGTCCTTCGGGGTGCCGATTGTGACGTCGGAATCGGGGCTCGAGTACGCCAAGGACAAGTCGTGCTCGACGATTTTTGTTCTGGAAAAATTCGAAGGCGACATCTACGAGGCCCTTTACAGGTCGAGGCACCCGCTGCTGGGTCCGCCGGCGCTGCAGCAGCTGGCCTCGCGGAAGGACAGGCTGCCCGACAACACCAGGCCGCTCTTCAACCTGGCCATGAGCGGCGTCGTCGTTTGTTTCACTGGTTTTAGGAATAAAGATGATTTAGTATGTATTCTTTATATAATAATAATAATAACACTTTATTTCTCAACAGATTACATCCATTAACCTCTTCAGGGACAAATTAATTTTGAAGTTTCAAATCCTTTATGAAACAATTGATATCTCGCCAGTAGAACCGGACAGGAGGTATCTGCATGGAAATGTGCAACTGTAGCAGCTTTCAGACCTTGACATGAGATGGCAGTATTGAGCTAAATCAAATTTGTTTGAAATGTGTTCGTCATTTTTTTTTCCCTGAAGAGGTTAATAGAAAAATGGTGATGTGGCCATCATGTTACTTTCTCCGACTTGATGGTATCATAGCAATTTATATTTACGTTTTCATGGTTTATTTTCAATTGAAATCATAAATGTATATTTGAATGTATATCGAGCGTTGTGTAAACTCGGATGAAACTGACGTTTAAAACGTCAAAATTATGAAATATGGAAAAATTATCATTCAAATTCAAAAACTCAGTTTACTCAAAAACTAAAGGGATTTCGAAAAAAACTTATTCTTTATAAGTTGTTCATTTTACCATTCTCTACAATTATTATTGACATAAATTTGCTGTAACTATTATCGTTTTATAATTATAAACCAAAAATTAAAAAAAAATTATAAATTTTTCGAATAAAAATGATTTTATCAAAAATGTTTTCAAGCAAAAGATGTTCATTTCTTTGTTGTCTTCAATGTTTGTTTAAATGCTTTTGTGATATTTTTCATATTTAAGAAAATATTGGCAAAAAACAGTTAAGGTAAACACCCACTTCCGGTGTACGAAATTTTACCAAAAGCTTTTCAGTTCTTCGGATTATCAAATAAGACGGATGTTCAAAGTTTCATATCAATTGCTCTATTAGTAAAAAAAAAAATTGAAAAAAAAATCACGATCACAATACTTTCTCGTACTTTGTAACGGAGAAAGTAAAAACGTTAAGATAAGCTTAAAATTAGAATAAACTTAAAAATGTAGTATACATAATAAAAAAAAAAGAACCGTAAACCAAAGACAAAAAAAATAAAAATTAAAAGTTTATACCATACATTACTAAATAAAATGATTATTATTATTATTATTTCTATTAATAATACAATTAAAGCAGTATCCTACTGGCCTTAGGTTTATAACAGAATTGATCAATTTTTCAATTCTCAAATGATATCGTGTGAGCCACAAAATTTTGTTTCAGAGTTGGCTGTGAAATAAATGAGGTATGTCGGAGTCGGATCCGTCTGAAAACTGTAAAATGAATTAATCTCAGACATGACTGCTATGTTTCTCTCTCTCGGGCATGGCCAACTCTGAAACAAAATTCTGTGGCTCACACCTTATTATTTATTATATTTTGAATTTATATTTTTTTGTTTATGCTGGAGGCTTCTACTTCGTTATACATTTTAAATATGATAAAACACTTTTAACTTTGTTTTGTATAACTTATATATTTATATTTGTGACTTAAGTTTTACAATTACCATTTTCAAACAAGAAGTTGTTTGAAAATGGTAATTGTATTACCGAAACTTAAGTCACAAAAATAAATATATAAGTTATACAAAACAAAGTTAAAAGTGTTTTATTATATTATATTTTTTTTAGTACAATTAGGCAGTGCAAAAGTGCATTAGTTTTTCTGCAGTTTTCTGGTGAATTACGTGCGATTACAGTAGTTTTCCGGCCCCGCCGCCAAGGGAATAACTTGGTGTGAATAAACCGTGTGCGAGTTTCAATTAAGAGCATTTAAATGCAAATTGAACAAACATTTGTGTAAACAATAGAAACATAACCTAAATCTATTTTTTTTATAACAAAATATGCCCTCACATCTTCATCTATAGTCGATTTGTTTAACCGTTTGAGTCCCATCGTGCTGTTAAGGTTTTGTGTCAAAAAATCCCAATACATTTTTAACTGTTATGGACAACTGACGGTGCAGTCACCTAACCTAACCTAAATTACGTTTTTCCAATGACCCCTGGGACTGCAACGGTTAAAAACTGCAGTAACCGAGAGACTGATTTACTGCCGTAAAGTAAATTTCTTGGTTACTGCAGTCTTAAAAAAAAATCGACAATTGAAATGTGAGAAAAATGGGTTTATTTATAAAGAAAAATGATACTCCCTCTGTCCGGAAATATGGTATACATTTCAAAAAAAATTGTAGATTATCGTGAATATAGAAAACAAATGACAAGATTCATTATATTATTATGGTATATATTAATGGTAACATAACCTAATATAATTGACATGTGTCATGTTCTTCTTGGTTTAGAACTTAACGATCGAAGATGGGTTTTTTTAGGATAAATAAAATTGGTACCGCTGCAAAACGAATGTGGAAAATTCCGAAGAAGAATTGATAAACTGAAAAAGAAGAGATTCCAAATATAAACAATTGACCTCAGAACAACGTCATGGTATCTTAGCACATGAAAGAGAACGCGTTAAAACGCTGTGCAATCAATGACATTGCTACTGCAATTAATTAAATCTTATGTAATTATAGTTTTTCTAAAAAAGTTAATACAAGTTAATTTTTAGTTTTATTGTATTTTCTTCGCAAATGTATACTATATTTCCGGACAACAAAAATCGCGAAATGTATACCATATTTCCGGACGGAGGGAGTACTTTTTAACTGTAAAATGATGCTAACAATTTTATTTACTTTCAGACGAGGTTAGTTCCTTTGGTCCATCACATGGGAGGATCAATACGAAAGGATATGTCGGCAAAAGTAACACATTTAATAGCGAATGTTTCCGGGGGCGATAAATATCAGTACGCAGCTACTTTCAGGGTGCCAGTGATGAATTTGGAGTGGGTGTTGTCCAGTTGGGACAGCAGGCACGATCTTAATTTCAACGCAGTCAACGAAAAATTTATGGTAAGGATTTTTTTTAAGTTTCGAGCTCCATTAACCATTTTTCAACCATATTGCAATATTTTTCCTGAAGAAAACATTTACGGAGTTTAATTAATCCTATCCAAAAACTACATATTGTTTAGACAGTTAACCACTTCGCGCCCATGCTGCTTTGATTTGATGAAAAATTGCTTCTTTGTTGTTGTTACCTTTTTCTACGAAATTTTATTTCACTGTCACAAACTTACCCATTTATGCAAAAAAATATGAAAAAAATATTCCATAGATGGCGCTAAAGGAGCAATTTTTTTGCACTATTACATAAGCCAAGTTTACTTATCCTATCAAAAATTGTGTTGGCAATACAATATTACTACATATTTTTGAGTTGGCATTGAAATGTGACTATTGCGACTATCTTCATACCTAACATTTTCTCTCATAATCCCTGTCACAAACAGCTGATTATAGTACATGCTTCCTTAATTATTGATTTCCTTTTAACACTCGCTTTAATTTCGGTTATTTTTGTTACAAGCAGCACATTATATACCTTCATACCTTTTCAGAAAATATGTATTTACCATTCAGGTAATAAAAAGAATTGTTTCGAGCACCCATACACATGCTTCTTTTGATAATCTAATCTGTCCACAAACACTACTTCACTCCAGAGATTAAAATGATCAAACCACTTTTTTGGCAGACGCGGAGGTCCATAAATTATTGTAATAAACCATCATCGGTTAATTCATGCAATATACCAATCTACATCATATTTGTATTGTCCATTTTGAAGGCTATAAACTGCCGCTTTACCCGCTAAGCGGTCGTCGACGGCCGCTTACGAAAGCCGTACTTTAAGCTAGGTTTATCGATAAACCATGGTTGAAAAACACCTAAAAATACCTTATACCGAGTTTAAGGATAAGCCTGGTTAAAGCCGCTATTGAAAAACCGGCCCTATGAGTTTCCATGATTTATTTTAACTGTCACAGCTGACAGCGTTTCTTTCTAGGTTAGGTTTTAGAAATAAGCGTTTTAGCTTGTTTCTAAAAACTAACCTAGAAAAACCTAGAAAAAATTTCAACAGCTGATAAACCGACTTTTTCTCACGTTTGTAAAAAAATTACACTATTAATATTGCTACCACATTTACAACTATATTCTACTATTGTTGATCATGTTAATGATTTAATTCACTTAAAAAATAAATCTAATGAAAAATTTGGTTGATTAAATTTTATCAGCGTTTAATTGATTCCTGTGCAATGTTGTGTTACTACATCATTGATAATATTGCACTTGAGCGTGTCGTAAACAAACATTAAACGTCTTTAACTATTTTACAAGCATGGAATATGGACCGAATGGTGAGTATTTTAAATTGCTTTAATGATTGGTTATTTTAAATACGTGGTGTGATTAAAAATGAAATCACTTACAGGGCGATTTCAAACTGAAACCCTTCCACGGCGCCAGGGTGTGCTTCACGGGCTTCCCGGAAGAGGAAGAGAAACACATGGCCGAGATTCTGGAGTCGAACGGAGGTACTGTTACGACGATCGAGGACATTTCATGTACGCACGTGGTAAGTAGTACTGTTCACTTACTCCCGTCTACTGTTGAATAGTTTGCCTAACCTATTTCATGATAAGTATTTGATAAATAGTAATTAATGTCACTATCACCTGCACTGCATGTTCCATAGGAAAAATAAAACACCGCTGATAATAAAATGTGCGTTGATGTTAATGAAAAATACTGGGTCACAACTCTGGCCGTACGTATAATTTATTTTTATAGTTATTCAAATTCGGCGGATATCTATTTTAATTAGTGCAGCGCTTACATTAACCAGTCGGTGTTATAGTTTTTCTATAAGTGCAACGGCTCAAAAAAGGTTACATTTAATACATGGATGTTCTAGAATAATCTGCTGTGAGTGAATAATAAGAAGTCGATGAGTCGTCTTTAATTGAATGTCGGGAAAACTGACTCGAATGCGGTTTTAGTACTGTATTTTATATGGAGGAACTAAACGAATTTATGTGAATATGTCAAACTGTAAAGAAAATAAGAAATTGTTTCTTGTTAATGTTTAGAATTGGATTAGAAAATTAGTGCTAATGTAATAACACCTGTAATAAACTTGAATGAGCCCAGATATCTGTAATTAAACTCTTCCATTTTTATTTTTAATTAAGTTGGCTCTATTAGGGTGACAGTTTTTAAAGTTATTAGACTTAAAAAATGGGTTATATTTAAAAAAAAAGGAGGCTATGTTTTATGACAATGGGCAATATTGCCATCAAATTGAGTGTAGAGATAATTTTATATTTTTTATTTTAATGTATGAATTAGGCAACATTGTTAGAAATCTGACATTTAATAATTTTTTCACTGTCACTTGCTCGTGCTTTCAAACTTTTCTCTTGTAATGTAAAAACCTTCATAACCTTACTTGTATCGTAAATTACTATAATACAATCAGTCTTATTGCGTTATTTGTACAAAATGCGTCTCAAAAGGAAGGAGGCAACTGAAGAAGAGGGAAAAATTATTATTAAATTATGTAATCAGTGCGAATCTCTCCGGGAAATTGCTTAGCTCTCTGGTAGACCTTGATCGACAGTCCAATCAATAATCAATTGTTTCTGCATAAGAAAAACAGTTAAAAATAAATCAAGGAACGGCCGACTATACACCTTTATCGAAACCGACAAACGTTTTATAGAGGTGGTCCGAAGATAGCGGTGTAGATGGTTCTGTTATCACTACCATGTTGAGCAGTGACACGTTTTGCAAAAGTAACACGTATCGTGTCCACTTTATAATACAGAAAATACATTTCTTGGTATCAAAGTTTTAGTAATTCAGAAATTCCAATCATGACGGAACATAACGGTGCAAAAACTTTTAACACATTGCGTGCCACATCGCTCATATGTGAGAGACACCAACTTTTCGCAGAGGGCCATGTCGCTCATTTTTGAGACACACACATCTCTCACTGTGTGGCCATGTATAACAATAGGAAACCCGCTACCGTATATTTCTAATGGGGAATCATGAGCGTGGCCCCTGGGGAGGAAAGTAATATGTGTCTTGGTTTGAGCAAAATTTGAAAGATAGATTCAACACAACATAAAGTTTACAAAATATTTATTTTACGAAATATTAACAGAAAACTCATTCTGAAAAAAACTTATTCTTAGAACTTAACACAACAAAGTGAAAATCAAAGTTACATTTTTTTAACTACAAAGGATGAAACAATGTGGTTTGGCCCCTGGGACTGTTTTCCCGATTACAGCGTGGCACGCAATGTGTTAATTAATTGTACACGGATACTTTATCTGATTGTCCGAGTGATTTAGAAGTAAATTGTAGTGATTCGGAAAGTGATAAATCTGACATTATACCACCAAAATGGCAAAAAAGTCATAACCATAGCAGCAGAAATAGATGACATAAAGCCACAAAAAAAAAAATGATTTAAAAAATTGCCGGTGATGTGACATAGGTTCTGTGTACAATTACCGGTCAACAAAGTGTCAAATGGGAACCCCCATTTTTTATTGCAGATTCGGATTCCCAATAAAAAATTAAGTAACTTTTATCTGAAACATGTTTTTCAAATCGTGTTAGATGGCGCTGTAATCTCCTGTGTACAATCATTCAAAGAAAGCATAAATAAGTGTCTAGAAGTTCAAGGTCACAATTTTGAACATTTAATCCAATTTATTGAACAGTGAGGGGCAGGAGGACTCGTCTGAAACAAGCACCCCGATGGGAAAAAAAAACTACTACGTCCACTTCGTTGTTCCTGGGTAACGTTAAAAGTAGCTCAAAACACTGTCCTGTAAAAAAATCTTCTAACTTTTGGGGTTAGTTATCATCCAAAAGATCTTTACCACCTGACTTCTTTTGTAAAGAAGGTAAAACCTCTGATAAAAAAACACTCTTCAAATGCTACTCCCTCAAACCATCCACTTGCAGTGGTGAAGTAATGTATGTTCATTAAAAAAAAAACCTCAAGTGTGCCATGATTTTATATTTTTAAAAATTCAAGTTGGTAACACAAATTGAGGTTATGTTACTTATGTTATATTCCTACCGATAAATTAATTTGCTGTGACAAACGGTGCAGAGAAGTTCTAGGTTCATCTTAAAACATTTGTTGGGCTGTGTTAACCCTTTACATGTACGTCCCACCTACATTCCCTCGCTCAGATGCCATTATTTTGTACCCTAGGCCATGTCTCACGTGAACAATGGGTGTTGGGGGTTTTATGAGTTCCCTACCCAAACTAAAAATTTGGCTGGGAATTTGTTATTAACAAATAAAGTTGAAAAAAACGACTCTTTTCAGAAAAAATCGGCCACGTGAAATTTTTGCAATTAACAATATGATTTTATTGTATGATATATGTTCTTGGGGTCGCTGATTACACGAATCCGGTGTCAAAAATTGCTTTTGACAGCTGTCAACTGTCAAAACAGCTGTCAAGATTCACAAAATATTTGAGATTCGCGAAAAACGCGCTGATTTTCTTTTCTGGTGGGCTCTAGTCCTGACTTACGATATATTTTGGCAATTGGCAGCTGCCAATAGACTGTCAAAAGACGGGAATGGTAATTAAAATCTAATCTGACTACCATTGGGGGCATTATTGAGGAGCCTGATTTGAGATGGGGACTTCGGAGTGTATCGCTCACTCTACAACTTGTAAATTGTTCGATATGTACTAGAATAGTACTAGACAGTTGTCATCGGACTGCCAAGATGGTGCAAGGGTCACAAAAATGGAAGTTGCCACTCATTTTATAGGTTTTCGCGGTCACTGTTCGCGATTTTAATACCTAACAGTGACGGTTCGCGGGGTTTTTTCTGGTACTGCCAGCCGTCTCTGCAACTGACCCTACCTATCTGTATTACCACCTCTTGTTCCTCGGCCGTACCAGAAAAAAACCCGCGAACCGTCACTGATACCTAAAATATTGGTTGATAGTTGACAGTCGTCAACGGACTGTCAAGATGGTGCAAGTGTCACAGAAATAGAAGCTGCCACTCGTTTTATTGGTTTTTGCGGTCACTGTTCGCGATTTCAAATATCTTTTGACAGCTGTCAATTGCCAAAAGAGCTGTCAAGTTAAGTCAAGAATAGTTTCTATCTGGAAAAATTTTATATTTTGAAATGAGCATTCAAGATTTTGAAGGGGATGAAATCCCAAGTGATAGCGAGTCAGTAAATAATGACGATTTCGAGGATAGCGAAGACGAGGAGTCTATCTGTCAGGAGGATTTATCAGAAGAGTCATTTATCGGGCTCAGTGCTCTAGAGAGAGAGTCAGACGAGGCTGGTGACTCAGATGACGATACTCCTCTAAGCATTCGCCCATCTGGGATGGACGGAATCTGGGAGAGAAAGCGTAGGGGTGCTACCAATAAACCTTTTGTCACTCTTTTTTCGCTACATTCTGTCCATTCTGACAGTTCTTGACAGCTGTCAACTATCGGAAAACACATCTTCCCACATCATTATTGGTCTGTAACCTTCCTGGATCGGTCAATGAACGCCTATTTCCCGATTTTCATTGCATTTTCCGACACTTGATAGCCGATTTGACAGTTGACAGCTGTCAACACTCATTTCTGACACCGAAATCGGAATCGGCGACCCCGAAAACCTTGGGTGCCAAAGTGCCATTGATTTCCCCGTTTCATCTCCTTCCCAAAAATGTGCCCCTCGAAGGGTTAATAGTATCCTGAGTACGTTTGACTGGTATACCATTTCATGGTTTACCAGTTTCATGAAATAATACAACAGATCGTGATAAGGTATTTTTAAATTCATCATAAATAATAGGAACGTTAGGAAATTCTTCCTGAAACTCGGCCAAAGGTGCGTCGAATGAAAACGCCCAATTTCCGTCCACTTTGGTCCCATTTCGGAAATAAATTTCAACCAGTAACGTTTTTTGCTGGTTGCTGTGAACCATTGTGACCGTGGTATAATTGTGACTTTTAGAACAATCTGACGTTTTGTGTGTCAATTCCTAACATGTGCCAACTTAATTTTTTTTAAATAAAAAATCATGGAACACTTGAGGTTTTTTTTTTAATAAACATACGATATCTTGCACCTTTGTGACCTCCTTCGCACCAAGTTGACCAAAGGTCAGTGGCCTTATATACAACAAATGGTGGAAGAAGTTCATCTATTGCATTACTTGATATCATGATGGAAATACTTGACTTGGAAGTAATAATAATAATAAATAATGAATAAAGTTTATTTCTCAAAGATATAGGAGATATAAAAAAGTGTTTCTTATGTTAGTGGGGTACTTACAGCTCCTCTTTACCAGACATTTTTTAGAGCCAGGGTCGTCCGTAAAATTTGTTTCATCATAATTATAAATATTTTCGGGGGAGTACATTCTGGAGAGTTAGAGAAAGACCTCGAATATATTCTCTCGAGGATTCTTCACTGACTGCCGCACGAACTATTTTGATATTGTTGACAAGTTTTTGTGCCACCTCTGAGTGTCTTCGTAAAAAACCTTCGATTAGATCAGCACCTGGATAGACTGGGTCAGAGGCCTGCATGGGCCGGGCTTCGGCCGGGCCAAGTCGTATTTTTTAAACTCCGGGCCGGGCTTTCTGATGGATAATTTAACCCGGGCCGGGCCTGCAGCACATTTTCGTTTCATCGGGCCGGGTTTTAAATTTTCACTGTCGGGCCGGGCCGGGCTTTCGAAAACCCGCTTCTGCAGGGCTCTGGACTGGGTCTTTGAATTCGTTAACATTTCTTCGGATTGATGTGACGTAAGTCAATCCAAATTGACTCATTTGAATTGCACATCTCACAATGGCAGCCTCCTCTAATTCAGAAAAAACAGTCGGTTTATCAGGCTTCAATTCGTGTTTTCCTTTCTTCCACTAGTACCATATTCTGCAGCAGCTTGTTCTTGTGTCATTCGACATCTTTAAGACACCTGGCTAGATCCTCATCTGTGTAATCTTTGTATTTTCTGGCTCCAAGCTTTCTTATGTTATGATGTGGCATCTGAAGAAAAAAAGCGAGGAGGCTATTAGTTTTGTTGCACATTTATTTCACAACTTTCTGTCAAAATATTTGACAGCACAAAACAGCCTGATAAAGCATTCAGTTGCTCGAAAAATTAGGACTGTAAACAAGAATGAAATAACTACTTCTAATATAAAATGTCTTTAAATTCGAATAAGTTCTTAGTGTTTGATTGCTAAGTAGAATTGGGGTTACTTTGCACAGTGTTATGAAGTGGTGCTATGGATTAAAAATACTTGAAACTACGTTAATTTGGGGATACCAACTGGAAGTACGAGTCCAGCACGGCACCCGCACTTGTCACTTAAGTTTTAATTTGTATTTCATAATAAAAAATTAAATCTATCTACTACCTTCGAAGTTGGGGTCCCATTGAATGCCCCCTTAATTAGAGTCTATTTACGCCTATGCCTTCCGGCAAGTATATTTAACAAATTACAAACTGTCAAAAAACCGATATTGCTTATATTTTTTTTAACCATCAAGATTTTCACCAGGACATCTTAATGTTCACTCACAGCAGATTCAACGTCAAATGATCGAAACCTTTTTTGAAACGAGACCTATTATTTCCTCCATCAATAGAATTATTATCAAATACTGGTTTACTTAGTAAAAATCGTTTGGTTTGCACGGTGTTGGCTGGTTAATTTCAGGTTATGGATCACGCGGAGAAATACACGCTGGAAGCTAACAGTGACTCGCTATCACCACAGTTACAATCACTAACTTCCCCCTCCACCGTCTCCTCAACCTCCCCCATGAAAACCCCCCTCCACCACCACCCCCTGAAATTCACGGGAGTCATCGAATCGGGCTCGCCCTTGAACGCGAAAACCCCGAAACTGAGCACCGTCCACGAAAAATCAAACGACGACATGATCTGCGAGTCTTTAAGCGACACAGTATTCGACACGACCGTGCACATGCAAAATTTAGAGTTGGATAAATCCACCTCCGGAAGCCGCAAAAGGAAGAACGTATCTCCGGATCGGTTGAGTTTCTGTTCGAAACGGAAGCGCGACCTGAGCTACAGCGAGAACACGAAAAAGAAAATCTCCGAGTTCTTCCGCACTCCCCTGGACTACTTCTCGAACCGACGGCGCACCATTTCGGCCGCGCAGAACCAAAGCTTCAACGAGAGCGTCATCTCGAGCTCGGGAATTTTCGACGTCGAAACCGTTAACAATCTGCACAACTGTGACAGGTTCAGTACGACGCCGTGCAAGAATAGCGCCCTCAAGCCCCGCAAAAACTTGTTTCTGAGGACGTTCAGCAGTTCCAAGTTCTCGCGCGGCGGTTTCAAGCCAGCCGATTTGAATTCCACCGGATCGGAGGTGGACGTGTGCGAGAAAATGAACGTCAGCTGTTTTCCCGACTTTTCCGAAATGCCCCCTCCCCGTCCCCTTATCAGCGAATCACGGCTTCGTAGCAATGGACTGGAGAATCCCGGAGCCTTCTTAACTCATAATGTGGTACTAACTTCCATTACTTTCACTTTAATGCTCTCAAAGTAACGTCACTCCAAGTGTTGATTTTCCTTTTTGGCGTTACGTTACTTGTTTATTGCTAGTTGGTATTGGCTTCAAGGTTTATTTACTTTAGGTTGTGTGCAGTTGGCAAACATTATGTACGTAATTTGAATTCAAGTGAAATAACAACTTTATTGTATCATCATCTATGGATCATAAAAATACCATAAATCCATAATGCGTTAGTCTAATAATTCGTTCGTTACGAATCAACAAACTATTTATCGAAGAACTTTAAAACTCTCTAATTCAAATAATATTATATTAGCTGTCTGAAATTCTCCAATGCAGTGCATTTTGTTGTAACATCTTGATTGGAAACAAGATGGCGTCGGTTGAAAGTTGATTTTTTGAGTACGAGCTGAATGTAAGGTGTATTGCTTGGGAAAAATTGCCGTCAAAATTTTATCAGCAGTAGCAGCCGTGTTCAACTTTCAGAAATTCTTTCTGAATAATCAGACAAGTGTCTTCCACAATAAAATCTCCAGTATCCGAACCGGAAACAAGATGGCGTCTGTTTAAAGTTGAAATTTGTTTGTAAAGTGCGTTTCGTTGGTAAAATTGTTGTCAAAGTTTTATCAACCACAGCGGCTGCATCTAACTCTCTGCAATTCTTCATGAATAACCAGTCAATTATATTTCCCAATAAAATCTCCAACATCTTGATCGGAAACAAGATGGCGTCGGTTTAAAGTTGATTTTTTTAGTACGAGACGAACGTAAGGTGTATTGCTTTGGAAAAATTGCTGTCAAAATTTTATCAGCAATAACAGCTGTGTCTAACTTCCAGAAATTATTTCTAAATAACCAGTCAAGTGTCTTCCCCAATAAAATCTCCAATATCTCAACCTGTAACAAGATGGCGTCTGGTTAAAGTTGAAATTTGTTTGTAAAGTGCATTTTGTTGGTAAAATCGTTGTCAAAATTTTATCAGCCACAGCAGCTGCGTCCAACTTTCAGAAATTCTTTCTGAATAATCAAACAAGTGTCTTCCCCAATAAAATCTCCAATATCTCAACCGGAAACAAGATGGCGTCTGTTTAAATTTGAAATTTGTTTGTAAAGTACATTTTGTTGGTAAAACTGTTGTCAAAATTTTATCAACCGCAGCGGCTGCATCTAACTCTCTGCAATTCTTCACAAATAATCAGTCAACTGTAATTCCCAATAAAATCTGCAACGTCTTGATTGGAAACAAGGTGGCGTCGGTTTAAAGTTGATTTTTTGAATACGAGGCGAAGGTGCATTGCTTGGGAAAAATTGCCGTCGAAATTTTATCAGCAATAGCAGTTGTGTCCAACTTTCAGAAATCCTTTCTGAATAACCAGACAAGTGTCTTCCCCAATAAAATCTCCAGTATCCGAACCGGAAACAAGATGGCGTCCGTTTAAATTTGAAATTTGTTTGTAAAGTGCGTTTCGTTGGTAAAATTGTTGTCAAAATTTTATCAACCACAGCGGCTGCATCTAATTCTCTGCAATTCTTCACAAAAAACCAGTCAATTGTATTTCCCAATAAAATCTGCAACATCTTGATCGGAAACAAGATGGCGTCAGTTTAAAGTTGATTTTTTTGAGTACGAGCCGAACGTAAGGTGTATTGCTTGGGAAAAATTGCCGTCAAAATTTTATCAGCAGTAACAGCTGTGTCCAACTTTCAGAAATCCTTTGTGAATAATCAGACAAGCGTCTTCCATCATAAAATCTCCAGTATCCGAACCGGAAACAATATGGCTTCCGTTTAAATTTGAAATTTGTTTTTAAAGTGCGTTTCGTTGGTAAAACTGTTGTCAAAATTTTATCAACCACAGCGGCTGCATCTAACTCTCTGCAATTCTTCATCAATAACCAGTCAAGTGTATTTCCCAATAAAATCTCCAATATTTTTATTGGAAACAAGATGGCGTCGGTTTAAAGTTGATTTTTTTAGTACGAGCCGAACGTAAGGTGTATTGCTTGGGAAAAATTGCCGTCAAAATTTTATCAGCAGTAGCAGCTGTGTCCAACTTTCAGAAATCCTTTCTGAATAATCAGACAAGCGTCTTCCATCATAAAATCTCCAGTATCCGAACCGGAAACAATATGGCTTCCGTTTAAATTTGAAATTTGTTTGTAAAGTGCATTTCATTGATAAAATTGTTGTCAAAATTTTATCAGCCTCAGCAGCTGTATCTAACTCTCTGCAATTCTTCATAAATAACCAGTCAACTATATTTCCCAATAAAATCTCCAACATCTTGATCGGAAACAAGATGGCGTCGGTTTAAAGTTGATTTTTTTTTAGTACGAGCCGAACGTAAGGTGCATTGCTTGGGAAAAATTGCCGTCAAAATTTTATCAGCAGTAGCAGCTGTGTCCAACTTTCAGAAATTCTTTCTGAATAATCAGAAAAGTGTCTTCCCCAATAAAATCTCCAGTATCCGAACCGGAAACAAGATGGCGTCTGTTTAAAGTTGAAATTTGTCTGTAAAGTGCATTTCGTTGGTAAAATTGTTGTCAAAATTTTATCAACCACAGCAGCTGCATCTAACTCTCTGCAATTCTTCACAAATAACCAGTCAAGTGTATTTCCCAATAAAATCTCCAACATCTTGATTGGAAACAAGATGGCGTCGGTTTAAAGTTGATTTTTTTGAGTACGAGCTGAACGTAAGGTTTTATAGGTAAAGTTATCAGCAAGATGTCGTCGGTTTAAAGTTTAGAGCTTGTGAGTACAGAAAATAATCCTAAATCTTCAAGTTTTTAATAAAAAGAAGTACAATGTGACTAGGAAAACCTCGGCCACTTTTCCAAATATTAACACCAGATGTTGTTTTATGCGATGTTTATGTTTTCACATTGAAATTGGCTACGCTGCTCTCCCTTGTTGTGTACAAAATTAAATTTTGCTCCCAAACTGACATAGAAGCAGATTTGAATGCTTATCTCCAAATTTTAAATTTTCTTTACTGAAGCGCCATCTCTTGACCGCCGAAAAAAAACATGGCCGGGGGTTTCTTAGCCCTTTCGCAGATTCATTTTTTCATCATTTTCGAAATTTGCATTATTAATAGTCACTAAAGTGCCACTTTTCCAAATATTAACACCAGATGTCGTTGTTTTTTTACGATGTTTTTAGATTAAAATTGGCTACGCTGCTCTCCCTTGTTGTGTACAAAATTAAATTTTGCTCTCAAACTGACATAGAAGCAGATTTGAATGCTAATTTCCAACTTTAAATGTTCTTTACTAAAGCGCCATCTCTTGACCGACGCAAGGAAAGTGGCCTGGGTTTTCCTAGCCAGTCTACAGATTCAATTTTTCATTATTTTCGAAATTTGCATAATCAATAGTCACTAAAGTGCCACTTTTCCAAATATTAACACCAGATGTCGTTGTTTTTTTACGATGTTTTTAGATTAAAATTGGCTACTCTGTTTTCCCTTGTTATTTTAAAAATTAAATTTTGCTCCCAAACTGACATAGAAGCAGATATGAATACTAATTTTCAACTTTAAATGTTCTTTATTGAAGCGCCATCTCTTGAGCGCCGCAAGGAGTGGCCCGAGTTTTCCTAGCCACTCTGCAGATTGGATTTTTATCATTTTCGAAATTTGCATTATTAATTAAATAATTATTAATAGTCACTAAAGTACCACTTTTCCAAATATTAACACCAGATGTCGTTTTTTTTTTACTATGTTTATGTTTTTAGATTTAAAAATTGGTAACGCAGCTATGCCTTGTTGTTTATAAAAAAACTAGATTTTAGTCAGATTGCAGTCTATGTTATGTTTAAGTTTTGAAAAGCAATGATGCCAATAAAGGATTAATAATAATAACAAAAATAATATATTGTACATTGCGTTTGAAGCGGGTAATGTAACGTTTGCCAATAATTTGCACACCTGAACTGTATCTACGCATTTGAAGCCAATATTTTAGATTTACTTATTTCACATACTCATTACATTTAATATAATTACTTTATGTCGATGTTGTTGGGATTTATAGGTAAAGTTTTGAATTGAAGCTCAAATTATGTTATTGAATGATTATTTCAAGGTTACCAACCGACGGCGGCTCGTGGGTCCTCTGCACTACTTACCCTTACAGAGGAAGCAAATATTGTGCTGTCGTTTCGGTTAAATTTCCTTCTGTAACATCCAAGAGCCGCCGCTGGTCTGAACCGTTATTTTGACTATTATATCATGTGAGCCACAAAATTTTGTTTCAGAGTTGGCTGTGAGATAAATATAATATATAATATAATAATAATAATATATATTTACGGATAAACCAATTTACAGAAAAATACAAATTAAAAATTAAAACTAAATGTATGTCGCATATTATTACATTATGAGACTAGATTTAAAAAAAATGAATTAATCTCAGACATGACTGCTATGTTTCATTCTCTCAGGCATGGCCAACTCTGAAACAAAATTCTGTGGCTCACACCTTACTGAACATTAGTGAAATTGAATTTCAACAAAAACATATGAATATCATTGATACTTCAAATATTGTTAAGAATTGATCAAGCGTGCTTGTTAATCTGAATGAAAAAACAATATATTTATTAATACGCAGCCCTCTCAATCTCTCTTAAAACTGCTAAGGTCGAATGTGCATCAGCAAAGTAAGAAATAGTGGCGGGAATCTCATGCCCTTCGATATTGTGATAATACAGCCTGTTATAAAATTCTGCACAACATTAAAATGGCGTGCAGCGTTCTGTTCTGTGGAATTTATATCACCGATTGGATTGCATAGGCCTTACACCCAGCGGCGGCTCGTGGATTTTCGTAGGTGAGGCAAAAACAAAGATGCCGCTCGTGTTGCACTAGTTACTCTAATAGAGGAAGAAAATATTTCATTGCTTTTTCGGTCAAATTTTCTTCCGTTGCCTCACCGCCGAACATCCACGAGCCGCCGCTGCTTACACCCAAAATTCATTCTGTTAGGGTAGTAGAACCGCACCAAAATCTCGCGGCACGCTGCGCAGTGACCGTCTTAAATTTCAAGAGAGGGGACTCCAGTGACGGCTCGCGTGGTAACTTATGGTACGGCCGATGTAGCAGAGTTAAGCGACCTTATCTATCTGTATTGCCACCTCTGCTACCTTGGCCGTACCATAAGCCACCCCGCGAGTCGTCATTCGGTGAGTAGGGTGAGAAAATATTCTACTCTGCACAAACTTGCCGCTAGATTTTGGTTGGGCTCTCCGTCTCTCTCACTCCGTGCATGAGTTTGACCTTGAGAGTTCACAAGAGATTTAGAGAACTGGAATTTTAAATATTTCATCTCTATTTTTATCTTATTGTGATATGAATTCATAATATCACAATGTTTCTAACTGACAAATTATTTTTGAGTAGATAAACGGTTTCAATTTCTATTCCCAATTTCATAACTTTATAAGTTAACACGTTCGCTGCCGCCGACGTGCTAGCGCGTCCGACTTTACACTTGTGTAAATGCAATCCCAATTGCGGTGGCAGTGAACGTGTTAAACAATGTGACATTACTGTTAACATACACATTTCTTCCTGTAAACATATCCATATAAAGTAACGTTATCGTATATTTCATATCTAACAGTTTCACCAAGGTATTGGGAATACATGGTCTAATTCTACATACTCTAAAATTCCGAAGGTGACAACGAGTATCTCTTAAATATTAATGTGCGTAATTTTTAGGTTGTGGACGAGTCGACAATTGCAGAGAGGCCGGACGGACCGCCGAGGGCGCACGTCGTTAAAGCGGAGTGGTTCTGGACGTCGGTGCAAAAAGAAGTCAGCTTGGAAGAGAAAGACTATCTCTTCGATGATGTAAGTTGTTACAGGGAAATTTCAAATCGTATATTTGTTTCACACTTTATTCTCGCCGCAGTCTTGGTGTTTTTGTCCTTATATTGACATGTTGCAATGATTGAAGTATGTTGTTAACCTATAATTTCAATAAAACGTCAAACAAGATTTTTACATGTGAACGAGTGATTTAAAATGCAACGTTGCACTGCTCATAACCGAAATTTTTAGTAACTTTATTTACTACCAACAAAAATGTTGCCCTAACAAAGCCTACTGCGCCGAGAATAAAATGCAAACAAGGTATAGAAATTTTGTTTATGAAAATTGCATAAAAATCTAAGTAGTCATTGGTTATCAAATAAACTGCTATTGGTCATTAATTATTTAATCATAATGAACCTCAAAAGTGTGCAAATTTATTGAGTACATTAACCACTTTTTTAACCTCTTCATGGATGTTTAATTTTTTATAATTATAATTACCGTCAATAATATAAAGAATAAAAATTTGGTAATAATTTATTCACTACAGAATCCCCCAACAAGATAAGTAAAGATTTTATGGTTTGGCTGCACTGATAATATTATTTCTGATGTACAATAAGAGATATAAAAAAAGCGTTAGTTTTTGTTGAATTATTTGAACAAATCGTTAATATACGATCAAAATAATAACAGATATATTAAGTTTTAATAGTTTTGAACGACCTGCAGACTACTGGATAAAATTTTGAAAGTGATAGTGAATAATGATTAACCCTTTAACTGCGGCTGTCGTCAATAAGCGACTTGGGTAAACTTTACAGTAACTACGGCTGTCGTCAATAAGTGATTCACATATTTTTTGCCGTTCTTTTATGCCGTTAATCGCTTATTGACGACCACTATACCTCATTTAATAACCAGGCGGACCAAATCAAATTATTGCCGCCAAAATACGTTGTTGTGATTGGCCAAAGGGCCGCCGTTTTTACACAGGCCGAAATTGCTGAAAATAGTAATGGCGGTTGTTATGATCAGCTGATCCATCACTGTTACTTGCGTCTTACCGGTTCCGTGTGTTTCGTTCAGTTTTTCTGTTTTCTACCAGTTATTTCTCCCGTTGGTGGTGAAAAAATTCAGTTCTTTTAAGAGCTTATCCCGTGATTTTCTTAGAAAGTTATTTTGTTTATAACTATGGATGCTGTACCCGGTACCAGTTCGGCGTCGAGTTTGGATTTGGGAGCTTTAACCCTAGTGGAAAAGTAGTTCATATTGAACTTATATAAAGTTTTGATACAAGAGGGTTTAAAACCTACTGCCGTTGTACAAAAAATTGTCGATTACCTAAAGGGTAGAGAAAGTTGTTGCAATTGAAATCAAATCGTAAACATGCATTACCTTAGCTGTTGTTGGTTTTTCAGATAATTTTTTTAATAAGAAAAATATTGCAAAAACATTTAAATAAATATTAAAGATAAGAAAATAACATCTTGTTTTCTTTTTCATAAATTCAATTTTTCGCAAAAATAATTTGGTCTATAATTATAAGATCATAATTTAATTAATTAATTAATAATTTTTTGATAATAGTTATAGAGAATGCAAAAATGAACAACTTAGGGAATACTTTTATTTTAATTCATTAATTTTTGCATAGACTCATGATAGAATTAGAATTTAAAGTATACATATTTTAAATAATATTTTTATAGTACGTACTAAATTATTGACTATATAATCAAGAAAGTTTCACTAGAATACATATATGGGTTGGTATAATTATTAAATAAATGTTGTGGGTATAATAATATTAAATAAATTTATTTTTACCGCCAAAATATTTCTGGTTACTTTTCTGGTGATTTTTTCTAGTGTAAATGTGGCTTTCGCGTTTAGTCCGCCTGGTTATTAAATGAGGTATAGTAACATGATGCGTTGGTTCAAATGGAATAAAATTTATCGAATTTTCAGTCTTTGAAAACTTTTTAGTAGCTAAAGGGTTAATCACTGACAGTAGTGAATAATGTATATATTTATAATTGAAGAAACACAAATATGATGAGTAATATAAGATAGTCGTGGACAAAAAAAATTCAGTAATTCTTTGTCACCATAAAAAAATCGTCCCTGTAGAGGTTACTCTCCTGTCAAACTATAGTAACATACTGCACAATTTTGACATTTCTTTTCAAAACGGAAAAGAAACTGACTCTCAGGAGATTTTTCAAATAAATAGTAGCATATCATTTGTTTTATATTTTATATTTTAATTGATACTTAAATGTACAGGGTGAATCCCGTTAACATTTTATTAATAATAATAATAATAAACTTTATTTAGCACTGCTGCTATAAAATACAATTGTTATAATATTTTGATAAAAATTATGCATAAAAATATAACATGGTATCAATATAATATATTTTACTTAAACTATAAAAATTATTAATATTATTATCTCAAGGAGGTGTGCATTAAGCGGGTAGTGATAGGACTTGAAAAAAAATGCAATTTTCACAGAATTAATTAAAATAGTAACATTAACGCTGAAAATAATTTAATACAATTTTTATAACACGATCTTTTAGTACATTGAAAAAGTATTATCGCCGAATGCAAGGAGAGACTCGCACCAGGCGACGCCGAGCAGCGCGAGCCGGAGGAAAAGGAAACGGCTGCACGAGACCCTCTCGTCCCTGGCCCATCAGCAATCCCCGGCGGTGCACCACAAGCGACGGTCTTCGGTCAGCGATGCGGGCCTGCTGTCCGTCTCCGGGTCGTTCCTCGACTGCACCGCCAGTCCGGACAAAGCTTTACTCGACGGCCAAGAAACGAACGCGGTCCCAGACACGCCCAGGAAAGGTCTCACGCCGAGGCAGCAGGTTTTCCTGGAGCTGGTGCAGACAGAATCGAATTATGTTAATATACTTCACACAATTATGAATGTAAGTACATAGAGAGAATAACATCTTTATTCAGACACTTAAAAGTAATTACAGTTAAGATTATATACACTAAAATGGGGGTTTGTCTGTACACTGTAACACGCTGCTGACCGCAATTGCCCATATCTTAAAAAATAGGGTATTTCATTTCAAAAAAATTAAGGTGACGCCTTGACCTTGGCGATACCACCCAAGGTAAAACTAATAAGATCAGTAAATAGATCTTTTTAAACGCCACAACTTTTATATGAAACATTTTTTTAACACTTAAAGTTTTTTAGATTAGGAATTTCCATTTAAAATCGGCTTACCAATAGCAATACTTTATTTAAATTTAGTACTCTTACTGCACCTGTTCACCAGACAGACTATATAAATGATTTTGATCAGCGTTGGTTTTTTGTTTTGTTCCAGATGTTCAAAAAACATTTGGAGGATATGCCGGAAGAGGAGGCGCTGCTGAATCCGCAGGAATTAAAGATCATATTCGGCAACGTGCCCCCGATCTACGAGACGCACCTGAAAATGCTGGACGAGCTCAGGCGGACGTCGGCGCAGTGGTCGGAAGACAAGAGCATAGGCAACATAATCCTGAAGTATTCCACCGACCTGCTGAAGGCCTACCCCCCGTTTGTGAATTTCTTCGAGGGGATGAAGGAGATGCTGATTCAGTGCGACGTGAACAAACCGCGGTTTCACGCCTTCCTGAAGGCGTGCCAGACGCGGCCCGAGTGCGGCCGGCAGGGGCTTCAGGATTTGCTGATCAGGCCGGTGCAACGGTTACCCAGTATAAGCCTGTTATTAAATGGTGAGTTGCCGTTGCCATTGAAATTTTTATAGGTGCTCAGGCATTGTATTAAAATTGAAACTGCAAAAATGACTTAAATTAAAGCTCGGTACACAACCAGTTTCGTTTTATCCACTCACACATACACTCACTCGCGCACCCGCTGAAATTACTACTTGACCCAAAAGGGGAGGGACATTAGATTTTATTGAAACATTATTTTCATTTCATAACAGATGGCGTTGTAATGGCAAAAATTAAATTTAACATAAATTAAAAGTTTCCCTCCATCGGGATTGTTAATTAAATTAAATGCTCAAAATGATGACCTTGAACTTCAATGGACTTTTTCAGGTTATATGGTACACCCGGTATATTCCACCATTTAACAGTAGAATGAATCCATTTGGAGGCCAGAACTCCTTCGACCAAAACATGTCGAAAGCCAATTATGTTTTCTGTTTTCCTTGCTGGAGTGAAAGAGCCCTTCTCTGACTCCTCCGAGACTGCAAATCTCTTTGCAACATCGTATACCGTCGATTTAGAGCTTATCTCTGAATTCTAATACAGCGTGAACTTTAAATTCAATTTTGTCCGGATTCTAACGGCGCACCCTGTATGTATATCATGTGCCATGATCTCCAACACAATTTAATAAATAAATATGTTACCCTAATATGGCCAACCTTACTAAAAGTTAATCTTGAATGGATTATTAACCTCTTCACACCCAGGTTGCCACATGTGGCGACAAGCAAAAAAAGAAAACAAAAATATTATACAAAAAAATACCCCTTTAGCGCCATCTATGGATATTTGTTCATATTTTTTTGCATAAATGACAAAGTTTGAGACAGTGGAATAATAGCAAAACGTAAAAATAACAAAAAAGTAATTTTTCAACAAACTTGATTATGCTATAACCCAATCAAAGCAGCATGGGCGAAGTGGTTAACAGTAACTGTCTTGGAACTGAATTGTTAACATATTTTGTAAGCTAAATTTGTATGTACATTCAGAACAATTATTTACAGTTACATTATGAATTTTTTTTAACCTTCTTCACGTTAAAACCTCTAAAAGTAATGATTGTTTAAATTTAATTTTCAGACATTCTGAAACATACTCCAAAGTCAAATCCCGATCACTGCGCGCTAGACCAGGCTCTAGCATCGATTCGTGAAGTGATGACACATATCAACGAAGACAAACGGAAAACGGAAGGACAAAGAGTGATGTTTGATATTTTTAACGATATCGACAACTGCCCGGTAAGTGGTACATTCCTCTTTTAAAAAATATTCATGACAAGCCGATTGCGTAGCTCTACCGAACACTCAAGGCGTGTGGGGGTAAAGGTTGCGTAGTATTCAGAGAATGCGTGAAAACAATCTCCCGACGAGCAAATTGAATTTAAGATTGTCACAGTGCAACATGCCTCGAGTGCTTGGTAAAGTTATAACTATGTATTTATTAAATTTATAAACTCTTCGGCCTATTCAAGTAAAGTTTTAATCCATTCACAAAAATAATTCGAGCTTAATTTGTTATTATTGTTTTTTATTTTAATCGTAAACTTGTCAACCGTGTAAGTCGTTTTACACTAGACAACGAGTTAATTTCTTGTGTAATTTAAATTGCACAGTAGGGCGGCCCGTTGGTGTAGTGGGTATAGGCGAGCACTTCTGCCGGTTGCATCGCTTGCCGTGTGGGTTCGAATCCCAGCCCGCGCTCGGGTCCATGGTTGTTGTGTATACGTCTGACATTATTCATTTTTCATTTATTCATCCAAATTGTAAATAGATATAAATACTGGCGGCCTTGAGCTGGCCATATGGGCTACGTTCCAGAGGCCAAAAAAAAAAACAAAAAAAATTATACAGTAAATTATCTCAGATTGTAAAGTTTACTCAATTTTACTGCATAAAACTAGACAATTTAAATTGCATTTACTAATTTCTTGTTCAATAAATTGTCCAGTGTAAAACAGCTTCTAGGTATCAACTAAGTTAAAGCCGTTTTACACTACACAATTTATTGAGCAAGAAATGAGTTAATTTCTTGTGTAATTTTAATTGTCTAGTTTTATAAAGTAAATTGTCTCAAAACCAGCGGCGGCTCGTGGATTTCCCTAGGAAGGGCAAAAACAAAGATGCCGCAGGATTTTTGATTTTTTTTGGCCTATATATCATCAAATGTTTGTAGCCTAGTTTTTGTTTTTTTTTTTCTTCAAATTGTTGATTTTTTTTGGCCGAAATATACTTTAATTTGGCCACAAGTTGTTTGTTGAAATTTTTGATTTTGTCCTAAATTTTCTTTATTTTGGCCGAAATTTTCGATTTTTTAATCTGCATTTTTGATGTTTGGCTCTGAATTTAAGACTTTGGGTCTAAATATTTCATTTTTAGTCCTATATTTTAGATTTTTGAACTTAAATTCTTGATTTTTTTAATCTGCATTTTTTATTTCTGGCTCTGAATTTTTGACTTTTGGTCTAAATATTTCATTTTTAGTCCTATATTTTAGATTTTTGAACTTAAATTCTCGATTTTTTAATCTGCATTTTTGATTTTTGGCTCTGAATTTTCGACTTTTTTAACTTAAATTCTTGATTTTCTAATCTGCATTTTTGATTTTTGGCTCTGAATTTTTGACTTTTGGTCTAAATATTTCATTTTTAGTCCTATATTTTAGATTTTTGAACTTAAATTCTTGATTTTTTAATCTGCATTTTTTTTCTGGCTCTGAATTTTTGACTTTTGGTCTAAATATTTCATTTTTAGTTCAATATTTTAGATTTTTGAACTTAAATTCTTGATTTTTTAATCTGCATTTTTTATTTCTGGCTCTGAATTTTCGACTTTTGGTCTAAATATTTCATTTTTAGTCCTATATTTTAGATTTTTGAACTTAAATTATTGATTTTTTAATTTGCATTTTTGATTTCTGGCTCTGAATTTTCGACTTTTGGTCTAAATATTTCATTTTTATGTCCTATATTTTAGATTTTTGAACTTAAATTCTTGAATTTTTAATCTGCTTTTTTGATTTTTGGCTCTGAATTTTTGACTTTTGGTCTAAATATTTCATTTTTAGTCCTATATTTTAGATTTTTTAACTTAAATTATTGATTTTTTAATTTGCATTTTTGATTTTTGGCTCTGAATTTTCGACTTTTGGTCTAAATATTTCATTTTTAGTCCTATTTTTAGATTTTTTAACTTAAAGTCTTGATTTTCTAATCTGCATTTTTGATTTTTGGCTCTGAATTTTTGACTTTTGGTCTAAATATTTCATTTTTAGTCCTATATTTTAGATTTTTGAACTTAAATTCTTGATTTTTTAATCTGCATTTTTTATTTCTGGCTCTGAATTTTTGACTTTTGGTCTAAATATTTCATTTTTAGTTCAATATTTTAGATTTTTGAACTTAAATTCTTGATTTTTTAATCTGCATTTTTTATTTCTGGCTCTGAATTTTCGACTTTTGGTCTAAATATTTCATTTTTAGTCCTATATTTTAGATTTTTGAACTTAAATTATTGATTTTTTAATTTGCATTTTTGATTTCTGGCTCTGAATTTTCGACTTTTGGTCTAAATATTTCATTTTTATGTCCTATATTTTAGATTTTTGAACTTAAATTCTTGATTTTTTAATCTGCTTTTTTGATTTTTGGCTCTGAATTTTTGACTTTTGGTCTAAATATTTCATTTTTAGTCCTATATTTTAGATTTTTGAACTTCAAGAATTTGATTTTTTAATCTACATTTTTGATTTTTGGCTCTGAATTTTTGACTTTTGGTCTAAATATCTGATTTTTAGTCCTATATTTTAGATTTTGGGACTTAAATTCTTGATTTTTTAATCTGCATTTTTGATTTTTGGCTCTGAATTTTCGACTTTTGGTCTAAATATTTCATTTTTAGTCCTATATTTTAGATTTTTGAACTTAAATTCTTGAATTTTTAATCTGCATTTTTTATTTCTGGCTCTGAATTTTCGATTTTTGGTCTAAATATCTGATTTTTAGTCCTATATTTAAGATTTTTTTAATTTACATCAAGCCGAAACTAATTTAACAGCAATTTTTTTTCATTTCAGCCCGACCTCGTTTCATCGCACAGAAGTTTCGTGGCGAAATCGGAGGTGGTCCAACTGTCATCGTCCGAGGGTCTGTCAGGAAAGGGAAATCCGTTGGTTTTATTTTTGTTCTCGGATCAATTAGAAATTTGCAAGAAACGTTCGAAAGCGTTCAACACGTTAAAATCCCCAAACACGGTGAACGGGATGCACAAGAATTCGGCCAGTAAACCGTACAAACACGTGAAGCTCATGTCCCTGAACATGATCAAGAGGGTCATCGACATTAAGGAAACCGATGATTGCCAGAAGGTATTCGGTTTGGTGGTGAGAAACAACGATGAGCTCAAAGAGCGATTGTTCACGTTCACGATGACCGAAGACGATTCTGATAAGGTGCTGTTTCTGAAGATACTCTGTCGCCAGATGGCCACGAACGCTTGCACAGCTGATTCGGTATGTATGCATAATGTAACTTTTGAAATGTATTTTGATTTAATCATCGTGTTTAAATTAATTAATTCATTAGGAGTCTACGAAACTCCATGTCTTGAAATGCACTAAAATCGGGTGTCCATGGTTACGGATTAACCCGGATATGCCTACAGTTCTACAGGGTGTAGTGGAACAAAACGGAACATGGGATTTTCAATGTTAATTTCTTTATAGTGGAATATTATCTTCCCTGATCATTTTAGACGAAACACGTAAATAAATGTTTTATAGAGTAAAAATTTCTGCATGCAGTCCTGCTATTATTTATTTTTTAGCGTTCATAGAAACTCTAAAAAATGATAAAATATAATAATAAATATATAAATAAAATATCATTTTCACGAAAATAATGGTTGCCATGAAATTAAACAAAAACGGTGCGCTGTTGATTTATTGGCTTCTGTCAAATTTTTTGAATAACTTTTTACAAGTTTTTCTATTCAAGAAAAAGTGCAAATCGTGAAGTGGTGCTATGCTGGTAGCAGTTTTCGTGAAGTGCGGGTAATCACGTTGTAATATTTCTTAGTGGCACTGGTATTTGTACGAGTGAAAATGGTGTTTCTTTAAATACCCCCGGGCAGTCGTATGGTGAATTCCACACTTGTCAGCAATTTGTCTTAAACTTATGTTTGGATCTTCTACTACAGAAGGTAAGAGCATAAACTCGTCATCCTTCTCATTTATTGGTAAATTATTCTGCTCTGCATTTGTTGTCCTCTTAGAATTCCGTAATACTGAGCCAGTCGATTCCAATTTATGAACTAACCTTTGGATCTTGCAATGGAGGGAGTTGGTCTATCGGGATAGTTGACATATCCCGCATTTCACGAAAACTGCTACCAGCATAGCACCACTTCACAATTTGCATTTTTTCTTGAATAGAATACATTTTTCATAAAAAAACTTGTAAACGGTTATGAAGTGTTGAATACATTTGACAGAAGCCAACAAATCAACAGCGCACCATTTTTGTTTAATTTCATGGCAACCATTATTTTCGTGAAAATGATAATTTTTATTTTATCATTTTTTAGGGTTTTTATGAATGCTAAAAAATTAATAATAGCATGACTGCATGCAGAAATTTTTACTCTACAAAACATTTATTTACATGTTTCCTCTAAAATGATCAGGGAAGATAATATTCCACTATAAAGAAATTGACTTTGAAAATCTTATGTTCCGTTTTGTTCCACTACACCCTGTATATGTAGGACGAGTATTTTAAAGTTCCTCTTAAAGTTAGATCTTGAATATCGTCAGCGCCATCTATCATTTTTTTCATTCCAATAAGTACGTTCGGTGATTATTCATCGACATTTGACAGGAAGCGCAAAATAACCTCTTTAAATCTTAATTCCTGGATTTAGAGAAACGTATCTGTTACTTTTCTTTAATTTAAATCTCGGGCAAATCATCCATTCTCAAAAATATATTATAACTACGGGCCGTGCCTTTTAGGATGGCGAGAAATGGCGCAGCCCGAATAGCTCCGAATGCGCCGTTTACCGTCGTTCGGCAGATTTAAAAGTTTCTGCTCAACGCACACTAGTGTAACGTAGGGGATAAGGGAATTATTTTTTGGTCATTGTGTTGATTTATAATGAAATGAATATAAATAAAATATATCTTGAATATAAAATTGGTTTACCATTGATTTACTATTTTAATCACGTATGCATGGTGTACCTACCACGTAAATGGTTATAATGGTTTGCCACCACTGAGGATTTTTACTTTCTCCGTTACGAAGTACGAGAAAGTATTGTGATCGTGAAATTTTTTTCAATTTTTTTTTATGTTAATAATTGTAGAGAATGCCAAAATGAACCGCTTTTAAAGAATAAGTTTTTTTCGAAATCTCTTTGGTTTTTGAGAAAACTGATTATTAGAATTTGATGTATAATTTTTCATTTTTATCTGTCATAATTTTGACGTTTTAAACGTCATCCAATTCTACAAAAAGCTTCATTTACATTTAAAATATGACTTAAATTGAAAATAAACCATGAAAACGTAAATATAAATGGCTATGATAACATCAAATCGGAGAAAGTAACATGATGGCCACATCACCATTTTTTAATTTAGCGGCAGCACGACACCGCTGCGCATCCAAGTCTCTCGCCATCCTAAAAGGCCCGGCCTGTACAATAATATTTTCCTTAAATGAACTCATTATTTAGTAACGGCATTAGAGTAACAATATTTTCCTTAAAATAACACTCATTATTGAGTAGCGCCATCTCTTTTCACTTATTTGCATGAAAATTGTTATGAACATTTGCTGCTCTTACAGTCATTATTTCTGTTTGCGCTATTGCCCGCTGTGTTATTTACAGCAAGTTTTTTAAGGATAAATTTATGGTAAACCTGGAGCCGCACGAACTGGACATAAACACGAGTGATGTGAGTAATGGTACGTTATCGAAGGCATTTAAATTTGCGACGAGGACGAGATTAAAGGTGGGCAGGGCGTTTTCGTTCAACAAAACACCGTCGAAATTGAAGCGCGCCGTCTCTTCCATGATGTCGCCTTTCGGCAGCTCGACGAACCTCACGCCTGCATCGCAACTCGCCCAAATGAGACTGGCCAGTTATAATAATATAAGTGTAAGTATGTTGAGAAATTTTAACTGTAGTTTTAAAGGAATCGATGTATTGATATAACTCTTCCCATAATAAATAAACACAAATTTTCTAATCGTTGAATGCAATTTTCGTTTTCTCCAGTTGAAGTTTGAAGTGTTGTGGTTTTGTTTCTGGCTTCGATTTGTCAATTGTTTTGATGAGAAATCGGAAATACAATATTACTTAATGGGCTTGGAAACTTTCAAGTTAATTCCTCAATTTATTAGTTCTGCACAAATTTTCTAATCGTTAAATGCAATTACTTGTTATAAATATAATTTTTTTTATATTTGTAACCTCAAAAAAACCAGATGTCAAAATAAACAAAACACACATGCACTGCACTGGAGAATTCAAGGCAGGCAATATAATATCACTTGAATGATTACGGGAATTTCCGGAAACTGTGCTGCCTATTATTTTCGACTTTCTGATCTCTCTAAAGTGTCTTTGATTCAAGACATAATACAAGAAGACTGCATTAAATATCTCTTATTGTATCGTTTAGGAATTGGGCAACGCAGAAAACGCAGACTCACCCCCGATGGCGCCGCTATCGGTGCAACCGACACGCAAACTAAAAACCGGCTCTCTCGGTGTGAACGCGCTGAAGAGATTGTAATCTCTTTTTTTATTCTAAGTTTTATCCTTTTAAATATATTTTATCCACTCAAATATATTTGTACATATAAGTTTAATATAAGCATGAAAAGCCGAGTGTTTTTATTTGGAGAACTTGCCATCGGTAGAAATGTTAGGCGCGCGCTACGCAAATTCACAATTTATAATCGAATGGCGAAAATGTATATCATATCTATTTATGTTATAATTTTTATGTTTGTATAGATTTATTTGAATAGCGACTAGAGTTTAAAAAGTTCCGCGTCGAGACACCAGTAAAGTAGGTCGGTAGCTCCTTTTTCTAAAAATGTGCTCAATTTTTTGTATATATTTCGAAAATATAAATCTTATTGCAACTGATTTTTAAATATGTTATCTACTTTTTTATTTATGCGATTTCCAACCTTTATATAAATGAGATATTTATTAAATATGCTTATGATAAATTTGCTGTTTTATTAATTTTTATATACATATAAATAATCTATTTACATCCCTTTTACCCTTTCAGGTGTCGGGAAGGTATTCCTTTTTTTTTCTTTGTAACTTTGTAATTTCGCTTCCTGTCATCTGTGATCTCTCTTCTGAGGTGTTCCGGACTTACTCTCCATTCCCGTTTACATCCCTTATAAATTGCTACTGCTTTCTTTAGCCGTTTGCTTTGCCTCTTGTACTCTTTTACCTCTTCTTGCTAATAATAGAAATTGAAGAGCTGCGGCACGAATTTATCATCTACGGTTTCCAGAGCGGCGAATACCAGAACCTAAATTCAAAGGGTTAGAAGGAAATTTGAGACGATATGGAGCCTTTAAAAAGCCGAGAGAGTGGATCGACAATTTTGTGGACTTGCAGAATTAGACGTTCTACTTAGTGTTTACAGTAATCACAGAACATCTAAATCGCAAGTGAATTAATACTTGCACTACTTATTTATTCTATTCTACATTGAGTTGTAACATAGGTACTTATTTATTGTGTCCTTATTATTCATGTTTGGCATAACCTTACAACAAATAACATTTGTCATTTTTTTTCCAAGGCACGCGTTCAAATTATCAAAATCATCCCTCAGAATTGCTATTTAAAAGCTTTTAAACATTTTTCGTTTGGATTTCCGCGCCTCGCCGCCATCTATTGGACGGTGGCTGAACTACTAAGTGATGTTTTTGAACAGCGCCAAAATGCTCGAACTTTATCCTTATAATCAAAGTGTTAATATTCAGCAATGTGCTATACACGAAACGCTGGACGATTTAATTCCGAATCGAATGGTGTATAAAATAGCTGAGGCTATTTAGCCGTTTTCTTGTAATTTGCGAATGAAAATTGAGCACGACACACTTACCGACATTTACAGTTCACTGTAACTTAAAACGTAAATGTACAACAATTTGCTATATTCTTCAATGAAATACGGGTCCCACTACTTATTACCGATTATTCATTAAACTTTTTATATTATTAGTGCATTACAATAAGAGAAATATATGAGGAATCCTAATCTTCATAGAGGGTGCCCTCTGTTATCGTGGGGATAAACTACGTTTTCATTTGTGGATTTAATAATTGTTTTAATAATGAAAGAATATTTAAAAACTTAAGAAGACTGTTATCTTATAATAAAATAAATTTACTTGTAGATATTTTCGTATTTAAATTGCAGAAACAATACATTATAATATATCCGCCTAATCACAGGCAACCCGTTAAACGCATAACTATCATAAAAAACTTCAAATTTTCAAAGGTGACAGTGACAAAACCATAAGTGTAATCCTCAGTAAAGCTTTAAAAATAGTGCGAATATTTAAGTATTTAAATTGCAGAAATAATTATATTACATAAACGCCTACTTACAGACAATGCAATACACGCATACATAATATTAATTTATTACTAAAAACTTCCAATTTTAAACGTGACAGGGACAAAACCGTAAAGCTTAACATATAATGTGAATATTAAAGTATTTAAATTGCAGAAATAATTATATTATATAAACGCCTGCTTACAGGCAACCCAATACACGTATAACTAATAACGATTTATTATTTAAAACTTCAAATTTGTATCGTAACAGGGACAAAACCATAAGTGTAATATTTTTAAAGCGTTGCTTAAGATTACACTCATGCTTCTATCCCTATTATATTTAAAATTAGAAGTTTTTAATAAAAAATAATATTAGTTATAGTATATTGGGTTGCCTACAAGTAGGCGTTTATATAATACCATTGTTTCCGCAATTTAAATACTTAAATATTCCCACTATTTTGAAGCTTTACTCAGGATTACACTTATGGATTTGTCCCTGTTACGTAAAAAATTAGAAGTTTTTAATTATAAATTAATTCGAGTTATGCGTATATCGGGTTGCTTGGGATTAGGCGTGTATATTATAAAATATTGTTTCTGTAATTTAAGTACGTAAATATCCACAAGTGAATTTATTTAAGCATGAGACAACATTCTTTTTAAGTTTTTAAATATTCTTTTATTATTACAACAATTATTACATCAACAAATTATTAAGTAGTTTATCCCCTCGATAACAGGTAGAGCCCTCCACTTCGATTATGATTTCTCCTATATTTCTCTTATTGTAATGCATTAACAATATAAATAGTTGAATGATTAATCAGGAATAAGTATTGTAACCCGTATTTGATTGAAGGATATAGCAAATTCTTCTTTATTGTATTTTTATGTTACAGTGAACTGTAAATGTCGGTAAGTGTGTCGTGCTTAATTTTCATTCGCAAATTACAGGAAAACCGCTAAATTTCCTCAGCTATTTTATACACCATTCGATTCAGAATTAAATCGTCTACCGTTTCATGCACAGCCCATTGCTAAACATTAACACTTTGACAATAAGTATAAAGTTCGAGCATTTTGGCGCTGTTCAAAAACATCACTTAGCCGTTCAGCCACCGTCCAATAGATGGCGACAAGGCGCAGAAATCCGAACGAAAAATGTTTAAAAGCTTCTAAATAGCAATTCTAAGGGATGATTTTGATAATGTAAGCATTAAATGACCGCCAAACATATATTTCTTTAATCTTTTGAAATAAAAGTGCTGTAAAAATCCTGCAATAATAAATATTGTCGCAGCAATTTTTTAATGGTTAAGTTGATTTTAATGATTCAAATTGTAATTTGCAGAGGTATTAATGGTTTAATAATAAACAATAATAGTATATTGTACAATGAGCATATAATGATGGCTATTAATTACGAGAACGAGGTTTGCGGAACGAGCCGTAGGCGAGTGGAGCAAATCGTTTGACAAGCATGAGTGTAATCCTTAGCAACGCTTTAAAAATATTACACTTATGGTTTTGTCCCTGTTACGATTAAAATTTGAAGTTTTAAGTAATAAATCAAAATTAAATAAATTCATCATTAGTTATACGTGTATTGGGTTGCCTGCAAGCAGGCGTTTATATAATATAATTATTTCTGCAATTTAAATACTTTAATATTCACATTATTTTTTTAAAGTTTACGGAGGATTACACTTATGGTTTTGTCCCTGTCACGTTTAAAATTGGAAGTTTTTAGTAATAAATTAATATTATGTATGCGTGTATTGCATTGTCTGTGAGTAGGCGTTTATGTAATATAATTATTTCTGCAATTTAAATACTTAAATATTCACACTATTTTTGAAGCTTTACTGAGGATTACACTTATGGTTTCGTCACTGTCACCTTTACAATTTGAAGTTTGTTATAATAGTTATGCGTTTATTGGGTTGCCTGTGCTTAGGCGGATATATTATAATGTATTGTTTCTGCAATTTAAATACGAAAATATCTACAAGTAAATTTATTTTATTATAAGATAACAGTCTTCTTAAGTTTTTAAACATTCTTTCATTATTAAAACAATTATAAAATCCACAAATGAAAACGTAGTTTATCCCCACGATAACAGAGGGTACCCTCTATGAAGATTAGGATTCCTCATATATTTCTCTTATTGTAATGCATTAATAATATAAAAAGTTGAATGAATAATCGGTAATAAGTATTGGGACCCGTATTTCATTGAAGAATAAAGCAAATTGTTGTGTATTTAAGTTTTAAGTTACAGTTAACTGTAAATGTCGGTAAGTGTGTCGTGCTTAATTTTCATTCGCAAATTACAAGAAAACGGCTAAATAGCCTTAGCTATTTTATACACCATTCGATTCGGAATTATATCGTCTATCGTTTCGTGTATAGCGCACTGCCGAATATTTACACTTTGATTATAAGGATAAAGTTCGAGCATTTTGGCGCTGTTCAAAAACATCACTTAGTAGTTCAGCCTCCGTCCAATAGATGGCGACGAGGCGCGGAAATCCGAACAAAAAATGTTTAAAAGCTTTTAAATAGTAATTCTGAGGGATGATTTTGATAATTTGAACGTTAAATCACCGCTAAACTTGCAATCCTTTAATCTTTTCAAATAAACGTACGCGTTTATATTGCCAGTCCTTTGACTCGAGCCCAAAAAACCGACAAAACAGGGAGCAGTGGGCATGACGAGGAGCGTGATGTGCGGCATGACGAGTAATGTTGCAACACTACGTCTCTGCCTCCTTTACACGCTACTTCCCATGCCACTCGACGAGTGTGTGGCAGGGGTATAAGTGAGTGATTAATAGCCATTATATGCGAGTTTTACACCAGTGACGGTTCGCGGGGTTTTTTCTGGTACGGCTGAGGAACAAGAGGTGGTAAAACAGATGGGTAGGGTCACGCAGCCAGCCGTCTCTGCAACTGACCCTACCTATTTGAATTACCACCTCTTGTTCCTCGGCCGTACCAGAAAAAAACCCGCGAACCGTCACCGTTGTACACTATACTTTGTTCACGAAAATTAAAATCAAGATCAAAATTTAATTTAAAATTACAATTAGAATCAAAATTAAAGTTGTAATTACAATTACAATTGAAAAAAAATTAAAATCAAAGTTAAATTCAATATTAAATAGGGTAAACAAAATATTATCAAAAATCGCGTTCTGTGGATCAAAGCGCGAATTAGCGTGTTTAATGACCATATTAAACACGCAAATGCGTGTTTAATGAAACTGAGTGTAAAATGTACCCCATTAATGCTGCCCATACAATTAAATAATGCGCACATTATAACATTTTCGTGAACAAAATGAATTCATCTCGGACATGACAGCTATGTTTCTCTCTCTCAGTCATGGCCAACTCGGCAACACAATTCTGTGGCTCACAGTATTATTTAAAATTAGCTTAATTGTTGTTCCCATGCGATTATTTTAAAATGTATGTTTACAGGTTCTTATTATATTTTAGAGTAGAATGTATTTTAAGTATATTTGGAAAGTTTCAGAGTTGCAACAATTTTTCAAATCTCGAAATCGAAAATAAACACGAAAGCAATACTTTATATTTATCGTATTAATCTCATGTACCAAAATTGTATTGGTGTTCTTGAAACACGTCATGATTCAAGAGTGCGAAGTGCAAATTACAACGCATTTCTCGGAATATATTTTACCGTGACTTTTTATTAAATCAACTAACGGTACAGTCAATAAAGGCAAAGTTCATGCGTTGCTAAAAATCTGTTGTTTTCCGTTGCCAAACTTAATAGCATAACATGATCTAAATTATATTTTTTTACTTTCTCCGTTACGAAGTACGAGAAAGTATTGTGATCGTGATTTTTTTTTTTTAATTTTTTTTACGGAAATATCCGTTTTGGGGTCCCTAGATGCCATTTCAACAATTTCTGGAATTTTTTTTGTGTCTGTGTGCTGTGTGTGTGTGTCTCTCTGTGTGTGTGTCTGTGCGCGCTGTATCTCAAAAACTAATAGAGCAATTGATATGAAACTTTGAACATACGTCTTATTTGATAATCCGAAGAACTGTAAAGCTTTTGGTAAAAATTCGTACACCGGAAGTGATCGTTTACCTTAACTATTTTTTGTTTTTTGCCAATATTTTCTTAAATATGAAAAATATCACAAAAACATTTAAACAAACTTTGAAGACAACAAAGAAATGAACATCTTTTGCTTGAAAATATTTTTCATAAAATCATTTTTATGCGAGAAAAAAATTTATAATTTTCTTTTTCATTTTTGGTTTATAATTATGAAACAATAATAGTTACAGCAAATGTATGTCAATAATAATTGCAGAGAATGCTAAAATGAACAACTTATAAAGAATAAGTTTTTTTCGAAATCCCTTTAGTTTTTGAGTAAACTGAGTTTTTGAATTTGAAGTATAATTTTTTCATCTTTCTTAATTTTGACGTTTTAAACGTCAGTTTCGTCCGAGTACATTTAAAATATGATTTCAATTGAAAATAAATCATGAAAGCGTAAATATAAATGATACCATCAAGTCGGAGAAAGTAACATGATGGCCACATCACAATTTTTTTTAAATTTATAGGATTAATACTTAAAATGTTATATTACCAAATCTATTCTATTAATCACTCTTTCTGTAATTATTTGCCGTTATTTTCGTTATGATTGTTCAGTTCACACGACCTTACTCAACCTGCTAAAAAACCTGCCGAATGTCCACAATTGTAAATACGACAGATTGCGAAATAAAAGGGGATTAAAAAAAATATAAAAAAATAATGCCGACCTCACACTCAAACATTTTCCAAGAATATTCCCAGGAATAAATATCTGCGTTATACAAAACAAAGCAAAAAAGTGTTTCATTATATTATTCACCTCTGAATTGGAGATATCTCTGTATTATTAGCACTTTTTATCGCTCGATCGGTCGTGACAGCTGCGAAGACAAAAAAGCGTTTATTTTTTTCTTCAAATAACTTCACATTGAATCTGTGCACTGCGATCTCAGTTCTTCTTCGGCGGTTGATTGGTGCGGTTTCGAGTTTCTGTGTGTGAATAATTGTGTGGTTTAAATTAACAATTACACTTTTCCACCTTTTTCACCATTTATAGTGCGTGAAGTGAGTGCAGTGAGTGTAGTGAGTGTAGTGCAGTGACGGTTCGCGGAGTTTTTTCTGGTACGGCCGAGGTAATAAGATGTGGTAATACAGATAGGTGCGGTCACGCAGCCAGCCGTCTCTGCAACTGACAACTGACCCTACCTATCTGTACTGCCACCTCTTGTTCCTCGGCCGTACCAGAAAAAACCCCGCGAACCGTCACTGGTGTAGTGAGTTTAGTGACTGATACAAAAATAGGTGAGTTGATTATCAATTAAGTTTGTAAAGCGTAGTAATGTGAAATAACGGCTTTATTACGAAATGAAAATACAATTTTAAGATGATTATCAAATGTTTTTGTAAGCGGTGAAACCATTTAAGGATTTTAGACTGGTAGATCTACATAACGGATAAAGTGATTTGTAACGGCTATCAAGGTTGATAGAGAATAAAATTAATTAACATAAAATCTCTCTTAACTAATCTCAATTTTAATTCATCGGACTTTGAAAACGTACAATTTTGACGTTTTGAGTTGATTTCTCGGAAATAGTTATTAACCGGTTTTTAAATTGTACAAAATTTTCCACTGTTTGACGTTGGAATCATCAAAATCGGACAATGCGTTTGGCAGTTATGTTGTTTCAAAAACCTAAATCGCGATTTTCTAAAAAGTGCGATTTTTGCAGTTTGTGTTGGTTTCACGAAAAAAAACAAATCATTTCAGTTTCAAAATTACACTAAATTTTCCACATTTTAACGTTTAAATGATCAAAATCTTACAAAGCATTTGCCATTGTGCGATTAAAAAAAAACTGGTGATGTGGCCATCATGTTACTTTCTCCGACTCATTTATATTTACGCTTTCATAGTTTATTTTCAATTGAAATAATATTTTAAATGTACATCGAGCGTTGCGTAAATTCGGATGAAACTGACGTTTAAAACGTCAAAATTATGAAAGATGGAAAAATTATATTTCAAAGTTAAAAACCAAATTTACTCAAAAACTAAAGGGATTTCGAAAAGAAACGTATTCTTTATAAGTTGTTCATTTTAGCATTTTCTACAATTATTATTAACATAAATTTGCTGTAACTATTATCGTTTTATAATTATAAACTAAAAATTAAAAAAATTATAATAAATTTTTTTCTCGAATAAAACTGATTTTATGAAAAATGTTTTCAAGCATTTCTTTATTGTCTTCAAAGTTTGTTTAAATGTTTTTGTGATATTTTTAATATTGAAGAAAATATTGGCAAAAAACCAAAAAACAGTTAAGGTAAACGCCCACTTCCGGTGTACGAAATTTTACCAAAAGCTTTTCAGTTCTTCAGATTATCAAATAAGACGGATTTTTGAAGTTTCATATCAATTGCTGTATTAGTTTTTGAGATACAGCGCGCACAGCCAGACGCGCACACACAGACCCACACACACACAGGCACATTTTTTTTTCTTCAGAAATTGTTGAAATGGCATCTAGGGACCCCAAAACGTATATTTCCGTAAAAAAAAATTTTGAAAAAAAAATCACGATCACAATACTTTCTCGTACTTCGTAACGGAGAAAGTAAAAACCGTATTTATCGAATTGAAAATGTTGTAAAAAAATGTCTCTACTTGGATTAGTTCAAAATTTTCAAGAATTTCAGAAAATGCCGTTCTTTAAAATGAATTTTGGATTTTGAAAATTCTCCAATTTTTTAACCAGTAGCGAATTTTTTTAATTCTATATTCAAAATTGTGGAAACTACAGCGAAATATATTGAAATAAAACGCAAGGATAAAACTCAAAATTAAACTCGGTTCAGAAAATTATTTTCTAGCGACTTGTGTTTTTTTTTTATTTTAGCTTGGCCATGTTGCACCTTGGGCGAAAAAATAAATAAAAATAAATACAAATCGACGTAATAAAATTCTACAAAATAATTTGGGATGTCGAAATCCCACCGATTTTTTTACGAGTTGTGTTTTTTTTTATTTTTAGTTTTGATATGTTGAACACAGAACGAAAAATAAATTAGGTTTATTTTATTTTACTTATTTCCCTACAGAAATACATCGAAAATATGGCAAATTTAGTGTAATTTAAAAATTGATTAAAACATTTTTGTGAAATTCACACAAAGTGACAAAATTGCATGTTATTAAAGTCCAAACATTAAAAATTACGGTTTTGATTTTCTTCAAAAACTCCTCAATTCGTTTTTCAAATTTGGTTTTAAATATTAAAACTTCAAAATATTCTCGTAAAATTATCATAAAATGCAAAAATCTGCCTTTTTTAAAGTTTGAAAATTTTAAATTCTCGATTTTGATTTTTTTTTAATCGCCAAACGCCACGATATTCATTATTTTGACGTCAAAATGCGGAAAATTTAGTGCAACTTGAAAATTGGTTAACAATTTTGTTCGTGAAATTAACGCCAAACGTCAAAATCGAAAACGTGCATCGAATTCCAAAAATTAAAAAATTGCGATTTTGATTTTTTTCAAATTGACAATCGCGTTGCCATATTTTAATATGGCAAATAAAAGTAGACTTTGATTATTTTTTAACCAATTTCATTTAGAAAACTTTGATTTTAGTTCTACTGGCTGGATTGTAGGATAGACCTCACCCACCAACCATCCGTTGATTATTTTTTAACCAATTTTATTTGCAGATAACTTTGCTTTTAGTTCCACTGGTTGGATTGTAGGATAGGGCCCACCCACCACCCATCGGTTCAATTTTAATTTAGTAGAATACTTGTTCTTATTTTTCTTAATTATTTCACCACTTCTCATGATTTAACAATTAAATCAGATAACCACAAATGTCGGATTGTAATTTAAGTAAAATGGAATGAAAGGGTGGTGGGTGGGCACTATCCTACAATCCAACCAGTGGAACTTAACACAGTGTTTCGTTGATGTGAGGGTGCAAATAATAAAATAAATAAATGTAGACATTGATTATTTTTTAACCAATTTCATTTGTAGAAAACTTTGCTTTGAGTTCCACTGGTTGGATTGTAGGATAGGACCCACCCACCACCCATTGGTTCAGTTTTATTTTAGTTAAATATCTGTTCTTGTTTTTGTAAATTATTTCACCTCTTCTCATGATTTAACAATAAAATCAGATAACCACAAACGTCGAATTGTAATTTAGGTAAAATTGAATTAAAGGGTGGTGGGTGGGCACTATCCTATAATCCAACCAGTGGAACTTAGCATAGGGTTTCGTTGGTGTAAGGGTGGAAATAATAAAATAAATAAATTTAGACTTTGTTCATTTTTTCACCAATTTTATTTGTAGAAAATTTTGCTTTTAGTTCCACTGGTTGGATTGTAGGATAGGGCCCACCCACCACCCTTTCATTCCATTTTATCTAAATTACAATCCGACGTTTGTGGTTATCTGATTTTATTGTTAAATCATGAGATGTGGTGAAATAATTAAGAAAAATAAGAACGAATATTTTGTTAAATTAAAATTGAACCGATGGGATGCAAATCATAAAATAAATAAATATTTACTTTGATTATTTTTTTTAACCAATTTCATTTGTAAAAAAATTTCTTTATTTTATTTATTACTTAAAAAACCGCAAGTCTCACACCCACCAAACCCTACATCATTCTAATTGTTAAAAAGGTGTCTATTAGAAAATGTAAAAATATACATGGTGATCCATTAAACAAAAACAACCGATAACGTCAAATCTCGGAAAATATGGTCGATGTTGCAAGTCAAAGTACGTCACTGAATAGAATAAATAAAACTATAAAAAATTATTTTAAAGGTAATATGAAAAAAACAGACGTTTCGACACATTTGCCCAACCCTGTATACATAGTAACAGTAATTATACTTAAATGTGTACTTGTATCTTTGTAGATATTAATACAAATAACATTTTTTATTAAAAGTGTATTTCTAGTTTTGTAGCAATTAATCCTTTGCACTCGAGGCCTTTTTTGCTCGGGCGAACCAGCAACTCGAGACGATTTCGGCTATATTAGGGAAGTGTTTATAGGTACTTTAAAATCATTGGGTTAGGTTAGGTGGGGTTGGGTTAGGTCGGGCTAGGTTAGGTTAGGATGCATCTCCGCCCTGACGTCCGATGCACCAGCCATCCAAAGGACTGGAGAGCCGCTTCCATCGCCGGCGCTGCCTTCGTCGCCGCCACTGCCATTGCCGCCGAGCCGCCGGTCATCCACAAATGTGGATGATGAAAGTGCTTCGTGATTGTTTATTTTTTTCGTGACTTTATTTTATTGACTTTCCCGCGTGTATATATTTTATTAATTTCTTGAACTTTGAACATTTTAGTGTAAATTTTGACCGTGTGTAAATAATAGCGATTGTTAGAGGTTAGGTTAGGATGCATCTCACCCATGGTGCAAAGATTACATGGTGTGCCTATAACTCCCGCACCACGCCCCTTTTGAATATTTTTGATGCTGCAATTACCAACCATGAAAAATGAAACTAACGAAAATCAACACTAACGAAAATAAATTGCAAAACACGTTAAAATTAGATTTCGACATAAAAACACGATAAAACATTTAGTTTATTACACAATGATATATTAAAATATCAAGAGCATTAAAGTTTTTTATTTATTTAAAGCAATTAGGTTGGTAAGAAAATTAATAAATGTGGTTTTAGATGTTTAATTTGCTATTTGCACACTAAATAATATGAAAAACTATGATAAAATGTAAATAAAGTACGTGCGACAGACATTTAAATTAGTTATATCGACTTTTTTTTAGCTTGTCAGTAGTTTTACAAGGTTGCATCACTGAGCATCGGCCAAATGAGAGAAGGGAAGATTTTAGAGAGAGAACGCAGCCGTCTAGGCACACCATGTAATCTTTGCACCATGATCTCACCTCTCGGACGTCGCACAGTAGGACAGAACGGCCAAAAAAGTGATCATCGAGGTTTTCGTTGTCACCAAGGGCGGAAACGGTTCATGAAAATCATCAGAACTTGTTTAAATAATTATTATTACTTCCAATTGTACGAAAATATGAAGTTAATTATGCACATATAGGGAATTAGACGATTTAGACAAACAATAATTTTCAATTCGATTTCTTTAGATTTGTTATCTCAAAAAAATAGGAAAAACAGAAATTTGATCATTTTGGAATTAATATACTACATATTCTTGGCTGAAGGACTCCGGTCGATGGCCATTGTATTTATTATTTATTATGTATTTAGTAAGTACAATAATATACTACATGTTTGCGCTAGATTAGGGACTTTTATTAGTCCTTTCCGATTTGGGCAGCGGAATTCGCACTATACATATTATTGTCTAAGTCACGTGGTCGCAGGCGGTCGCAGCCAACAATAACAAAAAACGAAACTATATTAAATTCTCTTTAATTTCTGAAAGTTATTCAATACCATTTTATACCACTTTTTAGATATCGTAGTTAAAAAAAAAATTGAATTGGTGTTTGTGATTAGCTATAAAAAGGTGCCGATGGTCAAAAAGTAAAATTTATATCCTTAGAAATGTTTACAGTGTCATGCAACCCAAAAGTTTAACGTTAACTGCATGTAATACAATTTTTTTGAAAAACTCTCGAATTAATTTTTCGACGTTTCCGTTACTTAGTAACGTAATTACGGTTACTAAGTAACATATTATTACTAAAAATTATTAAAAATATGTTTTAGAATTGTATTAGGCCATTTTCATTAATATTTCCGATATAATATGATTCAGCATAATGATCACTTTTTTGGCCGTTCTGTCCCACTGTGCGCCGTAGCAGTGCCGCCCGCGTGGACGCATCAAACCGCCTGGGCGCCGTAGCGGCGCCGCTCGAGTGCATGTGACTTTTGTAAAACAGTAGTTGTAGCAATAAAAAAAAACAACCTTTACTGACATAACAGTTACAACCTTATAATATTATACGTAGCATGACTCTAATCTCTCTGCACCCCCCCTCCCCCCCCCCCCCCCAATGCCTTTGTTTCTCGTTCTACTTTTTCCAGCATCCTTACCCCGGCCCCATGGTCCCTCATCCACTTATTTTATTAATACCTTTTCCCTGAAATTGTCACAGGTTTGTATCATAGCAACTAAGTGTAAGTGAATTTTGTAAAAGACTACTTATGTGAATAAAGGTTATTATTATTAATACCTTTTTCCTGAAATTGACGCGAAATGTCAAAATTGCACATTTGCAAAGTCCAAAGATTAAAAATTGCGATTTTGATTTTTCGCGCGTTCTTCGACTTTAATTTAAAAAATTGGCCTGTCCGCCACTGGTTACACGGTTTGATGTTTTCGCATGCGCCGATTTTAAATTGTTTGCAAGAACCAAAAAGTTTTGGCGCCTTGGCATCGGCGCTTCAGCCGTTGCTGAACACTCAACACTCCTAACTAGAGATGGGCGAAATGACTTTTTTGCGAGTTGACTGAAATGAGTCGACTTTTGACTCGTTGCAAGAAGAGAGTCGATTATTTGAATCGACTCACTAATGAGTTACCTACATCTCTACTCCTAACACTCCCGTTTGTCTCGTGCTCGCACTGCAATATTAATATTTTTTGTATTTCATGTAATCGTAATTTTAAGAAGAGTAAGATGGCAGAAAGATCGCTGATAGATAGCATTTTTAAATAAAAATGTTGTATGTAAAAATAATTAAGAATAAAGATCATGTTGTTTATACTGGAGGCTTTTATTTCGTTATAAATGTTTTCTACGTTGGTTTAACAATCGACTTTTTGTTATACCAAAAATAGTTTAATAATGATATTTTTTATTTTACAGTTTTGTTCATTATTAAACTGTGGTAACATTTTAGTTGTTGCGATTGGCAGTACTTAAACGTGACATATGTCGACATCAAAATGTAAAATTGCCGTTAATTCATAGGATAATTGGAAGCGTCCAATGCTTTACACACTGAATATGTTCGAATGCATATTGGGGAGTTCGCCACCAGTACAACTAACGTTAAAGAAATCGGAGGCGTCATATTGTTCACTTTTTATCCGCGTGGAAAATGTAGGAACTCTGTGACAATGGCCGGACGCATGAATTCACTTGGCTCTCGGTGACGACGTTTAGGCAACACAACATACACAGTGGAAAGCTTGTAGTTTATTATATGTATTATCACTTTGTTTGCAAAACGAATATCACGGAAGAAACAGCGAGAGTATAATGCATGTTTCATTCGCGGCGGAAAAGAGCCGCTTGAGTCGGTGTGGATTTTTAATTAGCGTCGATCGATGCCTGACACGAGGAACGAGAAACAAATGTAAACATAACCTTAAATTTCGATTATCATTTAGGAGTTGCATTATTTTATAAGCTTAAATTGGTTACAACTTACGTAGAAATGGTTTGTTTATCGCACCCTTGGCAACCTCCCTTATTTTTGGAGGTGTGTAAGTAATATTATTGATTTAATATGTTTCAAAATTAACTATTGAAATCGCCGTAGAAATACTCATGTCAAATATTAAATTCGTTCGAAAGGATCAAATGTTTCTAGTGCTGCCAAATATTAAAAGATAGAAGTCACTAGGTTTAAGTATATATTTTATTTTAGAAATAATTCCTTAACTAAAACTAAAGTAGAAAAAATAGTATATTATACTTGTTTAATAAGAGGCATTGTGGGGCACTCGTGCCACAATATGCCCTCTTATTAAACTTGTATAATAATGTACTATTATATAATAAATAAAACATTAATAAATGTTTAATGTTGGCGGCATTTACTTCATGGTACATCTTGATTGTAAATTGGAATAAAACACTTTAACTTTTTTACACCACGATATTTGGTATAGCGGTATAAAAAAGTTAAAGTGTTTTATTCCAATTTAAAACATTATTACTCTGCATAACTTTTGAAAATTTATTATTTCCGTGACTATAGTCTCGGTAACTTTAACGTGCCATTATCAAACATACAGTAAATTAAAGATCAAGTAGTAGTAAGAAGAGTAAATAACCTTAAAATTAGGATGAAATAAACATGCAAGAAATAATTTTGATTGAATTCGTTTCGATGATTTATCTTTATTAGCCACTGTGAGTTTAATATGCCAAATTTTTATTAAATTTCAACGATTTGATTTTACCGGCACCGATTATAGATAATAATGATTTATTTTTAAATTCCACCGCTCAAAAAAAAAAAAAAACTGGTACCAATGCACTATATTACACCGCCTTATCTAATCTAAAACACGCGTGTTATTATGCACATACAGTGGGATTTCTAAGTAAATCTCAAAAGCATCGATCGAGCACGGAAAAGAACATTGAAAATATTTTATTGCCGCGTCACGATTACAAGCACCGAGTCAAAATGGCGGCGTGTGGCCACCACCCAAATTTATTCGTAGCCTCGGCCTCGGTCGCGCAATTGCGAACGGACGAGTACTCACCGTGAACGCGGTTCGCTCATTTCGAATATTCCCGTTGTTTTTTTTTTTTTTAATCGGGACACACACATCCCAATCAGAGATACAAACAAAATCGAAATCCAAAAAAAGATAAAATCTCCGGAAAGGCGTACTGCTCCCCTCCACCGGCCGGATTAAAGTCAGTCCCATCCCCACCAATTTGGTGCGCCATGAAGAGCCGCACTACAAGATGAACAAGCGTACTGTACTCGTGTAATACCGCAGACTGCTGTACTCAGACTGAAACCAACTGTTAGTGCACATAAATATCTGGCGATAACGACACACCGATAATATGGCTACTAAACCCGATTATCAGAGAACGTATGGTAAGTAGATAAGTTTTATATACATAGATTATTTTATCGCCAGTTCCCACTGTTTTCCTTCACAATTAGTCACAATCGGATTTTCGCCAGGTTAAAGTCAAAAATTTCACACGCGCGCAATTCGCGCCCGCCGTCGAACGGCAGGCCGGGAAATTTTTTTTTCGATTCTTCCCGAAGGCATGCGGGTTCTTTTCTTTCAGCCACAGTGCGCCGAAAAGTGAGTGGTTTCGAGGAAAAATAGTGACCGACACTTGGATTTAGTGGGAATATTCTAGCGTGCCGTGCTTTTCGAATTGACGATGTTCTTTGTTCGCAAACATGCACTGACATGGAATAACGCGCTGCATTTAAAAATAATTACTCAAACCCTTATTTATCCTGTAAACTCGTAAAATTGTTTTTAAAAATCACACTGGTTGTTATAGTAACGAAAGTAGTGAAGGTAAATTTCTGAAAACAACTGTTTACGGCGGTAATTGACAGCAGTTTAGGTTAGGCGAATAATTAAGGAGATTCAATAAAACGAAACGAAAAATAGCCTGAATATATGAATATTCAACCTGTTCGTAACTCTGCAAACAAAATCTAAGACTATAAACAAATAACTTATTGAAGCAACTACTTCCCTGGCTAGTGCCACTCGGCACGGATATTGAATGATACAAAAAAAATTTGCATGTTATTACTAGTATTACTAGATAAATAACATTGGTTTAAGATCGTTTATTTCTACCCACAGGACTAACTTGAAAATTAAACTAAATTGAATATGAAAACTTAATAATAATTAAGGGTTAAAATCTTGTCAAACAATAAATGTTAAATTCAACTGGTTTATTAAAGATTACAAAGCACGTTGCCACCTGTGCGTTTCAAAATAAATTAATAAATAAATAATAAATAATCATCTTTATTCCTATTAAAATATACAGTAATACATACTTAAAATAGTAACAGCGTCAACAGAAAATTAATTAATTTTAAGTGTGGAAAAGTCAATCGAACTTTTACATGAAAAACTCATCCAAGTTATATGGCTCAATTTTTAGCAGCAAATCAACTAGCCTTCTTTTGAAAATATTAAAATTTGTCTGCGTTTTTATGTCCTTCGGCAAGAAATTATAAAACGTGTCCGAATAACATATGACTTTAATTATTGTCAGATGATAAATAACTGACATATTGCAATATATCGAAAGTGGAAGGGCTTTTTGGTTATAACTCGATAACGAAAGATGATTAATAAATTTAGTTTTCACCAATGGGTTTTTCTAAAAAAAAAATGGTGATGTGGCCATCATGTTACTTTCTCCGACTTGATATTTAGGCTTCCATGGTTTATTTTCAATTTAAATCATATTTTAAGTGTGCATCGAACGTTTCGTAGACTCGGATAAAACTGACGTTTAAAACGTCAAAATTATGAAAGATGGAAAAAAACTCAATTTACTCTAAAACTAAAGAGATTTCGAAAAAAACTTATTCTTCATAAATTGTTCATTTTGGCATTCTCTACAATTATTATTAACATAAATTTGCTGTAACTATTAGCGTTTCATAATTGTATACCAAAAATGAAAAAAATAATAATAAATGTTTTTCTCGAATAACAATGATTTTATGAAGAATGTTTTCAAACAAAATAATCGCATTTCTTTATTGTCTTCAATATTTGTTTAAACGTTTTTGTGATATTTTTCATATTTAAGAAAATATTGACAAAAAACAAAAAACAGTTAAGGTAAACACCCACTTCCGGTGTACGAAATTTTACCAAAAGCTTTTCAGTTCTTCGGATTATCAAATAAAACTTATGTTTAAAGTTTCATATCAATTGGTGTATTAGTTTTTGAGATACAGCGCGCACAGACACACACACACACACACAACACACACAGTCACAATTTTTTTTTTCCAGAAATTGTTGAAATGGCATCTAGGGACCCCAAAACGGATATTTCCGTAAAAAAATTTTTTGAAAAAAAAATCACGATCACAATACTTTCTCGTACTTCGTAACGGAGAAAGTAAAAAAAGATCGAGGATGCGCCATCAGTTTTTCTCTATCCATTATAGTTACCGAGATCTCTCGTAGAAATATCGAATTTTGGCCACTCTGTACATATTAGAGATAGGCAAAACTGCTACTTTTGAATCACGTTGTTACCTGTGATTGCTACTTTTTAATAACAGTGATTTTAAACTGTGACCGTGGTTAGTAATCATCGTAACATCTTATAAACTGTTAACGCTTTCGCAAAAATGTTTGCAAGTGATTCTTGTTATAATTTCTAATACATGTACACAGTGAGCCAAAAAAGCTGTACAAGTAGTTTTGTACCGTCATATCTTTGCGAGTTATTAATATTTTAAAATAATTAATATACAGTGAAACTTTTTGTACATAAGATGAAGTGCTGTTGCTCTAAAGAAAAAATGGTGCTATGGCCATCATGTTACTTTCTCCGACTTGATGGTATCACAGCCATTTATATTTACGTTTTCATGGTTTATTTTCAATTCAAATCATATTTTAAATGTACATCGAGCGGATGAAACTGACGTTTAAAACGTCAAAATTATGAAACATGGTAAAATTATACTTCAAATTGAAAAACTCGGTTTACTCAAAAACTAACGGATTTCGAAATAAAATAACACAGTGGACCAAAAAAGCTGTACAAGTAGTTTTGTACCGTCATATCTTTGTAAGTTATTAATATTTTTAAATAATTAATATACAGTGAAAATTTTTGTACATAAGATGAAGTGCTGTTGCTCTAAAGCAAAAATGGTGATGCGACCATCATGTTACTTTCTCCGACTTGATGGTATCACAGCCATTTATATTTACGTTTTCATGATTTATTGAAATCATATTTTAAATGTACATCGAGCGGATGAAACTGACGTTTAAAACGTCAAAATTGTGAAACATGGAAAAATTATACTTCAAATTTAAAAACTCAATTTACTCAAAAACTAAAGGGATTTCGAAAAAAACTTATTTTTTATAAGTTGTTCATTTTAGCATTCTCTACAATTATTATTAACATAAATTTGCTGTAACTATTATCGTTTTATAATTATAAACCAAAAATTAAAAAAAAATAATAATTTTTTTTCTCGAATAAAAATGATTTTATGAAAAATATTTTCAAGCAAAAGATGTTCATTTCTTTGTTATCTTCAAAGTTTGTTTAAATGTTTTTGTGGTATTTTTCATATTTAAGAAAATATTGGCAAAAAACAAAAAACAGTTAAGGTAAACGCCCACTTCCGGTGTACGAAATTTTACCAAAAGCTTTTCAGTTCTTCAGATTATCAAATGAGATGGATGTTCAAAGTTTCATATCAATTGCTCAATTAGTTTTTGAGATACAGCGCGCACAGACAGATACACACGCACAAAAAAAAATTCCAGAAATTGTTGAAATGGCATCTAGGAACCCCAAAACAGATATTTCCGTAAAAAAAATTTTTTGAAATTAAATCACGATCACAATACTTTCTCGTACTTCGTAACGGCGAAAGTAAAAACGCATCTTTAGAATGACGATTTGCTCTGTTCTTAAGATTATTTTAAAATCTGACCAAGAAGCATTTGGATTTTTTTGTAGAAGCCTAAAGTAGAATACATTTTGTGTGAATTTGGAAAGTTTCAAGTATGTGACAATTGTTTTTCCACTGTTGTTTTGCTTTCGAAAAGGCGCAATTTTTCTCGGATGATTATTTTAAAATCAGTGAAGAAGCACTTCCACATTTTTGCAGAATCGTAAATTCGAATGTATTTTGAGTAAATTTAAACATTTTCAAGGATATCGAAAATATTTTTCTACGTCTGCTTTGCCTCTGAGAAAGCTAAATTTATTACTAATTCAAAAACCAAAATATAATTACTGTTCTTATTTAATAATTTTTTTTTTTGGCATAGGTTTAACTATTCAGCCACTAACGATGATATTTAATAATAGTTCTAGAAAAGTCCGAATGTAGCTCTCATCAAAGATAAAAACCATGCCGTGACTGAATGGCTTAAGCCTAAGTCAAAATTAAAAAAAAATGCATCTTCAGAATAACGATTTGTTTTGTTCCCGAGGAGTTATTTTAAAATAGTCATTTTGTAAGGTGATAACTGTTTTCTATTATTGTTTTATCTCTAAAAAAGCGCATCTTTAGAATGATGATTTGCTCTGTTCTCAAGGGATTATTTATAAATTAGATAATCAACCTCGAGGAGTATTTGGAGATTTTTTCAGAACCGTCCAGTATATTTCGAGTAAATTTAGAAAGTTGCAGATTTGTAGCAATTGTTTTTATTTATTTTTTTTCAGTTCAAGAAATTTGTAATTTGAGAATCGGTTTCGTGGTATTATTTCAAAGCGATGTTTAGATATTCGCACTGAATAAAAGTAATATGATTTTTTAGTAAATTTGAGAAGTTTAGTATTTGTAGCAATTGTTTTTATATTTTTTTCAGTTCGTGAAATTTGAACATGAGAATAAGAGCAGTTCTCGTGCGATTCTTTAAAATCTAGAGGAAAATGGGAGTTAAATCTAATGAATACAAAATAATATTTAGAAATGCTATTCTGTATCGTCTTCTTAGAAACATCAGTCACAATTTAAGTAGAAATCACTGTTTAAGTAACAATCACAGTTTGGGTAACTTTGTAATTTTAAGTAGCGATCACATTTTAAGTAGCAATCACTGTCTAATTAGCAGTCACAGTTTGGGTAACAGTTGAGATTTTAAATAACGAATCACGGTTTAAGTTACAGTCGCATTCAGTCACAGTCACTGTGAAATTTGCCAATAACAGTGATGACCTGTGATTTTTGAATATCAGTGAAAAATCACAGGTACGTGAAATATCGCCCATCCCTAGCATAGGTATAAAAAATAAAATTAATTATAATTTGTTAAAAATTCACATTTTTAACAGATTTTGTAAATTCCGTATATACCGGGTGCGTTCTCAAAGTCGAACATAGGAATACGTTCGTCATAATTTTCAAAATCTAAAAAACCGTTTTTTGTCTTTTATTTTGTATGTATGTACAGGGTAGGCAAAATTCGATGTTTGTATAGAGGATCTCGATAACTAGAATAGATAGAGAAAAACGGATGGTGCATCCTCGATCTCTTTTTTCGAGAAAAACTCAATGGTGAAATATAGCCAAAAAGTCAATTTTTTCCATTTTCGATATATTGCAATATCTCAGTTGTTTATCATTTGACAATAATGAAAGTTATATGTTGTTGAAGCACTTTTTTGAAAAGAATAAAATAAGCTTAACAGAATTCCGATATCTTCATTAATATGAAAGTTATAACATAAAGTTGTGTTTTTTAAATACAACCTATAGTTGGTTTTGGACTATTTGATTAGGTTATTTTTTTCTCTTTTCGATGATATACAGGGTGTTCAATTTAAGTGAAGACGTTGAAATATCTGGAAAACTACACATCGAATAAAAAAAATAAAATTTGTTCACCTCGGAGGGGGACATCTAATGATACGAAACTCGACCCACTACCCTCAACCCCCTACGGGGTTATCTTAATAAGATGGCTTTTGATGATGTGGCAAATTTAGTGCAATTTAAAATATGTTTTTTTTTTCCATGAAAACGCAAAATTCCGAAAATTCGGTAATCATCAGATTGTATTTTGAAATCGCACAACTTCCGAACACGTTATTCAATTTTGATTTCGTAAGTAAAACTATGGAAAATATAGTGTTCTTCACATTTTCTTAATTTACCTGTTTTTGACATTTCTAAGAAAAAAAATTGACAAATCACTTGTGAAACAAGACGAAAATCGTGAACTTAAGAATGCGAAAATGCATACAACGATTTGAAAAATTGTAAGAAATGATTCTCTTATATACTGAAGGAAAAAAATGAAACACTTGAAATTCGTGAAATTTCGACCATTTTCAAACCGCCATAATTCGGCGTATTTTTAATCGATTTTGATGAATCTTTGAGGACGAAACACTTTTGAAAAATTTTCTTTTTTTTATATATCAAAAAATGCCATTTTTGATTGTAAAATTCCACAATTTTCGGCCGCTGCCAATTTCCTTATTTACTGCTGAATCGTGCCGGTTGTGATGGCAAAAATGCAGAATTTTTGACAATTCGAAATTGTCATTTTTGACGGTTAGAAATGTATCTTTTACTATTGAAAAAACATTTTTGGCATTTGGATATTTTCTATTTATTGTTGAAACTTGCCGGTTTCAGTAATGAGCAATTTTTGACAGTACTGAATATATATTTTCAGCAATTGAAAATTTCATTTTTACTGCTAACGTGCCATTTGTGATAGTAATGCGATTTTTGACAGTTCGAAATTGTCATTTTTAGCAGATGAAATTTTCTTTTTTTTAATACCAAAAATGCCGTCGTCGATAATAAAAAAAAACATAATTTTTGGCAGCTGCAAATTTCTTTATTTACTGTTGAATCGTACCGTTTGTGATGGCAGAAATGCAGAATTTTTGACAATTCGAAATTGTCATTTTTGACGGTTAAAAATTTCTTTTTTTATTATTGAAAAATGCCGTTTCTGACAGTAGAAATGCAGAATATTTGACAATCTATAATTGTTACTTTCGGCCTTTGGAAATTTCCCTTTTTTAATATTGAAAAATGCCGATAGTGATAGTAGAAATGCTCAAATTTTGACAGTTAGACATTTTTGGCATTTGGATATTTTCTATTTATTGTTGAAACTTGACGGTTTCAGTAATGAGCAATTTTTGACAGTACTGAATATTTATTTTCAGCAATTGAAAATTTCATTTTTACTGCTAACGTGCCATTTGTGATAGTAGTGCGATTTTTGACAGTTCGAAATTGTCATTTTTAGCAGTTGAAATTTTCTTTTTTTTAATATCAAAAAATGCCGTCCTTGGTAGTAAAAAAACATAATTTCTGGAAGCTGCAAATTTCTTTATTTACCGTTCAACCGTGCCGTTTATGTTTATTTTTGACAGCTGCAAATTTCTTTATGTGCCGTTTGCGGTGGAAAAATGCAGAATTTTTGACAATTCGAAATTGCCATTTTTGACGGTTATTTATTTGAAATTTCTGTGTATGAAAGTTTTGCCCCCCTGGCAAAATTTCTGCGGACGCCCATGATAGTCATGTACATTAAATAACATATATACATATATCAAATGGAAACCTGCACTTTGTGTCTAATATTTTCGAAAATTGATGTGAAAATAAATATTTCTGATGTTACAAACATCTTCTGAGAATAATAAATAAGTTGGATACCGTTTTGATTTTACATAAATAACTTTTAAAATATAGTTTTGAATAGTATTCAAGTTTTGTAATGTATGCATCACTGCGTTTCATATTAATTTTTAATTTTTTGCACTCGAGTGTTCGTCATTTAAAAAAATGCATTTTCAAAAATTCGTAACTCGACTGAAAATTGCCGCACATTCAAAAACCAAAATTAGTTTGAAGGATCAATGTCTTGTGAAGTGAACTGAATTTTTGTAGGATTTTATCCCTGCGTTTCATATTAATTTTTAATTTTTTGCATTCGAGTGTTCAACATTGAAAAAATGCATTTTCAAAAATTCGTAACTCAACTGAAAATTGCTGCACATTCAAAAACCAAAAGTATTTTGAAATATTGACGTATTGCGAAGTGAACTGAGTTTTGTAAGATTGTATCCCTGCGTTTAATATTTATTTTTAATTTTTTGCACGCGAGTGTTCAACATTGAAAAAATAAATTTTCAAAAATTCATAACTCGACTGAAAATTGCTACACATTTAAAAACCAAAACTATTTTGAAGGATCAATGTCTTGTGAAGTGAACTAAATTTTTGTAGGATTGTATCCCTGCGTTTAATATTTATTTTTAATTTTTTGCACGCGAGTGTTCAACATTGAAAAAATAAATTTTCAAAAATTCGTAACTCGACTGAAAATTGCCGCACATTCAAAAACCAAAATTATTTTGAAAGATCAATGTCGTGTGAAGTGAACTAAATTTTTGTAGGATTTTATCCTTGCGTTTCATATTAATTTTTAATTTTTTGCACTCGAGTGTTCGACATTGAAAAAATACATTTTTAAAAATTCGTAACTCGACTGAAAATTGCTGCACATTTAAAAACCAAAATGATTTTGAAAGATCGACGTCTTCTGAAGTGAACTGTATTTTTCTAGGATTTTATCATTGCGTTTAATATTTATTTTTAATTTTTTGCACTCGAGTGTTCGTCATTGAAAAAAATGAATTTTAGAAAATTCGTAACTCGACTGAAAATTGCCGCACATTCAAAAACCAAAATTATTTTGAAAGATTGACGTCTTGTGAAGTGAACTGAATTTTTGTAGGATTTTATCTCTGCGTTTCATATTAATTTTGATTTTTTGCACTCGAGTGTTCGACATTGAAAAAAATACATTTTCAAAAATTCATAACTCGACTGAAAATTGTCGCACTTTCAAAAACCAAAATTATTTTGAAGGATCGACGTCTTGTGAAGTGAACTAAATTTTTGTAGGATTTTATCCCTGCGTTTAATATTTATTTTTAATTTTTTGCACTCGAGTGTTCGTCATTGAAAAAAATACATTTTCAAAAATTAATAACTTGACTGCATATTGCTGCACATTTAAAAACCAAAATTATTTTGAAAGATCGACGTCTTGTGAAGTAAACTGATTTTTTGTAGAATTTTATCCCTGCGTTTCATATTAATTTTTATTTTTTGCACTCGAGTGTTCGACATTAAAAAAAATGCATTTTCAAAAATTCGTAACTCGACTGAAAATTGCCGCACATTCAAAAACCAAAATTATTTTGAAAGATCGACGTCTTGTGAAGTGAACTGAATTTTTGTAGGATTTTATCCCAGCGTTTCATATTCATTTTTAATTTTTTGCACTCGAGCGTTCGTCATTTCGTTCAAAATTTCTTGAAAATCTCTAATAATTTTGGTGACTCAAATAAATATAAAGAAAAACATAATTTCTTGCATGGGAAATAAGTTTATCGTCATATTAAACCCTGAAAAATACCTTCCCAAGGTCAATATATACTGTAACTGCTTGTACACGATCCCCAAAAGCATTTAAACAAAAACTGTTAAAGATGAAAATGAAAAATTACGCTTTGCTAATAAGTGTGAAATTGAGAGTGCAACATATTTACCACCGAACAATTTGAATTGTTATTGTTTAGTGCTTCGAATTTTTCGCAAATCTCAAGCACGTGCGAAATTTCTGATAATCTTTTTAATGAAAATGTCTTCGATTTTTACCAGATTCTTAAATTGTAATTGTATATTACAGAATATACAACTTAACTTAAATATTTAAACGGTGATAATTCGATTCTTATATTCTCGCCTAAGAAGTAAATTGGTGCCGATACAATGACACTTTGGCTGTGTATAATTGCGGCCAAAAAATAACACATAAAAAGTTGACAACAATTGACCAGAGGTCTTTCAGCCTCTAAAAAGTTGATTTTTCCGATTTGATTTTCGAGTTTTTTTCTCGAACGCGCCACTGGCTTCAAATTAACATTTTTTCTTGCGCAAGTACATTTTCTGATGGGTCTTGATCAGATCTTTACAGTGACGTATAGAAACTCCGAATCGAACCAGTGGTTTCTTCGGAAAATCATTTCAAAGCCAATTTTTGAGCAAAAGTAAGAAGGGGGGACCCTCGAGTAGTTTTTCAAGTTTTCATCAAAAATTAAAAATCGCCAATTTTAATTCAATCAGACTAATTTGCACACAAGGAGCACAAATTTACAAACCGCGTTCGATTTGGATTCTTCGTTTAGCCGCTACGGCCGTTCAAAGTCTGTGCGGCGCCTGCCGGCAGTTCCTCAGCGAGTTCGGGAACCTCGAGGTGTACATGTCGAAGCCGGAACTGAGGCAGGTGCTCGTCTCCAGCATGGACGAGCTGCTGCCTCACGGTTTCCAGATTAACGACGACTTCAGCTTTTAATCGGTGATGTTTCATATGTTGCTTTTTTATAATGGAAGATGTAAAGTTTATAAAATACAATGTTTGTAATTTCAAAAAAAAAAAAAAAAAAAAAAAAAAAAAAAAAAAAAAAAAAAAAAAAAAAAAAAAATCGATTTTTTTTTCTAAATTTTCTAAAATTTTCAAACCAACTTTTTTGCTATTCAAGAGAGCTATTTTTTTTTAACTCCTATCGACTTAACTCGCTCTTCTGATGAAAAAAAGTATACTTTAATACTCTACGATGATTATTAAAAAAGTTGATTTTTCGATTTTTCCCATTTTCGAACGCATCACGGGCTTCAAACTAACATTTATTTTTGCGCAAGTGCATTTTCTGATGGGCCTTATTGAGAACTTTACAGTAACGTGTAGAAACTCCGCATCGAACCAGTGGTCCCTTCAGGAAATAATTTCAAATCCAATTTTTGACCAGTTTTTCACGTTTTCTTCAAAATTTTCATTCCATTTGAAACTTTTCGCAAAAGGAAACCTTCGTTACACTTTCGCAACGTCTCACTATCGTAAACAATATTTCTGACTGTGCGCGACATGTTGGATTTTTTGACCTTTAACCTATTTCGCAGTCGTATTTTATTTATAGAGTTTTTTTTTTCACAAACAGAGCAACAAGGACTAATGGAAAGGAAACGTTCGGCTATGATGAGAATGTCGGCAATATAAATTATTACGTTCTGAAAATCCGGAATATTTTATGCAATACCTGTTACGGTTAGATGGTAAATATGCCTCTCCGAAATGGCCTTCATGTTTAAAAAGAAAATTCCCGCAATTGCGATCGTCGTGAATGTAGTCCGACGCGATTTTGGAATTCCCGCAAAAAGTTTACACGATGAGTTCTATATCGGGTTTTAGTTATACAACTACGTTGTATTATTTTTTATTAATAAATTCAGTGACTTGGAAAAAATATAAAAACAATTGCCATCGACTTAAAACTCCTTAAATTTGTTTATTATTAATGCGAAATTGCGTTCCTGTAAAAACTATTAACACTTCATCCCTAAATTTTGGAATAATTTAATGAGAACGGAGCGTGAATTTTTGAAAAAAATGTAATTATTTTAGTGACTTGGAAAAAATATAAAAACAATTGCTGTCGACTTGAAACTCCTTAAATTTGTTTATTATTAATGCAAAATTGCGTTCCTGTAAAAACTATTAACAATTCATCCCTAAATTTTGGAATAATTTAATGAGAACAGAGCGTGAAGTTTTGAAAAAAATGTAATGATTTTAGCGACTTGGAAAAAATATAAAAACAATTGCCGTCGACTTGAAACTTCTTAAATTTGTTTATTATTAACGCAAAATTGCGTTCCTGTAAAAACTATTAACACTTCATCCCTAAATTTTGGAATATTTTAATGAGAACGGAGCGTGAATTTTTGAAAAAAATGTAATTATTTTAGTGACTTGGAAAAAATATAAAAACAATTGCCATCGACTTGAAACTCCTTAAATTTGTTTATTATTAATGCAAAATTGCGTTCCTGTAAAAACTATTAACAATTCATCCCTAAATTTTGGAATAATTTAATGAGAACAGAGCGTGAAGTTTTGAAAAAAATGTAATGATTTTAGCGACTTGGAAAAAATATAAAAACAATTGCCGTCGACTTGAAACTTCTTAAATTTGTTTATTATTAACGCAAAATTGCGTTCCTGTAAAAACTATTAACACTTCATCCCTAAATTTTGGAATATTTTAATGAGAACGGAGCGTGAATTTTTGAAAAAAATGTAATTATTTTAGTGACTTGGAAAAAATATAAAAACAATTGCCATCGACTTGAAACTCCTTAAATTTGTTTATTAATAATGCAAAATTGCGTTCCTGTAAAAACTATTAACACTTCATCCCTAAATTTTGGAATAATTTAATGAGAACGGAGCGTGAATTTTTGAAAAAAAATGTAATGATTTTGGCGACTTGGAAAAAATATAAAAACAATTGCCGTCGACTTGAAACTTCTTAAATTTGTTTATTATTAATGCAAAATTGTGTTCCTGTAAAAACTATTAACACTTCATCCCTAAATTTTGGAATAATTTAATGAGAACAGAGCGTTAAGTTTCGAAAAAAAATGTAATGTTTTTAGCGACTTGGAAAAAATATAAAAACAATTGCCATCGACTTGAAACTTCTTAAATTTGTTTATTATTAATGCAAAATTACGTTCCTGTAAAAATTATTAACACCTCATGTCTAAATTCTGGAATAATTTAATGAGAACAGAGCGTGAATTTTTGAAAAAAATGTAATGATTTTAGTGACTTGGAAAAAATATAAAAACAATTGCCGTCGACTTGAAACTTCTTAAATTTGTTTATTATTAACGCAAAATTGCGTTCCTGTAAAATCTATTAACACTTCATCCCTAAATTTTGGAATAATTTAATGAGAACGGAGCGTGAAGTTTTGAAAAAAATGTAATTATTTTAGCGACTTGGAAAAAATATAAAAACAATTGCCGTCGACTTGAAACTTCTTAAATTTGTTTATTATTAATGCAAAATTGCGTTCCTGTAAAATCTATTAACACTTCATCCCTAAATTTTGGAATAATCTAATGAGAACGGAGCGTGAAATTTTGAAAGAAATGTAATGATTTTAGTGACCTGGAAAAAATATAAAAACGATTGCCATCGACTTGAAACTCCTTAAATTTGTTTATTATTAATGCAAAATTGCGTTCCTGTAAAAACTATTAACACTTCATCCCTAAATTTTGGAATAATTTAATGAGAACGGAGCGTGAAGTTTTGAAAAAAATGTAATGATTTTAGCGCCTTGGAAAAAATATAAAAACAATTGCCATCGACTTGAAACTTCTTGAATTTGTTTATTATTAATGCAAAATTGCGTTCCTGTAAAAACTATTAACACTTCATTCCTAAATTTTGGAATAATTTAATGAGAACGGAGCGTGAAGTTTTGAAAAAAAATGTAATGATTTTAGCGACTTGGAAAAAATATAAAAACAATTGCTGCCGACGTGAAACTCCTTAAATTTGTTTATTATTAATGCAAAATTGCTTTCCTGTAAAAACTATTAACACTTCATCCCTAAATTTTAGAATAATTTAATGAGAACGGAGCGTAAAGTTTTGAAAAAAATGTAATAATTTTAGCGACTTGGAAAAAATATAAAAACAATTGCCATCGACTTGAAACTTCTTAAATTTGTTTATTATTAATGCAAAATTGCGTTCCCGTAAAAACCATTAACACCTCATCCCTAAATTTTGGAATAATTTAATGAGAACGGAGCGTGAATTTTTGAAAAAAATGTAATTATTTTAGTGACTTGGAAAAAATATAAAAACAATTGCCATCGACTTGAAACTCCTTAAATTTGTTTATTATTAATGCAAAATTGCGTTCCTGTAAAAACTATTAACACTTCATCCCTAAATTTTGGAATAATTTAATGAGAACGGAGCGTGAAGTTTTGAAAAAAATGTAATGATTTTAGCGACTTGGAAAAAATATAAAAACTATTGCCATCGACTTGAAACTTCTTAAATTTGTTTATTATTAATGCGAAATTGCGTTGCTGTAAAAACTATTAACACTTCATTCCTAAATTTTGGAATAATTTAATGAGAACAGAGCGTGAAGTTTTGAAAAAAATGTAATGATTTTAGTGACTTGGAAAAAATATAAAAACAATTGCCATCGACTTGAAACTTCTTAAATGTGTTTATTATTAATGCGAAATTGCGTTGCTGTAAAAACTATTAACACTTCATTCCTAAATTTTGGAATAATTTAATGAGAACAGAGCGTGAAGTTTTGAAAAAAATGTAATGATTTTAGCGACTTGGAAAAAATATAAAAACAATTGCCATCGACTTGAAACTCCTTAAATTTGTTTATTATTAATGCGAAATTGCGTTCCTGTAAAAACTATTAACACTTCATCCCTACATTTTGGAATAATTTAATGAGAACAGAGCGTGAAATTTTGAAAAAAATGTAATGATTTTAGCGACTTGGAAAAAATATAAAAACAATTGCCATCGACTTGAAACTCCTTAAATTTGTTTATTATTAATGCAAAATTGCGTTCCTGTAAAAACTATTAACACCTCATCCCTAAATTTTGGAATAATTTGATGAGAACAGAGCGTGAAGTTTTGAAAAAAATGTAATTATTTTAGCGACTTGGAAAAAATATAAAAACAATTGCCATCGACTTGAAACTTCTTAAATTTGTTTATTAATAATGCAAAATTGCGTTCCTGTAAAAACTATTAACACCTCATCCCTAAATTTTGGAATAATTTGATGAGAACAGAGCGTGAAGTTTTGAAAAAAATGTAAAGATTTTAGCGACTTGGAAAAAATATAAAAACAATTGCCATCGACTTGAAACTTCTTAAATTTGTTTATTAATAATGCAAAATTGCGTTCCTGTAAAAATTATTAACACTTCATCCCTAAATTTTGGAATAATTTAATGAGAACAGAGCGTGAAGTTTTGAAAAAAATGTAATTATTTTAGCGCCTTGGAAAAAATTTAAAAACAATAGCCATCGACTTGAAACTCCTTAAATTTGTTTATTATTAATGCAAAATTACGTTCCTGTAAAAATTATTAACGCCTCATGTCTAAATTTTGGAATAATTTAATGAGAACAGAGCGTGAAGTAAATAATAAACTGTTCACTTTTATTTATTTTTTTGAAATATTTTATGCTTAATCGTTATGCATATTGTAATACGTCATTAAAGAATGCATGTTCGATTCCATGGTAGTGACACTTTATCTTTAACACAATGTTTACACCAGTTAAATTGCGCCAGATAAGAATGGTTCGGTTTGAATGCATTTTACTATTTTACTATTTGAGATAAGATTAAATATCTTGTTGTGAATATTTAAGATGATTAGTTCCATTGATGCACGATCTTACTAAATTCCTCAAAAAGGGGGAAGCAAAATTTTACACTAACTTGAAAGTTGAAAAATTCAAGTGGGATTATCTCAAAATTTAATTTTTAGATAATCAGGATTACGCAGGATTTTTTTTTAATTCTTTTACAGCTTTAAAATAAAAAAAATAAAAATTTTGAGATAATCAGTATTATGCAGGATTAAAAAAATTACAGCTTGAAAATTAGCAATCAGTGTGCTTAAGTGAGATTATCTTAAAATTTAGGCATCCTGAGTTTTCTTAAAACTGATTTTATTTCATTTTCTATATTCGCTTAGGAAGGGGACCTTGAGATGCTACCTGAACTAGACACCAATTGTACGTTTCCAGAAAACAAGTTTGTAAACAGGAGGCGTGTGTAACAAGAGTACCGTTAGTGCAGCTCATGCGGCCAATGAGGTTTTCCTCTTTAAATTACTATCTCTTTCATATGGTGGGAGAAGAGCCTGCACATCCATTGATTAATCAACTCAACGTTTAAAGTCCGCATGCTTCTTTTTTGAATGTTTTCAAATTACTGAATCGATTGAGCTCTTCGCAATGGGGTGGATGATCGTGGTGTGCCATGGTTAATTTTCGGTTTCGTGAAATAGGACAGAATGGATTGATCAGCATCAGCTGTGTCCTCTTGGAGTCCTTGCGAGCGATACAGCCTTATGCAAATTGTCTTGAGCATTCTCCATGTGGATCTGTTCTCGGCTTGAATGATTGAATTAATTACTTCATCCGGTTCGAAGGACCAAAATGTGCGTCACGCTCAAAGTGATCGCTACGAACACGTAATCTGCTATACACTTTTGAAAATGTTGCTGAAAAAAAACTTTATTGAGTCAATCTTTGAAATACCGGTGAATGCTTGATGATGGCTCGTGTTTAGAAGTTAAAATAAATAGCGGAGAGGACGCAACAGTGGCGAATAATCATTTCAAGTATAAATCTTTACGAAATAGAACACAGTTGAAAAATTTATTGCCATAAAACTGGTAAAAACCAATTGCGTCACCTGTTTATGGACACGAAATTATTCAGTTGACGCTTTTGCATGTTTATTTTTAATTTGGATTCGTGTTTATGGCTCAATTTCATATTTAAATTTATTTAGAATCGAGCTCAAGGAAACACATTTCATTTATTGAAATGACACTACGCGTAAAAACGGCACATTTTACCCATTAGACCCATTTCTTTCGCGTTAACCTACAATTTTGTTGTTTTTTTTTATTCTCCGTTTCTAAATAAACAAAACGCATTAAGGTCTTCTGACGGATAACAAGGAGTTTGGGGAGGTGCTAAATGTAGGCAACCAGGTGATCTGCAAAGCTTCAGTTCATAATATGCTATTTTTGAAGCTAATTCCTCAAGAGATTGTTTTTTGTAATTTTTTTAATCTCTAATTGTAAAATTCTTGTCGTCTTCAATCAACTTTCAAGTGTTGCAGTTTTTTTTCCAGTCATGGTATGTCGATTGTTTTATGGTTGGTGAAAAATTATGTTATTTTTGAAGAGATTTGGATATTTTGAAGTTGATTCCTCGAGGGATTAATTTTTTATAATTTTTTCAATCTCTAATTGTAAAATTCTTGTCGTATTCAATCAACTTTCAAGTGCTGCAGTTTTGTTTCCAGTTATGGTATGTCAATTGTTTTATACTGGGTGAAAAAATATGTTATTTTTGAAGAGATTTGGAAATTTTGAAGTTGATACCTCGAGGGATTAATTGTTTATAATTTTTTCAATTTCTAATTGTAAAATTCTTGTCGTCTTCAGTCAACTTTCAAGTGCTGCAGTTTTGTTTCCAGTTATGGTATGTCGATTGTTTTATAGTGGGTGTACAGATATGTTATTCTTGAAGAGATTTGAAAATTTTGAAGTTGATTCCTCGAGGGATTAATTTTTTATAATTTTTTCAATCTCTAATTGTAAAATTCTTGTCGTCTTCAGTCAACTTTCAAGTGTTTCAGTTTAGTTTCCAGTTATGGTATGTCGATTGTTTTATACTGGGTGAAAAGATATGTTATTTTTGAAGAGATTTGGAAATTTTGAAGTTGATTCCTCGAGGGATTAATTTTTTATAATTGTTTCAATCTCTAATTGTAAAATTCTTGTCGTCTTCAGTCAACTTTCGAGTGCTGCAGTTTTGTTTCCAGTCATGGTATGTCGATTGTTTTATACTGGGTGGAAGAATATATTATTTTTGAAGAGATTTGGAAATTTTGAAGTTGATTTCTTGAGGGAGTAATTTTTTATAATTTTTTCAATCTCTTATTGTAAAATTCTTGTCGTCTTCAGTCAACTTTCAAGTGTTGCAGTTTAGTTTCCAGTTATGGTATGTCGATTGTTTTATACTGGGTGGAAAAATATGTTATTCTTGAAGAGATTTGGAAATTTTGAAGTTAATTCCTCGAGGGATTAATTTTTTATAATTTTTTCAATCTCTAATTGTAAAATTCTTATTGTCTTCAGTCAACTTTCAAGTGTTGCAGTTTTGTTTCCAGTTATGGTATGTCGATTGTTTTATACTGGGTGAAAAGATATGTTATTTTTGAAGAGATTTGGAAATTTTGAAGTTGATTCCTCGAGGGATTAATTTTTTATAATTGTTTCAATCTCTAATTGTAAAATTCTTGTTGCCCACAATCAACTTTCAAGTGCTGCAGTTTTGTTTCCAGTTATGGTATGTCGATTGTTTTATACTGGGTGAAAAATATGTTATTCTTAAAGAGATTTGGAAATTTTGAAGTTGATTCCACGAGAGATTAATATTTTATAATTTTTTCAATCTCTAATTGTAAAATTCTTGTCGTCTTCAGTCAACTTTCAAGTGTTGAAATTTGGTTTCCAGTAATGGTATGTCGATTGTTTTATAGTGGGTGTAAAAATATGCTATTTTTGAAGAGATTTTGAAATTTTGAAGTTGATTCCTCGAGGGATTAATTTTTTATAATTTTTTCAATCTCCAATTGTAAAATTCTTGTCGTCTTCAGTCAACTTTGAAGTGTTGCAGTTTAGTTTCCAGTTATGGTATGTCGATTTTTTTATACTGGGTGAAAAAATATGTTGTTCTAGAAGAGATTTGGAAATTTTAAAGTTGATTCCTCGAGGGCGTAATTTTTTATAATTTTTTCAATCTCTAATTGTATAATTCTTGTCGTCTTCAGTCAACTTTCAAGTGTTGCAGTTTTGTTTCCGGTTATGGTTTGTCGATTGTTTTATAGTGGGTGTACAAATATGTTATTCTTGAAGAGATTTGGAAATTTTGAAGTTGATTCCTCCAGGGATTAATTTTTTATAATTTTTTCAATCTCTTATTGTAAAATTCTTGCCGTCGTCAGTCAACTTTCAAGTGCTGCAGTTTTGTCTCCAGTTATGATTTGTCGATTGTTTTATACTGGGTGAAAAAATATGTTATTTTTGAAGAGATTTGGAAATTTTGAAGTTGATTCCTCGAGGGAGTAATTTTTTATAATTTTTTCAATCTCTAATTGTAAAATTCTTGTTATCTTCAATCAAAAACAACTACTACACACCTGAAATTTTTAAAATTTACACAAACAATATTTCACCCCGCGATACTGTAAAAATCAGCAAACACCCCTTTACTACATTTTGAGATTATCGCACGAGAACAAAATTTGTAATTATCTAAAGTTGCGCTTTTTTTCGCGCGCTTAAAAAAATATAAAAACAACTGCTAGACGCTTGAAATTTTCAAAATTTACGTAAACAATATTTCTCCCCGTGATACTGTAAGAATCTGCAAATACCCCTTTACTACATTTTGAGATAATCGCAGGAGAACAAAATTTGTAATTATTTAAAGTTGCACTTTTTCTCGCGCGCTTAAAAAAATATAAAAACAACTGCTAGAGACTTGAAATTTTCAAAATTTACGCGAACAATATTTCACCCCGCGATACTGTAAAAATCTGCAAACATCCCTTTATTACATTTTGAGATAATCCCGCTGTAACATATTCTAATAACTTTATTTTTTGTTTCAGGTGAGTTTCCACAATTTCTACAAGTGGTAAGCTCTATTTTCAGACAAAACTTTAAACTAGCTTTTACATAATGTTATTTTGGACTCTAAAATATGAAAAAAAATTACTAGTGGGAACTTGGTCCAAGTGTTCAGTTTGAGAAACACTGCCTGTACAATGTTCCTTACCTTCAATTATAATTATTCTATTTATAACAAATTAAACGATAAGAAATTCAAGAGTGATCACTCGCTAACGAAAAATGCCAGTGTGAATTAGTCAGTTGGCGATAAGGGCGATAAGGAGGTTGGAACTTCTAATAACCCGTCCAATTACTAATGAGATTAAAATTCGAGTGGCGATTTCAGTCATCACTTTTCGGATATTCTCCAGAAACTTGTGCATCTGTTAAATAGCCTAAATTTAAATTCGAATTCTAACGCTTAACAAAAATGAGCTCGTGGCCACAATTCCTAATAAGTCGACGCCAATGCGGCCACAACTAGTGACAGCTATTGTCACTTTTTAGAACAAAATGAAATATCCGCCATTATGATTTCATGGCAACCCTTTATTTTTAGTTCAAAATAATAGTCAAGTTTTTTGCAAATATCTCGGTAAATACTCTACAGAAACTATTGAGTAAGGTACCAAATGATTCAGCTTAAAAAGCTTTAAAAATAACGTCAGAAGACCGATACTGTCAAATAATTAGGGGAGCCAATATTTACACATTTAAAATTTAACATGTAAATCCTATGGCCCGTTTTGCTGTATAAATCATCACGACCAATAAACATTATTATTATTATTATATCAATTACTAACTTGACATATAAGCAAATTTTCACTCTCATGCTTCTCTAGAATTATTTGATTGGTTGAATTATGTTTAACAAATTCCAAATTCTTGCAGGAACACGGAGCAACATTCTTCGTAATTCTGCGATTTGATTCTTCTCATGAATAACGCTTTAAGAGAAAAGTGAATTTGTATTTCATGTAATTCCCAGCGCAACGAATAATTATTTATATTTATCGCCTCGCATGTAGACACACAGAGACACAGCGTTCTTGTCTTATGAAATGGCTGTAACAAGAGCGACTTTGGGAGCAAAGTCTGTTTTAAAAGTCAATAGGTCAACTTTTAATGACAATAATGTCTCTGAATTTTGTTTGAGTTTCTCTCCGCTGCCGGCCAATATTTGTACAACAAATAACGGCGAGCTGCGGTTCATGTGTTCAATTACAATTCCGGAAATTTTCCTGGAAAATTACGAGCGCAAACATAAATTATTTATATTTATTGCTTCGTATTTGTGTTCATGGACGGATTCCGTATTATTTTTTAATTGTCCATTGTTTCGTTTGTAACGAGGGAAGCATACGTTCCGGAACGCTTTAATTTGCTTTTTCTAAATAAAAAAAAAAATATAAAAACAACTGCCATCAACCTGCAACTTCATAGAATGACTCAAAATTAATGAGAGTTTATAATTCCATATAAATTACACACTCCCTACCACTAGATTTTTTGATAATTTCATCTGATCAGAGTTGAAAATTGTGATAAATTACATAAACTTTGGGGGTTCTAAAAAAATATAAAAACAATTGCCATCAACCTGGAACTTCACAAAATGACTCAAAATGAACGAGAGTTTATAATTCCATAAAAATTACACACTCGCCACCACTGGATTTTTTGATAATTTCATCTGATTAGAGCAGAAAATTGTGAAAAATGACATAAACTTTGGCGATTCTAAAAAAATATAAAAACAATTGCCATCAACCTGGAACTTCACAAAATGACTCAAAATGAACGAGAGTTTATAATTCCATAAAAACCACAAACTCGCCACCACTGTATTTTTTGATAATATCATCTGATCAGAGTTGAAAATTGTGAAAAATGACATAAACTTTGGCGATTCTAAAAAAATATAAAAACAATTGCCATCAACCTGGAACTTCATAAAATGACTCAAAATGAACGAGAGTTTATAATTCCATAAAAATTACACACTCGCCACCACTGTATTTTTTGATAATATCATCTGATCAGAGTTGAAAATTGTGAAAAATGACATAAACTTTGGCGATTCTAAAAAAATATAAAAACAATTGCCATCAACCTGGAACTTCACAAAATGACTCAAAATGAACGAAAGTTTATAATTCCATAAAAATTACACACTCGCCATCACTGGATTTTTTGATAATCTCATCTGATTAGAGTAGAAAATTGTGAAAAATTACATAAACTTTGGCGATTCTAAAAAAATATAAAAACAATAACCATCAACCTGGAACTTCACAAAATGACTCAAAATGAACGAGAGTTTATAATTCCATAAAAACTACACACTCACCACCACTGGATTTTTTGATAATTTCATCTGATCAGAGTAGAAAATTATGAAAAATTACATGAACTTTGGCGATTCTAAAAAAATATAAAAACAATTGCCATTAACCTGGAACTTCACAAAATGACTCAAAATGAATGGAAGTTTATATTTCCATAAAAATTACACACTCGCCACCACTGGATTTTTTGATAATTTCATCTGATCAGAGTAGAAAATTGTGAAAAATTACATAAACTTTGGCGATTCTAAAAAAATATAAAAACAATTGCCATCAACCTGGAACTTCACAAAATGACTCAAAATGAACGGGAGTTTATAATTCCATAAAAACTACACACTCACCACCACTGGATTTTTTGATAATTTCATCTGATCAGAGTGGAAAATTGTGATAAATTACATAAACATTGGCGGTTCTAAAAAAATATAAAAACAATTGCCATCAACCTGGAACTTCACAAAATGACTCAAAATGAACGAGAGTTTATAATTCCATAAAAATTACAAACTCGCCACCACTGTATTTTTTGATAATTTCATCTGATTAGAGTAGAAAATTGTGAAAATTTACATAAACTTTGGCGATTCTAAAAAAATATTAAAACAATAGCCATCAACCTGGAACTTCACAAAATGACTCAAAATGAACGAGAGTTTATAATTCCATAAAAACTACACACTCACCACCACTGGATTTTTTGATAATTTCATCTGATCAGAGTTGAAAATTGTGAAAAATTACATAAACTTTGGCGATTCTTAAAAAAATATAAAAACAATTGCCATCAACCTGGAACTTCACAAAATGACTCAAAATGAACGAGAGTTTATAATTCCATAAAAACTACACACTCGCCACCACTGGACTTTTTGATAATTTCATCTGATCAGAGTTGAAAATTGTGAAAAATTACATAAACTTTGGCGATTCTAAAAAAATATAAAAACAATTTCCATCAACCTAGAACTTCACAAAATTACTCAAAATGAACGAGAGTTTATATTTCCATAAAAATTACACACTCACCACCACTGGATTTTTTGATAATTTCATTTGATCAGAGTAGAAAATTGTGAAAAATTACATAAACTTTGACGATTCTAAAAAAATATAAAAACAATTGCCATCAACCTGGAACTTCACAAAATGACTCAAAATGAACGAGAGTTTATAATCCCGTAAAAATTACACACTCGTCACCACTGGATTTTTTAATAATTTCATCTGATCAGAGTAGAAAATTGTGAAAAATTACATAAACTTTGGCGGTTCTAAAAAAATATAAAAACAATTGCCATCAACCTGGAATTTCACAAAATTACTCAAAATGAAGGAGAGTTTATAATTCCATAAAAAGTACAAACTCGCCACCACTGTATTTATTGATAATTTCATCTGATCAGAGTGGAAAATTGTGAAAAATTACATAAACTTTGGCGATTCTAAAAAAATATAAAAACAATTGCCATCAACCTGAAACTTTACAAAATGACTCAAAATTAGTGAGAGTTAATAATTCCATTAAAATTACACACACGCCACCACTGGATTTTTTGATAATTTCATCTGATCAGAGTAGAAAATTGTGAAACATTTTATAAACTTTGGCGATTCGAAAGAAATATAAAAACAATTGCTATCGACTTGAAAATTTCCAAAATCACGTGGAATGCATTCGAGATTATAATTCCATAAAAAATTACATACATCCCTTTTCTAGATTTTGGGATAATCTCGTGTAGATAGAGCGATAAAATGTAAAAATTTGTAATAATTTTGACGATTCGAAAAAAATATAAAAGCAATTGGTATCGACTTGCAAATTTCCAAAATTACGTAGAATGCATTCGAGATTATAATTCTATAAAAAAATACACACATCCCTTCTCTAGATTTTGGGATAATCTCGTGTAGATAGAGCGATAAAATGTGAAAATTTGTAATAATTTTGACGATTCGAAAAAAATATAAAAACAATTGGTATCGACTTGCAAATTTCCAAAATTACGTAGAATGCATTCGAGATTATAATTCTATAAAAAAATACAAACATCCCTTCTCTAGATTTTGGGATAATCTCGTGTAGATAGAGCGATAAAATGTGAAAATTTGTAATAATTTTGACGATTCGAAAAAAATATAAAAACAATTGGTATCGACTTGCAAATTTCCAAAATTACGTAGAATGCATTCGAGATTATAATTCTATAAAAAAATACACACATCCCTTCTCTAGATTTTGGAATAATCTCGTGTAGATAGAGCGATAAAATGTGAAAATTTGTAATAATTTTGACGATTCGAAAAAAATATAAAAACAATTGGTATCGACTTGCAAATTTCCAAAATTACGTAGAATGCATTCGAGATTATAATTCTATAAAAAAATACACACATCCCTTCTCTAGATTTTGGGATAATCTCGTGTAGATAGAGCGATAAAATGTGAAAATTTTTAATAATTTTGACAATTCGAAAAAAATATAAAAACAATTGCTATCGACTTGAAAATTTCCAAAATCACGTGGAATGCATTCGAGATTATAATTCCATAAAAATTACATACATCCCCTCCCTAGATTTTGAGATAAGCTCGTGTAGATAGAGCGATAAAATGTAAAAATTTGTAATAATTTTGACGATTCGAAAAAAATATAAAAACAATTGGTATCGACTTGCAAATTTCCAAAATTACGTAGAATGCATTCGAGATTATAATTCTATAAAAAAATACACACATCCCTTCTCTAGATTTTGGGATAATCTCGTGTAGATAGAGCGATAAAATGTGAAAATTTGTAATAATTTTGACGATTCGAAAAAAATATAAAAACAATTGGTATCGACTTGCAAATTTCCAAAATTACGTAGAATGCATTCGAGATTATAATTCTATAAAAAAATACACACATCCCTTCTCTAGATTTTGGGATAATCTCGTGTAGATAGAGCGATAAAATGTGAAAATTTGTAATAATTTTGACGATTCGAAAAAAATATAAAAACAATTGGTATCGACTTGCAAATTTCCAAAATTACGTAGAATGCATTCGAGATTATAATTCTATAAAAAAATACACACATCCCTTCTCTAGATTTTGGGATAATCTCGTGTAGATAGAGCGATAAAATGTGAAAATTTGTAATAATTTTGACGATTCGAAAAAAATATAAAAACAATTGGTATCGACTTGCAAATTTCCAAAATTACGTAGAATGCATTCGAGATTATAATTCTATAAAAAAATACACACATCCCTTCTCTAGATTTTGGGATAATCTCGTGTAGATAGAGCGATAAAATGTGAAAATTTGTAATAATTTTGACGATTCGAAAAAAATATAAAAACAATTGGTATCGACTTGCAAATTTCCAAAATTACGTAGAATGCATTCGAGATTATAATTCTATAAAAAAATACATACATCCCTTCTCTAGATTTTGGGATAATCTCGTGTAGATAGAGCGATAAAATGTGAAAATTTGTAATAATTTTGACGATTCGAAAAAAATATAAAAACAATTGGTATCGACTTGCAAATTTCCAAAATTACGTAGAATGCATTCGAGATTATAATTCTATAAAAAAATACACACATCCCTTCTCTAGATTTTGGGATAATCTCGTGTAGATAGAGCGATAAAATGTAAAAATTTGTAATAATTTTGACGATTCGAAAAAAATATAAAAACAATTGGTATCGACTTGCAAATTTCCAAAATTACGTAGAATGCATTCGAGATTATAATTCTATAAAAAAATACACACATCCCTTCTCTAGATTTTGGGATAATCTCGTGTAGATAGAGCGATAAAATGTGAAAATTTTTAATAATTTTGACAATTCGAAAAAAATATAAAAACAATTGCTATCGACTTGAAAATTTCCAAAATCACGTGGAATGCATTCGAGATTATAATTCCATAAAAATTACATACATCCCCTCCCTAGATTTTGAGATAAGCTCGTGTAGATAGAGCGATAAAATGTAAAAATTTGTAATAATTTTGACGATTCGAAAAAAATATAAAAACAATTGGTATCGACTTGCAAATTTCCAAAATTACGTAGAATGCATTCGAGATTATAATTCTATAAAAAAATACACACATCCCTTCTCTAGATTTTGGGATAATCTCGTGTAGATAGAGCGATAAAATGTGAAAATTTGTAATAATTTTGACGATTCGAAAAAAATATAAAAACAATTGGTATCGACTTGCAAATTTCCAAAATTACGTAGAATGCATTCGAGATTATAATTCTATAAAAAAATACACACATCCCTTCTCTAGATTTTGGGATAATCTCGTGTAGATAGAGCGATAAAATGTGAAAATTTGTAATAATTTTGACGATTCGAAAAAAATATAAAAACAATTGGTATCGACTTGCAAATTTCCAAAATTACGTAGAATGCATTCGAGATTATAATTCTATAAAAAAATACACACATCCCTTCTCTAGATTTTGGGATAATCTCGTGTAGATAGAGCGATAAAATGTGAAAATTTGTAATAATTTTGACGATTCGAAAAAAATATAAAAACAATTGGTATCGACTTGCAAATTTCCAAAATTACGTAGAATGCATTCGAGATTATAATTCTATAAAAAAATACACACATCCCTTCTCTAGATTTTGGGATAATCTCGTGTAGATAGAGCGATAAAATGTGAAAATTTGTAATAATTTTGACGATTCGAAAAAAATATAAAAACAATTGGTATCGACTTGCAAATTTCCAAAATTACGTAGAATGCATTCGAGATTATAATTCTATAAAAAAATACATACATCCCTTCTCTAGATTTTGGGATAATCTCGTGTAGATAGAGCGATAAAATGTGAAAATTTGTAATAATTTTGACGATTCGAAAAAAATATAAAAACAATTGGTATCGACTTGCAAATTTCCAAAATTACGTAGAATGCATTCGAGATTATAATTCTATAAAAAAATACACACATCCCTTCTCTAGATTTTGGGATAATCTCGTGTAGATAGAGCGATAAAATGTAAAAATTTGTAATAATTTTGACGATTCGAAAAAAATATAAAAACAATTGGTATCGACTTGCAAATTTCCAAAATTACGTAGAATGCATTCGAGATTATAATTCTATAAAAAAATACACACATCCCTTCTCTAGATTTTGGGATAATCTCGTGTAGATAGAGCGATAAAATGTGAAAATTTGTAATAATTTTGACGATTCGAAAAAAATATAAAAACAATTGGTATCGACTTGCAAATTTTCAAAATTACGTAGAATGCATTCGAGATTATAATTCTATAAAAAAATACACACATCCCTTCTCTAGATTTTGGGATAATCTCGTGTAGATAGAGCGGTAAAAAGTGAAAATTTGTAATCATTTTGACGATTCGAAAAAAATATAAAAACAATTGCTATCGACTTGAAAATTTCCAAAATCACGTGGAATGCATTCGAGATTATAATTCCACAAAGAATTACATACATCCCCTCTTTAGATTTTGGGATAATCTCGTGTGGATAGAGCGATAAAATGTGAAAATTTGTAATAATTTTGACGATTCGATAAAAATATAAAAACAATTGCTATCGACTTGAAAATTTCCAAAATTACGTAGAATACATTCGAGATTATAATTCCATAAAAAATTACATACATCCCGTACCAAGATTTAGGGATAATCTCGTGTGGATAGAGCGATGAAATGTGAAAATTTGTAATAATTTTGACGATTCGATAAAAATATAAAAACAATTGGTATTGACTTCAAAATTTCCAAAATCACGTGGAATGCATTCGAGATTATAATTCCATAAAAAATTACATACATCCCCTCTCTAGATTTTGGGATAATCTCGTGTAGATAGAGCGATAAAATGTGAAAATTTGTAATCATTTTGACGATTCGAAAAATAATATAAAAACGATTGCTGTCGACTTAAAAACTTCCAAAATTACTTCGAATTCATTCAAAATTATAATCCTACGGAAAACTATATATCTCCAATCTCAAGATTTTGATCTAATCTCATGTAGATGGAGAGTAAAAACTTGAAAGTTTGTGATAATTTTCGAGTTGAGAATTTCAAAAACTACTTCCATGAAAAACCATACTCCTTATTTTTTTCTTAAACTTCAAAAAACAAATTCTAGTGTTTTTTTCTCGATAATAATAATAATATTGATCAAAGAATCACAGTAACAATGTTAATAAACAAATAGAAATTGCAAAGGCGAAGAGAACTTATTATTCAGGGAAAAATACAGTGAATGAGATCCAGAGGGCGCTGAAGAACTGACAAATATCAAACTGACCTTTTACAGCTGTAGCGTCGAAAATTAGAATCGTTAGCACCATAAGAAGAAAAAGACATAATTTAGGTCCTTCCGACCAACTTTGGATGAGTGACCGGTACCATTCACAATTTGAATACAATTCATGGCGTGAAGTTACAAGCTTAGTTACAAATATACAGCCAAAACACAAAACTACACGATTAGGCAAATTGCTTAACAAACAACACTTACGTACTTGTTAGTACTTTTTTCTTTCTAGTGTTTGTCACTAAAGATGTCAAAATCTGTAATATATGGGTAGATAGGTCATTATCTTATCATTTTTTCGTTTTTCTTATTATAACCATTTTTACATATAAACAGTGAGACATGAAGTTGGTTTGAGCGTGAGCTCAGTTGGCTATATATATTTCAGCAGGAAATGAAGAGGTAACGCTCCGGTCATGCCACTTGGTAACGGTCACTTGAATTGCGTCACTGCAGAGTAAACAAATCAAGAACGATCTATTGTTCCGTTTATTGGCATCTCGGTGGAGAGGAGGTATTTCTGCTTCTGCCCGCGACTCGTTACACGTGCATCCGATATTAATTGCTCCACTTGCAACGCAAAATGAAAATATATGACCGTGAGAAATCGCATTAGGTTTAACTGTTACTCGCTGATCACAATAACGTTTCGTCGGCGGTGCGATACGTGTGTATCCGATATTCGATTGATTCATCGGATTTGTTTCGTCAAATTTTGCACTTTGCTTTTCTTTTTTAACGAAGAAAAAATGGGTACCTGAATCCGGGCCCTATTCTCTACAGTTACACATTTTTCGAAATCCCTTTAGTTTTTGAATAAACTGACAGTCAAGATGATTAGAATTCGAAGTATAATCATGTTCATCTCTCAAAATTTTGACGTTTCAAACGTCAAAATGTTGACGTTTCAAACGTCAGTATCGCGGATCCTGTAAAATACCATTTAAACCATGAAAGTGTAAATATATCAAACCGGAGAACACGATGGCCACATCACAATTTTTCTTTTTTTTATCGTTTGGACTACTGCGTGCAAAATTTAATCCGATTAGAAATCCGCGATTAATTTCCGCAGACCACAATGGAGGCATTTCTCTCAGCTGACGCACTGCCTCTAGAGGCTCGTAAGAATAACAAAATATACCAAGAATCATGAGGCAGTAAAGGCGGTGTAGTATTTCAAAACAAAGACGGTAAACACTCGCGAGGCTATTAGTTTCAGCAATTGCAGTTTTTAATTACTATTTATTGCATCTACAACCCGACAGTTCATCCGACAACTTTTTAATGGCCTTCTCTGCTGACACTGCGTTCGAATGATTCATTCGATTAAAACCATATTTAATTGTTTATGGGCACAGGGTCAGTTTCGAAAATAAATTATGAGAGTAGTGTAAAAAAAGTAGTACTTTGAAATAGAGTTTTTGATTAATTTTCAGATAAAGAAAAAATTGGTCATGTGTTTAAATTATTAACTGCTAAGTATAGAGGCTTGCTTATTTGATTTTTTATCTTCTTCTGTATTTCATTTTAGGATAACCATCTGTATCGATTTTGACATGTACAAAGTACTAAAATCTTAAAACACCATATCATCGACGAAGCGGCATTTGGATCAAAATAGAGATTTTAGTAAATAATCTTTTCCCAGAAAGCTATAATTCAGTTTTTTTGTCACTCCTGTCAAATTTGGTAAATGTGAGATATTGCCGCTTCACCGACGATATGCTCTTCTATTTAATTCTAAAGTAACTTGGAAATGAAAGCTTTTGCTAAAATTTTGTAATCCTTTGAAAAATTATAAAAATCCCTTTATACCTTCAAACCACAAATTTGAATAATATATAATTTAATAACTACACATTGTAATTTTTTGACCAAAGAAACATTTTGCAGTTGCATAAGAACAGTGGCGGCTCGTGGAAAATGTTGCAATTTATTGGATGAGATGATAGTGACGTTTATAACGTCAAAATGATGAAAGATGGAAATGACAAATTATACAAATTAAGTACCGGCCAAAAAAATCAAATCAATCACTCACGTTAAAAATCTCAAGTATGGACCGATCGAAAATTCGCTCTTAATTAAGGTAAAAAACTAAAATCGAAAATTTAGACAAATATCGAAAACTCGAGGATAAAAATAAAAAATGCAGACTAAAAATCCGAAAATTTCAACAACAAAAAAACCAAAATAAAGAATATTTACGGCAAAAACCCTAAAATTTGGAACGCAGGCCAAAGTCTAAAATATAGACAAAAAAAAAATTTGGTGTAAAAATAAAAAAATGCAAACCAAAAAATTGAAAAATAATTTACAATTTTTAACCGCCAAAATAACTCTTTAGCTCAAGATAAGTTGTCGATCAAAAACTTGAAAACGGTTGTCAAAAAGTAACCAAAAAGCAGAAAAAATTCGCCCATACAAAACATTAATTCGGGTTATAAAAACCTAAAATGAAGGGCAAGATATCAACAACTTCTAAAAAACTCGAAAATATTTGCAAGAAAATAAAAAAACTCGCGCATAAAAATCAGTACAAAAATCTAGTGGCGGCTCGTGGATCATGTTGATGGAAGAGCCACCTTTATAATTTATTAGATCGGATGGTACTGACGTTTGAACAGCGGCGGCTCGTGGATGTTCGGTGATGAGGCAGCGGAAGAAAATTTGACCGAAACAGCAACGGAATACTTCCTTCCTCTAAAAGAGTAAGTGGTGCAGTGCAAGCGGCATCTTTGTCTTTGCCTCCCCTACGGAAATCCATGAGCCGCCGCTGCGTTTGAAATGTCAAAATTATGAAAGATGGAAATACCCGCCAAAACATCAAAAATTTGCACATACAAATCAATCACTCACGTTAAAAATATAGACCAATAAAAAATACGCTTTTACGCTAAAATATAAGCACAAAAAATCGAAAATTTAGACAAATATCGCGGCTAAAAAAATGCAGACCAAAAATCCGAAAATTTCAACAAAGAAAATTTTAACCAAAATAAAGAATTTTTAGGGCAAAAACTCTAACATTTGGAACGAAGAAATAAAAAATACAGGTCAGATCTAAAATATAGGCCAAAAAAATTAAAAATGCAGGTCTAAAAATAAAAAATGCAAACCAAAAATCAAGGAAAACAAAAATAATTTCCCATTTTCAGCCGCCTAAACAACTCTTTAGCTCTAAATAAGTTGCCGACCAGAAACTCGAAAACGGCAGTCAAAAAGTAACCAAATAGTAAAAAAATTCGCCCATAAAAAATAATAATCCAAGTTAAAAAATCTAAAATGAAGGGCAAGAAATCAAAAACTGCCAAAAAACAATAAAGAGAGTCGTGTATAAAAATCAATAATTTAGGTTAAAAAAATCTAAAATATAGGATAAAAAATTAAAAATTTCGACCAAAAATTCGATTCTAAAAATCAAAATTGTGGACCAAAAGATCGAAAATTGAGAAGAAAATTTAGGTTAAAAGATCACAAATTTAGACCAAAATATCAAAATCCGGGATTAACAGTAAAAAATGAAAGCAGAGAAATTGAAAATTCAAGTACAAAAATTGTCATTTTCAGCAAATTAGCCCCAACTTTGTTTTAAATTTAAAAACATTACGCAAAATTTTCTTTTTAATTGGATTGGATGATACTTTAGAACGTCATAATTTAGAACATGAAAAGGACAAATTATACTTGAAATGTTCATCTTTATTTAGTTCAACTCGAAAACTAAAGAGATTAAAAAAAAAACGTATTTTTACTTTCTCCGTTACGAAGTACGAGAAAGTATTGTGATCGTGATTTTTTTTCAAAAATTTTTTTTAACGGAAATATCCGTTTTGGGGTCCCTAGATGCCATTTCAACAATTTCTGGAATTTTTTTTGTGTCTGTGTCTCTCTCTCTCTCTCTGTGTGTGTGTGTGTGTGTGTGTGTGTCTGCTGTGCGCGCTGTATCTCAAAAACTAATAGAGCAATTGGTATGAAACTTTGAACATCCATCTTATTTGATAATCCGAAGAACTGAAAAGCTTTTGGTAAAATTTCGTACACCGGAAGTGGGCGTTTACCTTAACTGTTTTTTGTTTTTTGCCAATGTTTTCTTAAATATGAAAAATATCACAAAAACATTTAAACAAACTTTGAAAACAACAAAGAAATGAACATCTTTTGCTTGAAAACATTTTTCATAAAATCACTTTTATTCGAGAAAAAAATTTATTGTTATTTTTTTAATTTTTGGTTTATAATTATAAAACGATAATAGTTAACGCAAATTTATGTTAATAATAATTGTAGAGAATGCTAAAATGAACAACTTATAAAGAATAAGTTTTTTTCGAAATCCCTTTAGTTTTTGAGTAAACTGAGTTTTTGAATTTGAAGTATAATTTTTCCATCTTTCATAATTTTGACGTTTTAAACGTCAGTTTCATCCGAGTTAATACAACGCTCGATGTACATTTAAAATATGATTTCAATGAAGAATAAACCACGAAAACGTAAATGTAAATGGCTATGATACCATCAAGTCGGAGAAAGTAACATGATGGCCACATCACCATTTTTTCTCTATAATTAATATTAATAAATAGAATGATGGTAAAAATACTTAAGTTTTTAGTCCATTTTTAGTACTTTTTTATGCCAAATAGTACTAAATCACAGCCGCTACTGTGATATAGTACTATTTGGCATAAGAAAAGTACTAAAAAATGGACTAAAAACTTAAGACTTTTTGCCATCATTCTATTTATTAATATTAATTATAGAGAAAGCCGAAATTAACAACAAAAATACGTTTTTTTTTTTTAAATCTCTTCATAGAATATTTTAATGGTAGAACCACTTATTATACAATATATGCGCCAGTAAAATTTTCCACCATAAATAAGTTTACGACTAAAGGATGTCCAGTAAAACTAAATTTCGTACTTATTTGCTGAAGAATAGAATAACAAATTTCCAAGGCTTTTCTCTTCGAATTTTGTCTTTTCTGAGGAGATCCGCCTTCTGACAATTCCAATTCTAATTTTGTAATAATTTCATCCATTTCGTCTCGTGTTTTTTGTATTTCATTTTCAAAAGATTTGAAATCGTGCTTCATTTTAAAAGCGTCGGTATTTTTCTTTTGAAGTTGATATTTATCTCAATATAGGGCATTATTCTGAAAAATTCTAAACCAAAATATAAAGCTCTTGTTTTTTAATCTAAGCTTATAGAAACCAGCTTGTTCAATAGTCCAAGCCAACATTATATTTTTCTCATTTTCCAAATTTTTAACATTGATCAACCTTTTTCTATATTCGAAAACCGTGTTGGCTCCCCGCGAATGTAAGAAATAAAAAAAGGGTCTCTTAACAATTTCGTCCAGTACTTACTTTCATTCTCTATGGAGAAGTAGAAAATAGAGTAAAAATGCTTATTCTGTAATCATCTAATTTATTTAATTGCTTATGGCACGTAACGGAGAATCGTCCTAGTTTTTGCTTGGCGAATAAGACCAACAAGTGGACGTCGTCGTCGTCGCGTGCACTAGATGAGCCAGAATTCGTTGGGCACCAAATGCACGTTCAGAACGCGACCTCTCCTGCATCCCCAACCGCGTGCCAACCTTCGTCAGATCGAAGCTGGCGCCGTTAACGCCTGTTGTTTAACATTTAAACAGTTTTTTTTAAACCAGTTGAAAATTCTTTCTGAGCTTGAGTCTACAGGTAGTGCCATGGCTCCGTGGCTCTATATAACGAGCCGCCTCTGCATAAGAATGATGTATTTCGTGGAGATACAAAGCTTCCAGGAAGATTTATGGAATTCTTGATAATAATAATAATTTTATTCATTTACAAAAATAATGTTTACATTGGTGACATTGTTAATCAGCGCATGCGGATTACATACTATACAACCAGGCATTAAAATTGAAAATCGTCACAAATTGTCAAAATTGCAGAACAGACAAACCTATACGCGTGTCACGCAGATATCAAAACAACATTTAAATTACAGAACAGACAAACCTATATGCATCAGGTAGATGTAGATATCAAAACAACATTTACAGTAACTAGCTTCGACATTAGAAAGTACTTAGGAACATTGATGTTTATGTCTATTGATATTTAACTAAAGAACGAAAGTGTGGGTTTTAAGGAAGTCTGCAACGTTCTTGAAATTGTGATTGTTACTTACTGTACACCGGTCTTACCGTCTTACACAATACTGTTTTATAGTAATTCGTTCCAGACGATTTTTCCCTCGCTCTCGAACCTGTACTTGCTTGCAGATTATGTTCATTGAAAGGCAAAAAAAAATCGGTCGCGCTGAACCGAGCTCGGGCACGTAAGAGTCATATCGCGCGCACACACTTTACACTTCCTGCATTTCTTCCTGCAGGAAGTTGCGATATTTATTGAAATATTCATTGATAACAATTAGTCCGTTACCTATTTTTTTTCTATTTGTACTTCGAAATTTTCGACATAATTTTTCAAAAATTCATATGCGCTAAAAAATTTCTTATTTTACAAAACAACGTGTTTTTTAAGACTTATTTTATTGATTGATTACTTTCAAGAGCTTCAATTTCACATTATTTTCATAAACTCGTATCTTTCGTGTTTACGGCTTTGCGGTGGTAACATTTGTTTGTGTTTGTCGTCGTTGTTTTTTTTTTTGTAGCGTTAGTTGTAACTAGTTTTTCATAGGCTAAAGTTTGTGGAATGTGGAATTGTGTTCTTCATGTGAAATTATGAAATGTAAAAATGTAAGAAAAGTAAGTGGTGACGAACGACGGCTCCGCTGCGCTGCGCCGTCCTCCATGCGGGGCCCATCGAAATTAAGCGATTGAATTGCGCTGCGCCATCAATGAAAAACATATTTTTTTTCTAAATTAACTTTAATTTTTCGTTTTTAATTTTTCTTTTTCATTTTAAATTTTCGTTTTTAATTTTTAATTTTTAATTTTAATTTTATTTTGAAAGCCAGTTGTATCCTCTGCGATCCCTGAAAATTTTAGCTTTCCGACTTAAAAAGAAAAAAAAATCGTCCTTGAAAGAAGAAAAACAAACCCAGGGGATGCAAATGGCGCGTAGGGGTACTTCCAAAAATGTTGAAAAAATATCTTCTGCCATCCCTGAAAATATCAGCTTTTCGACTTTAAAAGAAAGAAATTCGTCCTTAAAAGAAGGAAAACGAACCCGGTGGGGGTGCAAATGGAACGCAGGGTTAGTTCCAAAAATTTTGAAAAAATATCTTTTGCCATCCCTGAAAATATCAGCTTTTCGACTTTAAATGAAAAAAATACGTCCTTAAAAGAAGAAAAACGAATCCAGAGGGTGCAAATGGCGCGTAGGGGTGGTTCCAAAAATGTTGAAAAAAATTCCCAATGAAAGCCAGTTATCCCTTCTGCCATCCCTGAAGGTTTCAGCTTTTCTACTTGAAAAGAAAAAAATACGTCCTTAAAAGAAGAAAAAAAATTTTTACCCGGTTTTTAAAAAATCATATCTCGGAAACGGGGCAAAAAAGTGGCCCGATCAAGTTAAGATATTTTCTTTAAGATTATTTCAAGATATACCGGGATCGTCCAGCTGCGGCGGTTACGGAGGAGATATTTTTTTTGGAAACGTGCAAAAATCGAAAATCTGCGTTTGAAGTTTGAACCCCCCCCCCCCCCCCCCCCCCGGGTGGGAGATGGTTGTAGTAGTCATCAATGTTTTTTTTGTCGAGTTGGTTTTGTTTGTTATTATAATTGTCAGGTTATGTTGTTGTAGTTGTGTATGTTGTTGTCTTTAATGTTTTTTTTTGTGATGTTGGTTGTATTTGTTGTAGTTTTAAATGTTGTTATAGCTGTCAAGTTGTGTTTGTTCTAGTTGTAGCTATGTTTGTGTAGTGATCAATTTTGTTTTGTGGCGATAATTGCATTTGTTGTTGTATTTGTCAGGTTGTACTTTCTGTATTTGTTGTAAGTTGTATTTATTGTTGCAGTTGTATTTGCTGTTGTAGTTGTGTTTGTTGTTGAACTTGTTGAGATGTGTTTCTTATAGTACTTGTTGTAGTCGTCAATATTTGTTTTATGGCGTTGGTTGTGTTTCTTGTAGTATTTGTTGCATGTTTGTTTGTTGTTAAACTTGTCAAGTTGTGTTTGTGGTTGTACTTTTGTTTGTTGTTGTACCTGTTGAGTAGCGTTTGTGTTGTACTTGTATTTGCTGTAGTCGTCAATGTTTTTTGTAGCGTTGGTTATGTTTGTGTTATTTTATCTTTTTAATTATTTGTTGTAGTTGTGTTTATAGTTGTGTTTCTTGTAGTCTTTAATGTTTTTTATGGCGTTGGTTGTTGTACTTGTTGTAGTTTTATTTTTTTATGTACTTGCATTTGTTGTAGTCCTTGATGCAGTTTTGTTTGTTGTTATAATTGTCGAGTTGTGTTTGTTGTTATACTTGTCCAGTTGTGTTTGTTGTAGTCGACAACGTTTTTATGGCGTTGGTTGTGTTTGTTGTACTTGTAGTTTTGTTTGTTGTTGCACTTGTTGAGTTGTTTGTGTTTTTCTTGTAGCTGCATTTGTAGTTGTGTTTGCTCTAGTTGATTTTTTTGTGGCGTTGGTTGTGTTTCTTGTAGTCCTCAATGTTTTTTTTTTGTGACGTTGGTTGCTGCAGTTTTGTATGTTATTGTAGTTGTATTTGTTGTAGTTGTCAATGTTTTTTTATGGTGTTGGTTGTGTTTCTTGTAGTCGTCAAATTTTTTTTTTCTGTAGCGTTGGTATTATTTGTTACACGTTTTTTGTGGTTGTACTTGCTGAATTGTGTTTATTGTCGTACTTGAAGTTGTGTTTGCTGTATTAGTCTATGTGTTTTTGTGACGTAGGTTATGTTTCTTGTCGTACTTGTTGTAGTTTTGTTTGTTGGTATACTTGTCTAGTTGTGTTTGTTGTATTCGTCAATGTTTTTATGGCGTTGGTTGCTGCAGTTTTGTTTGCTATTGTAGTTGTATTTGTTGTAGTTGTCAATGTTTTTGTAGCGTTGGTTGTGTTTCTTGTAGTCGTCAAAGTTTTTTTTTCTGTGGCATTGGTAGTATTTGTTGTTACACGTTTTTTTTTGTGGTTGTAATTGCCGAATTGTGTTTGTTGTTGTACTTGAAGTTGTGCTTGCAGTATTAGTCTATGTGTTTTTGTGACGTAGGTTATGTTTCTTGTTGTACTTGTTGTAGTTTTGTTTGTTGTTATACCTGTCTAGTTGTGTTTGTTGTAGTCGTCAATGTTTTTTATGGCGTTGGTTGTGTTTGTTGTACTTATTGTAGTTTTGTTCGTTGTTGCACTTGTTGAGTTGTTTGTGTTTTACTTGTACCTGCATTTGTAGTTGTGTTTGCTCTAGTTGATTTTTGGTGACGTTGGTTGTGTTTCTTGTAGTCCTCGATGTTTGTGTTTTACTTGTGGTGGTTGTGTATTGTATCCGTTAATGTTCTTTGTGGCGTTGGTTGTGTTTGTTGTTGTACTCGTGTTTATAGTTGTGTTTCTTGTAGTTTGTGTTATTGTACTTGTCGAGCTGTATTTGTTTGTTGTACTCGTCAATATTTTTTATGGCGTTGGTTATGTTTGTTGTTGTACTTGTCTTTATAGTTGTGTTTCTTGTAATCGTCAATGTTTTTGTGGCGTTGGTTGTGTTTGTTGTACTTGTTGTAATTTTGTTAGTTGTTGCACTTGTTGAGTAGTTTGTGTTTTTCTTGTAGCTGTCTTTGTAGTTGTGTTTGCTCTAGTTGATTTTTTTGTGGCGTTGGTTGTGTTTCTTGTAGTCCTCAATGTTTTTTTTTTGTGGCGTTGATTGCTGCAGTTTTGTTTGTTATTGTTGTAGTTGTCAATGTTTTTTTGTACCGTTGGTTGTGTTTGTTATACTTGTTGTAGTTTTGTTTGTTGTGATTGTCGAGTTGTGTTTGTGTTTTACTTGTAGTAGTTGTGTATTGTATCCGTTAACGTTCTTTGTGGCGTTGGTTGTGTTTGCTGTTGTACTCGTGTTTATAGTTGTGTTTCTTGTAGTTTGTGTTATTGCACTTGTCGAGATGTATTTGTGTTTGCTGTACTCGACAATATTTTTTATGACATTGGTTGTGTTTGTTGTTGTACTTGTGTTTCTTGTAATCGTCAATGTTTTTATGGCGTTGGTTGTCTTTGTTGTACTTGTTGTAGTTTTTTTTTGTTGTTGAATTGTTTGTGTTTTACTTGTATCTGCATTTGTATTTGTGTTTGCTCTTGCTCTTGCTTTTTTTGTGGCGTTGGTTGCTGCAGTTTTATTTGTTATTGTTGTAGTTGTCAATATTTTTTGTGCCGTTGGTTGTGTTTGTGATACTTGTTGTAATTTGGTTTGTTGTGATTGTTGAGTTGTGTTTGTGTTTTACTTGTGGTAGTTGTGCATTGTATCTGCTAACGTTCTTTATGGCGTTGGTTGTGTTTGTTGTTGTACTCGTGTTTATAGTTGTGTTTCTTGTAGTTTGTGTTATTGTACTTGTCGAGTTGTATTTGTGTTTATTGTACTCGTCAATATTTTTATGGCGTTGGTTGTGTTTATAGTTGTGTTTCTTGTAGTCGTCAATGTTTTTTTAGCGTTTATTGTTGTAGTTGTAGTTTTTTTAGCGTTGGTTGTGTTTGTTGTTATACTTATAGTAGTTTTGTTTGTTGTACTATTCGAATTGTGTCCTTTGTTGTACTTGCTGTAGTTGTGTTTGTTATATTATTCAACGCTTTTTTTGTGGCGCAGGTGGTTTGTTGTACTTGTTGTAATTGTGTTTATAGTTGTGTTTCTTGTAATCGTCAATGTTTTTGTGGCGTTGGTTGTGTTTGATATTGTACTTATTGTGGTTTTGTTTGTTGTTATACTTGCCTAGTTGTGTTTGTTTCAATCGTCAATTTGCACATGCATAGTTATAAAACAACTACAGAATAAAACAAAAAACAAATAAAAAGAGAAACTAGAATTAAAGACTAAAAACTGGGTAATTTGACACGTAAGTATACAACGCTTAAGATTTAGTTTTCTGTGGCACTAGTTGTGTTTGTTGTGGTTTTGTTTATTGTTGTACATGTTGAGTTGTGTTTTACTTGTTGTAGTTGTGTTTGTGTAGTCGTCAATGTTTATTTTATGGTGTTTGTTGTTGTACTTGTTGAATTTGTGTGTTACTTGTTGTAGTTGTGTTTGTTGTAGTGATTAAGGGTTTTTTTTTGTTTCATTGGTTGTGTTTGTTGTACGTATGTTCTTGTTGTAATTGTGTTTACAGTTATGTTTCTTTTCGCCTTTGTTTTTGTAGTTTGTAGTTTGTTTCTTGTGGTCATAATTGTAATTTTTGTGGCGTTGGTTGTTTTTGTTGTTGCAGTTGTAGATTTGCTGTTTATTTATTAACTTAAGTATTTCCCTACAGAAATACGTCCAATAACAGGGAAACAACGAAAATATAATAGTACATTAAATAATAATAATAACAACTGAATAAACAAATCTAAGAAATCTAATTAAGAGTATCTTAGTATCTTGTTGTACTTGTGTTTGTTCTAATTGTAATAGTTATATTTTTAGTTGTAATTTACGTAAGTAAATTGATATTTTTAGATTTTATGTCATTTCGTATCTTTAGATCAAAAAATAACTTTCAAAAACGGCTATTGATTCTTTCGATTAAAATAACAATTTCAGATTGACATTTCTTGTATTCATCAAAATAAACGTTCATGAAAGTTTCTCACGTATATTTTTAATGCGTTTCGCCGTCAGGAAAAGTGGAGTGTTATATCTACATACAATTATCATAAAAGGGATTCCCATTCAGGTTTCATTTCCGGAAACTGACAAGTGATAATTTTATTTTATGTTGTGTTTTATAGTTTGATAAGCGACGTAACCCGTGATGGTGTCGGGGTTTGCAGTCGTTGGTATAATCCAAATCAGCTCTTCTATATTATATAATATTTAATATTTAAAAATGAAAAACTATTTTGTTTTTAGTTGGTTTTCATTCAAATTTGATTCACTTTTTAGATTTTATTTAAGTATGTACATACTATTAAATTTGTATAACTAAAAATTATAGAGAATGCAATTTTTGCTAATCCGGCACTGGTGTTTCCCCTAAATTTTTCGTGTAGTGCCATTTTTGTGTCGTTGTGAAATGTACATATGAGAATTAAATTAAATTAAAATTCACTTGGTTTGCTTCACGATTAAATTGTTTTATTTTCAACTAGTTTCGGCTTAGTGCCATTTTCAAAAAATAATCATGAAACAAACCAAGTGAAACAAACCAAGTAAATTTTATTTTTTAAACCGATATTAACTTAAGTTTTCACCAAGTGACGAATGAGAAACAAGTATATGACTCTGGTGTAATAATGTCATAGATTTCAAATTTGAAAAAAATGGGTGGCACCACAGCAATGTCTCAAATTTTTAGTCGGCAGTGAAAGGGTTAACCGCAATTAGTCACACTGGGTTTTAATCACCCTCGTTGATTAACTCACCTCGACAATCAAACATTTTTGGTCCTTCGAACCGGACACTCAATAAATCAACCAAAACTGGTAGGCATTATTTTTCAAAAAAATTGTTGCATTGTTCTATGAGGGTGGTTAGAACGTGGTGCGGTTAACCGAAGTTAAAACACCTGTGTTGAATGAAATAACTAATTATCCCGTATTTTACAACAATGCTGACTGTGCAAATACAAAAATGGTACGCGCACACAAACACGCGTTGTCACCAGGGCCGTAACATATGCAAAATATCAGACATTTCAATTCTGCCGTCGGATATTTGTCAAGCCATTGTAAAAATAGAAACAGTCGTAAAAAACTTAAAACTCATATTTACGCACGAACAATCGTAAAAAAAACTTTAAACTTTTTCATATTTACTCAGAATAGAACTTCACGAACAATCGTAAAAAACTCAAAACTTTTTCATATTTATTCAGCTTCATTCATTATAGAGCTTCACGACTTCACAAAAACCTAGCAATAGATTTTAAAATAATTACACTTGAGGTTGGACATATTTACAAAAAAAAAAAAAAACAATTAGGCATTCAAATTCACTCAAAACAGATTATACTTACACTTGAACACTTAAGAAAGTTCAACATTTTCAAAGTCGCTAAAAAAATGGAAAAACAATTGGGACAAGATCCAAACTTTTCAAACTTACTCTTACTTACACTTACTCTAAATAAAAATACAACATTAGAATTTAGTTTATTTTTAGCCGGAAATGGTCGGTTTTCGTTAATTAAATTTGAATTCGCAGCGTTGTTACGTTTCTTGCAGATAAGATAGGTTAATGATAGCATATTCATTACAAAGACATATTCAGGACCAATTGCCAACATTAAAAAAAAATATTTTTGACATATATGTCGATAACTCGTGAACTGTTGAAGATAATTACAAAATCATTTCTAATTCGGATTATTGAGTCCATAAAGAGGATGATTCATCAATAAAACAGTTTCTTCTTCAATTGTTTTTTGGCATATAGGTGGATATTTTGTGAATGGTTGGAGATAATTGAAAACTTATTTCAAATTCAGATTATTGAGTCCATCAAGATGATAATTCATCAAAAACACAATTTCTTATTCATTTGTTTTTTGACATATAGGTCGATATCTAGTGACCGGTCGGAGATAATTGAAAACTTATTTCAAATTCGAATTATTGGGTCCCTCAAGATGGTAATTCATCAATAACATAATTTTTTGTTTATTTCTTTTTTGACATATAGGTCGATATCTCGTGAACGGTTGAAGATAATTCCAAAATTATTTCAAATTCGGATTATTGAGTCCACCAAGATGATAATCTATCAAAAACACAATTTCTTATTCATTTGTTTTTTGACATATAGGTCGATATCTCGTGAATGGTAGAATATAATTACAAAGTTATTTCAAATTCGGATTATAGTGTCCATAAAGATGATAATTCATCAAAAACACAATTTCTTATTCATTTGTTTTTTGACATATAGGTCAATATCTAATGAACGGTTGAAGATAATTGCGAAATTATGTAAAATTCGGATTATTGCGTCTATAGAGATGATAATTCATCAAAAACACAATTTCTTCTTCATTTGTTTTTTGACATATAGGTCGATATCTCATGAACGGTTGAAGATATTTGCAAAATTATTTTAAATTCGGATTATTGGGTCTATAAAGATGATAATTCATCAAAAACAAAATTTTTTGTTCATTTGTTTTTTTGGCATATAGGTCGATATCTCACGAACGGTTGGAGATAGTTGCAAATTATTTCAAATTCGGATTATTGGGTCCATCAAGATGATAATTCATCAATAACAAAATTTTTTGTTCGTTTGTTTTTTGACATATAGGTCGATATCTCATGAACGGTTGAAGATATTTGCAAAATTATTTTAAATTCGGATTATTGGGTCTATAAAGATGATAATTCATCAAAAACAAAATTTTTTGTTCATTTGTTTTTTGGCATATAGGTCGATATCTCACGAACGGTTGGAGATAGTTGCAAAATTATTTCAAATTCGGATTATTGGGTCCATCAAGATGATAATTCATCAATAACAAAATTTTTTGTTCGTTTGTTTTTTGACATATAGGTCGATATCTCGTGAACGGTTGAAGATAATTGCAAAATTATATCAAGTTCGGATAATTGGGTCCATCAAGATGATAATTCATCAATAACAAAAATTTTTGTTCATTTGTTTTTTGGCATATAGGTCGATATATCGTGAACTGTGGAAGATAATTGCAAAATTATTTCAAATTCGGATTATTGGGTCCATAAAGATGATGATTCATCAATAAAACAGTTTCTTCTTCAATTGTTTTTTGACATATAGGTGGATATCTTGTGAACGGTTAAAGATAATTGAAAATTTACTTCAAATTTGGGTTTTATGTTTCAACGGGATGATAATTCATGAATAACATAATTTTTTATTCATTTGTTTTTTTGACATATAGGTCGATATGTCGTAAACGGTTAAAGATATTTGCAAAAAATATTTCAAATTGGGATTATTGCCTCCATCAAGATGATAATTCACCAATAACACAATTTCTTCTTCATTTGTTTTTTGACATATAGGTCGATATCTCGTGAACGGTTAAAGATAATTGGAATATTATTTCAAATTCGGATTATTGAGTCCGTAAAGATGATGATTCATCAATAAAACAGTTTCTTCTTCAATTGTTTTTTGACATATAGGTGGATATCTAGTGAACGGTTGGAGATAATTGAAAACTTATTTCAAATTCAGATTATTGAATCCATCAAGATGAAAATTCATCAAAAACACAATTTCTTCTTCATTTGTTTTTTGACATATAGGTCGATATCTCGTGAACGGTTGAAGATAATTGCAAAATTATTTCAAATTCGGATTATTGGGTCCATAAAGATGATGATTCACAAATAAAAAAGTTTCTTCTTCAATTGTTTTTTGACATATAGGTGGATATCTTGTGAACGGTTGAAGATAATTGTGAAATTATTTCAAATTCGGATTATTGGGTCCATAAAGACGATGATTCATAAATAAAAAAGTTTCTTCTTCAATTGTTTTTTGACATATAGGTGGATATCTTGTGAACGGTTGGAGATAATTGAAAACTTATTTCAAATTCAGATTATTGAGTCCATCAAGATGATAATTCATCAAAAACACAATTTCTTATTCATTTGTTTTTTGACATATAGGTCGATATCTCGTGAATGGTAGAATATAATTGCAAAATTATTTCAAATTCGGATTATTGGGTCCATCAACATGATAATTCATCAATAACGAAATTTTTTGTTCATTTATTTTTTGACATATAGGTCGATATCTCATGAACGGTTAAAGATAATTGCGAAATTATGTCAAATTCGGATTATTGAGTCTAGAGAGATGATAATTCACCAAAAACACAATTTCTTCTTTATTTGTTTTTTGACATATAGGTAGATATCTCGTAAACGGTTGAAGATAATTGTAAAATTATTTGAAATTCTGATTACTGGGCCGATCAAGATGATAATTCATCAAAAACAAAAAAAAATTGTTCATTTGTTTTTTGACATATAGGTCGATATCTCGTGAACGGTTGAAGATAATTGCAAAATTATTTCAAATTCGGATTATTGGGTCCATGAAGATGACAATTCACCAATAACACAATTTCTTCTTCATTTGTTTTTTGACATATAGGTCGATATCTCGTGAACGGTTGAAGATAATTGCAGAATTATTTCAAATTCGGATTATTGGGTCCATCAACATGATGATTCATCAATAACTAAATTTTTTGTTCATTTATTTTTTGATATATAGGTCGATATCTCATGAACGGTTTAAGATAATTGCAAAATTATTTCAAATTCGGATTATCGAGTCCATCGAGATGATAATTCACCAATAATAGAGTTTCTTGTTCATTTGTTTTTTGACATATAGGCCGATATCTCGTGAACGGTTGAAGATAATTGTGAAATTATTTGAAATTCGGATTATTGAGTCCATCAAGATGATAATTCACCAATAAATAAATTTCTTGTTCATTTGTTTTTTGACATATTTGCGGATATCTCTTGAACGATTAGAGATAATTGAAAACTTACTTCAAATTCAGATTCCTAAGTCCATCAAGATGATAATTACACAATAACTAAATTTCTTGTTTATTTGTTTTTCGACATATGTGTGGATATCTCTTGAACTATTAGAGATAATTGCAAAATTATTTCAAATTCGGATTCCTGAGTCCAATAAGATGATAATTAATTAATAAATAAATTTCTTGTTTTTGACATATTTGTGGATATATCTTGAACGGTTCGAAAATTATTTCGAATTCATATTCTAGAGATTACAATTAAAAATATTTAGACCAATATCTCGCGAGCGAATGAAGATGAATAAAAAACTCGTTCAAATCCTTACCTACTGTTCTTCACGTTAAAGATATACTAACCATCGTTTTAATTACTTTCTTACATTTGGATGAAAAATTAATTTCATCACTTTACAGCTTGGGTAACTATTTTCTTCTTAGAAAATATTGTTGGTACCATCAAATGAATTGTTACATTGGATTTTAGTGTCTGAGATAGTTCCGACTAAATTTTAAATAATGAACACTCAAGTTTACAAGTTCGATATCCAATAAGCCTGTACTCCAATCTTCGAATGTAAACTTCTACTTAGACATAAAACACACAACTCACATTATTATTACTCACTAAATTCACAACAATTTAAAAGGATAAGGGCACCTAAATATATTCATTTCCGCCAATTCACCACGATGAAAACAAATAACGCAGAAAACCAGCAAATGCATTTATTAACAATAAAAATAGTCCGTCGCGTAAGCCCGAATACGAAATCACTTCCCCCGATAACGCTCCACCAAAACACCCACAAATCACAACAATCCTCAACCACCAACATTTACACCGAACGCTCATCTAGGAAATCCAGAAAGCACTGAATACTCCAGATTAGGAATTGGACTCCCTTCCCCAACTGATAGCGAATTCATATTTCTATTATCAAAGTAAAGTCTGATAAAGGCCGTACACACATTTATACCGTCATAATATAAAACGTAATCTTATCACCTTTCAAGTTATTTCGGTGCAACATAAGCAGTCTTATCTGCTAACAATGCTGCGCCAAAGATAACGTCGCCATTCATTCAAGAAAGTGCGGGGGAGGTCTCGCGATGAGAGAAAAAAAAACACACACAATCGGCGAGAAAGGCAAAAATCGCAATCTCTGTGTGCGTGGAACAATTGCGGTTGGCAATAGCGGGCAGTGAGTGTGTAAGAAGATCTGGTTTTGAACACGTGGATGTGTGGCATTACGTTATGGTTAAGTGAGCCCGTCGTTAAGTATGAAGTATGAATTGTTATCGCGACTTATGCATTACGAGTCTGCTGATAAGAGTTCATTATAATATTATGTTTGTTATTTCTTTATTGGAAATATTTCATATACGGTCGGTGTGCTACTTTTCTTTACTGCGTTTTAACAAAGGAAAACGTTTATTTGCATTTAAAAAGAAAGCCTTATGATTTATAAACAAAAACCCTTTATAAACCCAAGAAACTTGCCACTCGAAAGAAATATCACAAACGCTATTAACGGAATGTATTGTAATTTTTCACTAAATCACTCTTGAATTAGTATTGAGTGATTTTGAGAAGTTTCAAGTGAGCGGCAATTGTTTTAATATTTTTTTCAAGCCAACAAAATTATTACAATTTTTCATAAATTTACACCGTGTTTTCACAAAATATCACAAACGCTATTAATTGTAATTTTTCACCAAATCATTCTTGAATTAACATTGAGTGATTTTGAGAAGTTTCAAGTGACTGGCAATTGTTTTAATATTTTTTTTCGAGTCAACCAAATTATTATAATTTTTCATATATTTACACCGTGTTTTCACAAAATATCGCAAACGCTATTAATTTTAATTGTTCACCAAATCACTCTTTACTTAAATTGAGTGATTTTGAGAAGTTCGTTAAATTTAAATTTGTCATTTATAAAATTAGTTTCATCGAAAATTCGTCGTTTTTTAATTTGTTGCATCGATAATTTATATAATTTATTTTTTGTGTCGAAAATTTGTCATTTATAAAATTTGTTATTTATAAAATTTGTTACATCGACAATTGATTGTTTATAAAAATCATTGCATAGAAAATTTGCACATTATAAAATTCGTTGCATCAAAAATAGGTCATTTATAAAATTAATTGAATCGAAAATTTGTGATTTATAAAATTCATTCAAACGAAAATTTGTCATTTATAAAATTCATTACATGGAAAATTTGTTTTTAATAAAATTCATTAAACCAAAAATTTGGCTCAATTACCATTCATTGCATCGAAAATTTGTCATTTATAAAATTTATTTCATCGAATATTAGTTATTTATAAAATTCGGTGCATCGAAAATTTGTAATGTATACATTCCGTTTCATTAAAAAATTATCATTTCTAAAATTCGGTGTATCAAAAATATGTCATTTATTAAATTAATTGCATCGAAAATTTGTGATTTATAAAATTCATTTCGTAGAAAATGTGTCCTTTATATAATTCACTGCATCAAAAATAGGTCGTTTATAGAATTAATTCAATCGAAAATTTGTGATTTATAAAATTCATTCGAACAAAAATTTGTTATTTATAAAATTCATTACATCGAAAATTTGTTATTAATAAAATTCATTAAACTAAAATTTTGACTTTATTATCATTCATTGTATCGAAATTTTGTCATTTATAAAATTTATTTCATCGAATATTAGTTATTTATAAAATTCGGTGCATCGAAAATTTGTAATTGTTGAATTCTGTTTCATTTCTAAAATTCAGTGCATCAAAAATATGTCATTTATTAAATTAATTGCAACGAAAATTTGTGATTTATAAAATTCATTTCGTAGAAAATTTGTCCTTTATATAATTCATTGCATCAAAAAATAGGTCATTTATAGAATTAATTGAATCGAAAATTTGTGATTTATAAAATCATTCTAACGAAAATTTATTATTTATAAAATTCATTACATCGATCATTTGTTATTAATAAAATTTATTAAAAAATTTGACTTAATTACCATTAATTGCATCGAAAATTTGTCATTTATAAAATTTATTTCATCGAATTTTAGTTAATTATAAAATTCGGTCCATCGAAAATTTGTAATTTATAAATTCTGTTACATTGACAATTTATCATTTCTAAAATTCGGTGCATCAAAAATATGTCATTTATTAAATTAATTGCATCGAAAATTTGTGATTTACAAAATTCATTCAAACGAAAATTTGTTATTTATAAAATTCATGACATCGAAAATTTGTTATTAATAAAATTCATTAAACTAAAAATTTGACTTTATTGCAATTCATTGCATCGAAAATTTGTCATTAACAAAATTTGGCATTATTAAAATATGTTGCTTCGATAATTTATATAAATCATTGTTTCGGAAATTTGTCATTTATAAAATTCATGACATCGAAAATTTGTTATTAATAAAATTCAATAAACTAAAAATTTGACTTTATTACAATTCGTTGCATCAAAAATATGTCATTTATAAAATGAATTGCATCGAAAATTTGTGATTTATAAAATTCTTTACATAGAAAATTTGCCATTGATAAAAAAATTTAAACTGAGAATTTGTCATTCATAGTATTAATTTTATAGAAAATTTAACCTTAATAAAATTAATAAACAAATTAATAAACCAAAAATTTGACTCTTTCAAAAATCATTTGATCAAAAATTTGTGATTAATAAAATTCATTAAACCAAAAATGTATTTTTTATAAAACATATTGCATCGAAAATGTGTCCTTTATAAAATTAATTGAATTGAAAATTAGTCATTTTTTAAATTTTTGGATCGAAGTTTCTACTGAGTTACAATTGTTTTAATATTATTTTCGAGTCAACAAAATTATTAAAAATGTTTATAAATGTACATCGTGTTTGCATGAAATATCGCAAACGCTATTAATGGAATGTATAGTAATTTTTCACGAATTCATTCTTGAATTAGAATTGAGTGATTTTGAGAAGTTTCAAGTGAGTAGCAATTGTTTTAATATTTTTTTAGAGCCATCAAAATTATAACAATTTTTCATAAATTTACACCGTGTTTGCACGAAATATCGCAAACGCTATTAATTGTAATTTTTCACTAAATCATTCTTGAATTAACATTGAGTGATTTTGAGAAGTTTCAAGTTTCTTACTTTTGCTCAAAAACTGCATTTGAAATGATTTCCTGAAGAAACCACTGGTACGATTCGGGGTTTCTGTACATCACTGGAAAGATCCTTTCAAGACGCTTCAGAAAATGTACTTGCGCAAGAACAAATTTGAAGCCCGTGGCGCGTTCGCAAAGAAAACTCGAAAATGGAAAAAATCAACTTTAATAATCATCGTAAACCCTTTTGTAATACCTTTTTCTTCACCAGAAAGAACGAGCTAAATCGATTGGCGTTAAAGAATTTCATCTAGGAAAAAATGCAAAAATGGCCGCCATGAACATGGAACATGAAATTTAGAAAAAAATCGATTTTTCAGACTTTGAACGGCCGAAGAATCCAAATCAACTATATTAACAGATTTTTCACACAAGGACATCGCATTGATAATAACGCAACTTATTTGGAGCGAAAACTGAAAACCCTAAATCCAGCAATAAAACGGCATTACGTCGCAAACCATTAACTTCGAATGGCGCGCGTTTCATTTTTATTGCACTGGAAAATGGGGCAAATCATTATTGTTCGGTGGCTTTGAAATGGAACCGCGCAACTGGTACATATACTTCCAATAGCACCAACAATTGCCCATTGTTCTAAATGCACATCACAAAAAGGGCGAGCTTATTAAAATGGTTAGAGAACGCGGAAGTTTCGCAGGTAATCTGCGTCGAAACGCCCACGCGGTTTCTTTTTATTGCCGGGAAAATACTCCAGTTACCCACAGGTATACATCTCGGTAGTGTTCTTGGGCCGCAAACCGGAACAGATTTTATTGCACCTGTTCGGAGGTGAGCTCGACCTGTGTTGTTGTGTAACAGGATGGCGTTACGCTGAAATTTACTCACAATCGAGTGATACGTTTGTTGTAATGAGGATATTTTGTTACATGTTATATATTGTAACCCTGCTGCACGGATAGAAGATACTTAAACACTGGTGAGGATTTTGGTGCTAGAGAAAAGAAACAATAAGAATTGAAAAAAAAACATGGCACTGTTTGTAAATGAAAACGGTAACTTTTATTACCACTTCTTGTTGCCCGTTGCTTTCGATACATCATTAACCATAAATAAAGCGCACTTGTTGAACACTTCCTTATTGCTACCGGATTCCGCAGTGTTCGAGCTCACGAACGTGTCTGCATAAATCAATAAGGAACGATTTGCATTCGCTTCAGAAATTATGTTTTCGATCCAGTAGCAAACACGGTGAAATTGAAATTCTCACGTGTGGGAAAGATCTCCAATACTATAATATAGCACAATAAACGTACATGAAAACTAATCGTGAATTCAACTTTTTCAGCTATCCTCTAAAATGTATAATAAATAACTTCCAGATTTGATCAGCAGATTTAAAAAAAAATGAATTTTATTCCCCATTTTGCACCTTTATTTGTAGAGATGTTTTTTTAAACTCACTTTTTTATTGTAGTTGGCTATTTAAATATTTGTGGTAAAGGACGGATTTTTCTACTTTTTCAAAATGTTTCCATGATTTAAGGTGCTTTTAATGTATCAACGTAAAAATCGAAAGTTGTTGTTTAAAAATACGGCTGGGAAATGGGAAAAACTGTCTTGGAGGCGAACATATAACCATAAACACCTCCAAACTTCAAACACTTACTTTTTTTTATTAAACAGTGTTTGAAGCCATTTATTTAAAACACAGTAAAAAAGGAACATGCTTTTCACATATCTATAAAATTCATTTACTCCTCCATATAAATACTTCACCAACATCATTGAAATTATTTATATTAACATTTACGATTATCATAAAGTGAAAAAGTGATTCATTTTTCATCCATCACGCACAATACAAACACCTATTACCCATTACAACCAAAATTAATCACCGCGATGACAACTTCATTAAACTGCTTGTTATCTCTTAATTTCCACTCAAGAGTTAAGAAGTTCTCACCGCAATTACCTTGAAGACAGTTTTATTATACGCCGATGTCTCTCCACTTCAAAATCCGAACGGCCCTTTGCCCGATTTACCGCACGTGTTCGCCCTCTCGGTTTGCTCAATATGTGCATAGGATTCGAGAAGATATTTGGTAAACTTCGATCGATTTGGAAAAGCGGCTTCGAGTAAATATTTACAGTAGTTCCGAGACGCAATTAGATAATTGTATAAATAAGCCATTGTTCGAATTTCCAAACTTTTATCGCTTGTTTGAAATGAGATTTTACATAATTGAAACGATGTTTACTTTTCGAACCGGATTAACTTGCCAAAGAGAGATTCTGTTATCGGAATTTTAAATTTATCTCGCGGAGTAAATTAATTAATATTTTTATTATCTACATTTTTCTGGTTTGTTGATTTTTGTTATTTGTTAAAGTACAGGCATTTAATAATAATCAGGAGGTACTGGTTACCCAAGGGGTTCCACAAGGAGCTCACTTGGGGCTAAATTTCTTGAAAAATTGTAATAATTTTGTTGTCAAGAAAAACAAAAATTAAAACAAATGCTACTCACTTGAAACTTCACAAAAGCACTCAAAATTAATTCAAGAATAATTTGGTGAAACATTACAATTAATAGCGTTTGTGATATTTCTTGCAAACACGGTGTAAATTTTTTGAAATTTTTTAATAATTTTGCTTACCCGAAAAAAATATTAAAACAATTGCTTCTTACTTGAAACTTCTCAAAATCACTTAATTTTAATTCAAGAATCACTTGGTGAAAAATTACAATACATTCCGTTAATTTTTCTCTTCAAAATTTATTTTCCAGTTTTGTTGGAGCAAAGTTCGGATATTTTTTTGAAGCAGATCTAAATATGTGTTATTCAGGATGTATCTGTCAAAATTTCAAGCATCTGTCGACAAAATTGTGGAATTTGCAGGACGATTACTGGAAAAAGTGCAATTTTTGTCTTCAAAATTTGTCTTCCGGTTTTGTTAAAGCAAAGTACGGATATTTTTTTTTCAGCAGATCAAAATATATGTTATTCAGGATGTATCTGTCAAAATTTCAAGAATTTATCGACGAAATTGTGGAATTTGCGGGACGATTTCTGGAAAAGTGCATTTTTTGTCTTCAAAATTTGTCTTCCAGTTTTGTTATGGAAGAAATGGTGAAAATCATGAAATAACTAAAACATTTTTTTGGCAAAAATAAATACGCCTTTTTCCTTTATTACATTTTTTTTACTTTCTCGGTTACGAAGTACGAGAAAGTATTGTGATCGTGATTTTTATTTCAATTTTTTTTTACGGAAATATCCGTTTTGGAGTCCCTAAATGCCATTTCAACAATTTCTGGAAAAAAAAAAAATTTGTGTCTGTGTGTGTGTGTGTATGTGTCTGTCTGTGTGCGCTGTATCTCAAAAATGAATAGAGCAATTGATATGAAACTTTGAACATAAGTCTTATTTCATAATTTGAAGAACTGAAAAGCTTTTGGTAAAATTTCGTACACCGGAAGTGGGCGTTTACCTTAACTGTTTTTTGTTTTTTGCCAATATTTTCTTAAATATGAAAAATATCACAAAAACATTTAAACAAACTTTGAAGACAACAAAGAAATGAACATCTTTTGCTTGAAAATATTTTTCATAAAATCATTTTTATTAAAAAAAAAATTATTATTATTTTTTTAATTTTTGGTTTATAATTATGAAACGATAATAGTTACAGCAAATTAATTTTAATAATAATTGTAGAGAATGCTAAAATGAACAACTTATAAAGAATAAGTTTTTTTCGAAATCTCTTTAGTTTGTGAGTAAACTAACTTTTTGAATTTGAATTATAATTTTTGTTTGTTCATTTTTAACAATCATCTTATCTTGTAATTTATTAATCCTAGCTGTGTGTCATTATGACAAAACAAACAAAAACAAAAACAATCATCTACGGTTGATCCTTTTTTAATGGCCCGCATCAAAAAACCCGGTAAACCCAGAAAGCTTATTAAGTCCCTAATTACCATTAGAGTTATTTATTGCGCACACCAAATTAAATTTAAAAAAAATGGTTTCATAACGGGTAAAACCCTTCTTCCAGAACGCTAGGGTCATAGTTCACGTGCTACCGAGATTAGAAATTGACTGATTTATGTCCGTTTCGCTCGTTAGTTCCTGACCGAAAAAGTTTGGCCCTCCCGTTTTTTTGTTTTTTTTTTCAAATAGCGTTTAAATACACGTGCGTTAATAATGCCATGAGATAACCATGAGATATTAATACTGGGCTGGTCGTAAATTTGAACGTCGATGCGGACAATTTTCGTAGTTTATTGGTTCGGTTCGAAAGGGCAATTACGCTCGAAAACAGATAACTCCGATAATAATAAACATGTCGTTTCGAAGTTTTTTTTTTATTTCTTTGCGGCGATTTATTACGCTGCTTAAAAAAATTATGCCCGAATTAGGCCGTATATTAAAAACCATAGTAGTTTCAAATTACCTTCACAATAAGTAATTTTATGAACGATTGAGTACTGGTATACTTGCAAAAATATTTTGGATTTTGATAGATGGTAAATTCACGAATGAAGTGAAGTCCGTAAAGACACCCTTGAAAAAGGTAGCTTTAGTCAATCCCCGAAAACCACATGACAGCGAATGATAGGCAACCAAAACTGCACGTATTTAATTCGTTAGGTTCATCCTTCATTAATAAATTAACGAAGTTAGCTTAAACGAAGTCAAGAACGTAATAGCATCAATAAAGTCTGAATCTAGTCGGGATGTTTATGTTTTAAATTATATATTAATGAAATATGTAATAAATAACATTCTGTAAATGTAAACATGTAAATAATCTATTATCATATCAGATATAAAATACGATATCCCTCAAGGATCCACTCTAGGACCCAAAATCACTTGCCTAATGGAGACTGTACTGTTCGCAGATGGCACTACTTTAATAAAATTTAGTCATCCTCAATGAAATAATGAGAGAATCGCAAGCAAACAATACATCTTGAAACTCGTCTATAGATGGCCAATGACTGAAATGTGTGTGTAAAAAAAAATAGTATAACCATAATTATGTCAACAGGTAAAATTTGATTAATTTGAACCACCTTTCAATATTTTTTAAATTTACGTCTAATAAAATTAAAGATAAAGAAATAAAAGGGCGCTGATGGCAATAAAAATCTGAGAAATTAACACCAAAAATCGGAGTGGAACCCGTTTTTATCGCTTTACGACTTTACGAATTTATCCCCCAATATTTACCCTCGTTTCGAGACTCGGGGCCGGCGCCCTTATCTTCTTTTACATTTTTCAAATAAACATCCTTCCAGCCGTTTATCAACCGACGGATTGTTCCATTTATCTAACCTCATCACACTATACATATATTTATTTTTTGCCGTGCGAGAGAGATGAATATTATTCATTTCATTCGGACGAGACTTGTTTGATTTAATGTGGTCCGTCTGTGGGGAGTTTATCCGAATTTTATTTTATTGTTTGCTTATCTGGGAGATTAGGAACGTTTTGATGGTAATCTGGAAATCGGACAAGGCGTTACTTATTACTACGAACTTGGTCTGACTAATAGTTTTTTTTTGTATTGAAGAAATTAATTTCGAAAAATTTTCATAATTTGTATCAGAAAAATTTGAAAAAAATCATGACGGTACTTAATGACGGGAAAAAGTAAAGTAATTGTTTTTCTGAAAAAATTTTTTTGGCCATTTGAAAAAAAGCAAAAAAAATGCATGCAGAAAAGGTTGGGTCTCAGAAAAATTTGGATAAATTCATGACGGTTCTTAATGGCGGGAAAAAGCGTATAAATTATTTATTTTTTCCAAAAATAATATTTTGGTCATTTCATGATTTTCGCCATTTTTTCCACAACAAAACTGGATAAATTTTGAAGACTAAAATTGCACTTTTTCCAGTAATCGTCCTGCAAATTCCACAATTTCGTCGACAGATGCTTGAAATTTTGACAGATACATCCTATATAAAATATCTTTAGATCTGCTTAAAAAAATTATCCGTTCTTTACTCTAACAAAACAGGAAGACAAATTTTAAAGACAAAAATTGCACTTTTTCCAGTAATCGTCCTGCAAATTCCACAATTTTGTCGACAGATGCTTGAAATTTTGACAGATACATCCTAAATAACATATCTTTAGATCTGCTTAAAAAATTATCCGTACTTTACTCTAACAAAACTGGAAGACAAATTTTGAAGACAAAAATTGCACTTTTTCGAGCAATCGTGCTGTAAATTCCACAATTTTGTCGACAGATGCATAATATTTTGACAGATACATCCTAAATAACATATCTTTAGATCTTTTAAAAAAATTCTCCGTACTTTATTCTAACAAAACTGGAAGATAAATTTTGAAGACAAATTTGCACTTCTTCCAGTAATTGTCCTGTAAATTCCACAATTTTGTGGACAGATGCTTAATATTTTGACAGATACATCCTAAATAACATATCTTTAGATCTGTTAAAAAAATTCTCCGTACTTTACTCTAACAAAACTGGAAGACAAATTTTGAAGACAAAAATTGCACTTTTTTCAGTAATCGTCCTGTAAATTCCACAATTTTGTCGACAGATGCTTAATATTTTGACAGATACATCCTAAATAACATATCTTTAGATCTGTTAAAAAATTCTCCGTACTTTACTCTAAAAAAACTGGAAGACAAATTTTGAAGACAAAAATTGCACTTTTTCCAGTAATCGTCCTGTAAATTTCACAATTTTGTCGTCAGATGCTTGAAATTTTAACAGATACATCCTAAATAAAATATCTTTACATCAGCTTAAAAAAATGATCCGTACTTTACTCTAACAAAACTGGAAGACAAATTTTGTAGACTAAAATTGCACTTTTTCCAGTAATCGTCCTGTAAATTCCACAATTTTGTCGACAGATGTTTGAAATTTTGACAGATACATCCTATATAAAATATCTTTAGATCTGCTTAAAAAATTCTCTGTACTTTACTCTAACAAAACTGGAAGACAAATTTTGAAGATAAAAATTGCACTTTTTTCAGTAATTGTCCTGTAAATGCCACAATTTTGTCGTCAGACCCTTGAAATTTTAACAGATACATCCTAAATAAAATATCTTTAGATAAAAAAATTATCCGTTCTTTACTCTAACAAAACAGGAAGACAAATTTTGAAGACCAAAATTTCACTTTTTCCAGTAATCGTCCTCTAAATCCCACAATTTTGTCGACAGATGCTTGAAATTTTGACAGATACATCCTATATAAAATATCTTTAGATCTGTTAAAAAAAATTCTCCGTACTTCACTCCAACAAAACTGGAAGACAAATTTTGAAGACAAAAATTGCACTTCTTCCAGTAATCATCCTGCAAATTTCACAATTTTGTCGACAGATGCTTGAAATTATGAGACATGCATCCTAAGTAACATATCTTTAGATCTGCTTAAAAAAATTATCCGTACTTTACTCTAACAAAACTGGAAGACAAATTTTGAAGACAAAAATTGCACTTTTTTCAGTAATCGTCCTGTAAATTCCACAATTTTGTCGACAGATGCTTAAAATTTTGACAGATACATCCTATATAAAATATCTTTAGATCTGCTTAAAAAAATTATCCGTACTTTACTCTAACAAAACTGGAAGACAAATTTTGAAGACAAAAATTGCACTTTTTCCAGTAATCGTCCTGTAAATTCCATAATTTTGTCGACAGATGCTTGAAATTTTGACATAGATATCCTAAATAATATATCTTTAGATCTACTTAAAAATTCTTGACGATTCTTAATGGCGGGAAAAAGCGTGTAAAGTAGTTATTTTTCTGAAAATAAATTTTTTGGTCAATTAATGATTTTCGCCATTTTTTCCATAGTATTACTTACAAAAAAATGCATACAAAAAATGTTGGATGTTAGAAACATTTCAAGACACTTCTTAATGACAGGGAAAAGCGTATAAAGTCATTATTTTACTGAAGAAAATTTTTTGGCCATTTGATAATTTTATCATTTCATAACCATAAACACAATTTTCCGGTTATTTGCATTCATATCTTTAACAAAAGGCCAAAAAACAAAATCATTGAACAGAAACAGTGTTCCGTTGCTAAAGTAAAATATGAACGAAGGGTGGTGGGTGTTCACTATTCTATTCTCCAATCAGTGGAACATAATCAACTGATTTCACAAATAAATTTGTAAAATCAACTGATTTTACAAATAAATTTGTAAAATCAACTGATTTTACAATTAAACTTGTAAAGAAAAAAAATTTTTTTTTTTAAATTTTATTATTTAAACACATTCTTGCTTTAAGTTCCACCGATTGTCTTGTAGGATAGGGCCCACCCACTATCCTTCAGTTTATTTTAAAGTCAAACCATAAACATTGTTTTCTGGTGATTTGTATTCATATCTTTAACAAAAGGCAAAAGAAAAATCATTAAACAGAAACAATGTTCAGTAGCTAATGTAAAATGTGAACGAAGGGTGATGGTGGTGGGTGGGCCCTATTCTACAATCCAAACAGTAGGATATAATTAAATGGTTATACAAACAATTAAAGAAGACAATTTATAAAAACATTTGTTTTTACTAACATTTTTTGAATTTTTTTTAACGGAAATATCGGTTTTGAGTTACCTAGAAAAGTTCTGTGTCTGTGTCTGTGTGTTGTGTCTGTGTGTCTGTGTGTCTGTGTGGCTGTGGCTGTGTGTCTGTGTCTGTGTCTGTGTCTGTGTCTGTGTCTGTGTCTGTGTCTGTGTCTGTGTCTGTGTCTGTGTCTGTGTCTGTGTCTGTGTCTGTGTCTGTGTCTGTGTCTGTGTCTGTGTCTGTGTCTGTGTCTGTGTCTGTGTCTGTGTCTGTGTCTGTGTATGTGTGTCTGTGTGGCTGTGGCTGTGGCTGTGTGTCTGTGTCTGTGTCTGTGTATGTGTGTCTGTGTGGCTGTGGCTGTGGCTGTGGCTGTGTGTCTGTGTCTGTGTGTCTGTCGTGTGTCTGTGTGTCTGTGTGCGTAGCTGTATGTGCGCGCTGCATCTGAAAAACGAATACAGCAATTAACATGAAACTTTAAACATAAGTTTTATTTGACGTGACGGCGTGGAGACGTCACTGATTTGATATATTAAAAATAACATTGGAAACCCCATGACATCGATAATTTCAAAAGTAATTATTCTGAGTAGTAATTTATTTTGGCATAACTAAACACACGTACAGCTTCCAATGGACTTCAAGACTACAAATCTACTTCGAGAGGGATATTCGCGCAACCTAACGCATTTCTCTGAAGTGGCCGTTAGAGGAATATTTAAAATAAAATCATGTTATCTGGTGAAACAAGAGGAAGTCCGGTGCGTGTGGTGTCAAGGATAACGGAAAAGCAAAAATATGTTTTGAAACGTTATCGAAATCCCGCAGACTTGATTCCTGGATAGAGGGCAGTTTTTTTTTCTCCCATAACATGGCAACAGCTATTCTCGGCGTAAAAATGCACACATTGACCTTACTCAATGACAATTTTAATTAATCATGGGCCGACGACGACGGAGAGAGAAAAAAAAACACTTAATTATTGCGAAACGCCTCCTCCTCGCGTAAATCGATCGGATCTAAATAAACCAGACTGAACCGTAGTTATCTTGGTACTCTTGACCTTTCTCTCTCAAAATTATGGACTTCTATTTGCCGGCCGGAGTCATAAACAGTAATTAAAAAAATAAATAATAAGCGCCGGATGACCCGATCGGTCAAAATTGACGCACGCAAGAAAATTCGAACGGCTTTCACTTTTTGGGTAGATGGGAGTCCTATTTTGAGCTGTGTATTAAATAAAGTTTTATATGGTGTATGTTTTATAGTACAGTGGAAGGAAGAGTTTTTTTTGATATTAGATAAAGCAGGTAGTTTTTCAGGTTTTTGTCAAAAATTTAAAATCGCTAATTTTAATCTAACCAATCTGCACAGAAGGAGCACTGAGATAAGAAAATGTAACTATCAATAGTAAAGACACATTAATTTTAACTAAAACATAGTATACGAAATACAAAATAACTGAATGAATGTGTATGTGTTCAGGAGCGATCGAAGCCGCGTGGTTTCTGTGGCGCAATCCGCAGCGCCCAAGGCTAGGAATCTGAGGGTCGTAAGTTCGATCCCTCTTGGAAGCGCACTTTTTTTGATCCAATTTTATTCGAATAAATTCAGAAATTATATACTTTTAAATAATAATACATTTAAATAAAATTTCATTAAAGTTTTAATCAACCAATCTTTAATTTCAGATTTTAAAAATTATAAAGTTATTTTACATTTTTACGTAGATATTAATTTTATCAATTCAAATATTGCTACTGATAAACAATAAATAAACATTTAAATTAATTTCATGCCCATGTTACTGTTAACATAGGCAACCCAACTAACAGCAGTGTTATTGTTTCAGTGATTGAAGCCTACAATGAGGAGGGAACAGCAGAGTACAGTCCGTCCTCCCAGAACGAGGGGGCCGACCCCTCCCCGCATGAACACGAGCACTCGCGCCCGGTCACGCCCATCGAGTGCATCGCCTACGAACAGGACATCGACAATTACCACACGTCCTCGATGCGCACTGAAGGAGAATACCTCGTCTACCCCAATCGAATGGACGAAGTAAGTGTCGACGCGTTATCGATGCGTATTTGGTTGCGTCGCTAAACGATCGAATAAAAAATCGCAAAAAGTTGAACCCGGTTGGTTAACAAGAGCTACAAATAAATCAGGAATTTATACGTGAAATTTAAAAATTGATCTAGCTGGCGCGCACGGGCGCACGAGGCACGTGCGCGTGGCCTCCAAATTGCACCGGCGTTGTTACGCACGTGCGATTCATGCGCCTGTGCGATTGTCCACCACTGCGCGCCAATTAAACAATTGAATAAAAGATGGCAAAAAGTTGAACGCAATTGGTTAACAAGAGTTACAAATAATAGGTGAAATTTAAAAGTTGATCAAGCTGGCGCGCAGTGGTGGACAATCGCACGGGCGCACGAGGCACGTGCCTGTGGCTTCCAAATTACACCGGCTTCAATCCATCCCCTTCAAACGCGACTTTGCCAACACATGTTGGTTTCCACCGTGGAGGCCTAGGGAGAGCGTGATGGGGGTTTAATTTTTGTAATCGAAAATGCATTATTTTCTACTGTCTTTAAAGACTGGTTTTGCCGCTGCTAAAAAAATATAAAAAAAACAGCAACCTCAAAAGCAGTTTGCGCGTCAATTTCACCTTTCAATTTAAGGATGATAAACGAGCGTTTATTAGTGGAAATCTTTATACAGGGTTGGGATAAAGTATGGAAGTTTTGTTGGTTGAAATAAAGGAGATACAAAGGGTGGTGGGTGGTCCCTATCTCACCATGTGGTGGGTGGGCAGGGTGGTGGGTGCGCCCTATCTCACCATGTGGTGGGTGGGCCCTATCTCACTATCAAGCTTGTTGCTCACGCTCCACGTTTTTCACTAATAAATACGTAATTCAAAGTATCATAAAGTCTTTAATGCCTTTTTTACTCGTATACAGGGTTGGGATAAAGTATGGAACCAAGTAAATATCTTTAAAACAAAAAGGTCTAAATTTATGAAACTTTGCAGGCAAGTGTAATGATACATAACGCATCTGATGCCATATTTTTTGTCACTACTGTACTTCCGGTTTCACCGGGAATACCCTCAACTTTTTTAGTTTAAATGGGACACCCTGTATATTTTTACATTTTCAAATAGACACCTTTTCAACAATTACAATGATATAGGGTTTGGACTTGTGTTTTTACTTTCTCCGTTACGAAGTACGAGAAAGTATTGCGATCGTGATTTTTTTTTCAAAATTTTTTTTTTACGGAAATATTCGTTTTAGGATCCCTAGATGTCATTTCAACAATTTCTGGAATTTTTTACTTTCTCCGTTACGAAGTACGAGAAAGTATTGTGATCGTGATTTTTTTTTCAAATTTTTTTTTTACGGAAATATCCGTTTTGGGGTCCCTAGATGCCATTTCAACAATTTCTGAAAAAAAAGATGTTGTGTCTGTGTGTGTGTGGGTGTGTGTGTGTGTGTCTGGCTGTGTGCGCTGTATCTCAAAAACTAACAAAGCAATTGACATGAAACTTTGAACATACGTCTTATTTGATAATCCGAAGAACTGAAAAGCTTTTGGTAAAATTTCGTACACCGGAAGTGGGTGTTTACCTTAACTGTTTTTTGTTTTTTGCCAATTTTTTCTTAAATATGACAAATATTACAAAAACATTTAAACAAACATCAAAGACAACAAAGAAATGAACATCTTTTGCTTGAAAATATTTTTCATAAAATCATTGCTGTCCGAGAAAAAAATTTATTATTTTTTTTAAATTTATTTTTGGTTTATAATTATGAAACGATAATTGTTACAGCAAATTTAATTGAATAATAATTGTAGAGAATGCCAAAATGAACAACTTCTAAAGAATACGTTTTTTTCGAAATCTCGTTAGTTTTTGAGTAAACCGAGTTTTTGGATTTGAAGTATAATTTTTCCATATTTCATGATTTTGACGTTTTAAACGTCAATTTCATCCGAGTTTACGCAACGCTCGATGTACATTTAAAATATGATTTCAATTGAAAATAAACCCATGAAAACGTAAATATAAAGTCGGAGAAAGTAACATGATGGCCACATCACCATTTTTACTCGTATACAGGGTTGGGATAAAGTATGGAACCAAGTAAATATCTTTAAAACAAAAAGGGCTAAATTTATGAAACTTTACAGGCAAGTATAATGAGTATAATGACACATAACGCATCTGATGCCATATTTTTTGTCACTACTGTACTTCCGGTTTCACCGGAAATACCCTCAACTTTTTTAGTTTAAATGGGACACCCTGTATATTTTTACATTTTCAAATAGACACCTTTTCAACAATTACAATGATATAGGGTTTGGACTTGTGTTTTTACTTTCTCCGTTACGAAGTACGAGAAAGTATGATCGTGATTTTTTTTTCAAATTTTTTTTTTAGGGAAATATTCGTTTTAGGGTCCCTAGATGTCATTTCAACAATTTCTGGATTTTTTTTGTATCTGTGCCTGTGTGTATGTATGTCTGTGTGTGTGTCTGTGTGCGCTGTATCTCAAAAACTAATAAAGCAATTGATATGAAACTTTGAACATCCATCTTATTTGATAATCTGAAGAACTGAAAAGCTTTTGGTAAAATTTCGTACACCGGAAGTGGGCGTTTACCTTAACTGTTTTTTGTTTTTTGCCAATATTTTCTTAAATATGAAAAATATCACAAAAACATTCAAACAAACTTTAAAGACAACAAAGAAATGAACATCTTTTGCTTGAAAACATTTTTCATAAAATCATTTTTATTCGAGAAAAAAATTTATTATTATTTTTTTAATTTTTGATTTATAATTATAAAACGATAATAGTTACAGAAAAATTATGTTAATAATAATGTACGGAATGCCAAAATGAACAACTTCTAAAGAATAAGTTTTTTCGAAATCTCCTTAGTTTTTGAGTAAACCGAGTTTATGAATTTGAATTATAATTTTTCCATCTTTCATGATTTTGACGTTTTAAACGTCAGTTTCATCCGAGTTTACGCAACGCTCGATGTACATTTGAAATATGATTTCAATTGAAAATAAACCCATGAAAACGTAAATATAAAGTCGGAGAAAGTAACATGATGGCCACATCACCATTTTTTCTCTATATAACAGTCTGTCTGTGCGCCTTTTATCTCAAAAACTAATACAGAAATGAAACCATGAAACTTTGAACATAAGTGTTATTTGAGAATTTGAAGAACTAAAAAGCTTTTGGTAAAATTTCGTATTTCCGAATATTTACCTTAACAGGTTTTTGTTCTTTTAGCCTTTTTGGTGCTTCAGGACAATGTTTTCAGAACTTTTTTAAAAGATCTTTCTTCGAGGATTGTTTTTCCGGACTTATTTTTAGAACTTTTTCTTTCAGGACCTTTATTTTCAGTATTTCTTTTCAAAACGGGATTTTTTTCGGGACTTCTCGTTGAGAACTTCCTTTCGGGATTTTTTTTTAGAATTTTCTTCATGACATTTCTTAGAATTTCTGTTTTCATGACCTTTTTTCGACCTTTTTAAGGACTTTTTCAGATATTTTTAGTTTTTTTTTCAACACTATTTTCAAAACGTTTTACTTGAGGAATTTTGCTAAGGACTTATTTAAGGCCTTTTTGCAGGACATTTTTTCAAGACTCTTTGGAATCTCATTTTAAGGACAATTTCTTCAGATCTTTTTAAGGACTTTTTACAATGCTTTTTTTTCAGAAATTTTTTTGTTTAATTTTTAAACATGTTATTTTCAGGGCAACTTTTCAAGGACAATTTTTTTATGATATTTAATTTTTCTGAACTTTCTTCAGGACTTATTTTAGCTTTCTTTCAGGATTTTTTAAGGCTCTTTTTCGGGAAATTTATTTCTGGTATTTTGAATGGAAATTATTTTTCAGGACTTTTCTTTGCGAATTTTATCAGGACTATTTTTTCAAGACTCTATTTGAGTCTTTTGAGTCTATTATATAATAATTGACCCACATTGTTTGGACACAAACTGGCAGCACTCTGAACTTAAATTTGTGTGAGTAAAATGTGCACATCGCGATTAAAAAATTCTAAAAGTATCATCGCACGTGGAATTACCTTCAATTTCTTCAAATGCTCTCAAAAATGACACATTTTTGAGATATCTAAAAATAATTGACGCACCTGACTTTTAAACAAAATGGCGGCACTCTGAACTTGAATTTGAGTGACTGAAATGCGCACCTCGTGATTAAAACAATTCTAAAAATATTATCGCACGTGGAATTACCTTAAAATTTTTCAAATACGCTCAGAAATGGCATATTTTTTACATATCAAAAAATAGTTGACGCACCTTGCTTGTAAACAAACTGGCAGCACTCTAAACTCGAATTTGAGTGAGTGAAACGTGCACCACCTGATTAAAAAAATTCTAAAAAATTTATCACCAGCGGAATTTGCTTAAAAATTTCCAAATTAGCTTAGAAATAACATATTTTTGACATACCAAAAGATAATTGACGCACCTTCTTTGTAAACGAAATAGCAGCACTCTGAATTCGAATTTGAGTGAGTGAAATGTGCACCTCGTGATTAAAAAAATTCTAAAAAATTAATCGCCCGCGGAATTTGCTTGAAAATTTCCAAATTTGTTTAGAAATAACATATTTTTGACATACCAAAAGATAATTAACGCACCTTGGTTGTAAACAAAATGGCAGCACTCCGAACTCGAATTTGAGTGAGTGAAATGTGCACCTCGTGATTAAAAAAATTCTAAAAAATTTATCACCCGCGGAATTTGCTTCAAAATTTCCAAATTTGCTTAGAAATAACATATTTTTGACATACCTAAAGATAATTGACGCACCTTGCTTGTAAACAAAATGGTAGCACTCCGAACTCGAATTTGAGTGAGTGAAATGTGCACCACCTGATGAAAAAAATTCTAAAAAAATTACCTTCCGCGGGATTTGCTTAAATATTTCCAAATTTGCTTAGACGTAACATATTTTTGACATACCAAAAGATAATTGACGCGCCTTGCTTGTAAACAAAATGGCAGCACTCCGAACTCGAATTTGAGTGAGGGAAATGTGCATCTCGTGATTAAAAAAATTCTAAAAAAATTACCTCTCACGGGATTTGCTTCAAAATTTCCAAATTTACCTAGAAATAACATATTTTTGACATACCAAAAGGTAATTGACGCACCTTTCTTGTAAACAAAATGGCAGCACTCTGAACTAGAATTTGAGTGAGTGAAATGTGCACCTCGTGATTAAAAAAATTCTAAAAAATTTATCGCCCGCGGAATTTGCTTAAAAATTTCCAAATTTGTTTAGAAATAACATATTTTTGACATACCAAAAGATAATTGACGCACCTTGCTTATAAACAAAATGCCAGCACTCTGAACTCGAATTTGAGTGAGTGAAATGTGCACCTCGTGATTAAAAAAATTCTAAAAAAATTATCTCCCGCGGGATTTGCTTAAAAATTTCCAAATTTGCTTAGAAATAACATATTTTTGACATACCACAAGATAATTGACGCACCTTGCTTGTAAACAAAATGGCAGCACGCTGAACTCGAATTTGAGTGAATGAAATGTGCACCTCGTGATTAAAAAAATTCTAAAAAAAATACCTCCCGCGGGATTAGCTTCAAAATGTACAAATTTGCTTATAAATAACAAATTTCTGACATACCTAAAGATAATCGACGCACCTTGCTTGTAAACAAAATGGCAGCACTCTGAACTCGAATTTGAGTGAGTGAAATGTGCACCTCGAGATTAAAAAAATTCTAAAAAATTATTGCCCGCGGAATTTGCTTAAAAATTTCCAAATTTGCTTAGAAATAACATATTTTTGACATACCAAAAGGTAATTGACGCACCTTGCTTGGAAACAAAATGGCAGCACTCTGAACTGGAATTTGAGTTAGTGAAATGTGCACCTTGTGATTAAAAAAGTGATAATTTAAAGATAATTTATTGATTGTCACTATTCCAGAGTCAACTTGAAGAATCTCCAAACGGTCAACAGCAGTACCTGCAACTGGATGGCAACCTCACCAACCAAACTGGATCTCCTCACGGCAGTAACAACTCAAGCCCGGGGGATTCTCCATCCAGACTCCACCAGAATACCTTTACACACCTCAACACGATCTCACCCTCGGAACATCCGCACATCGAAGCACCACAGTTAACACAGTTGTCTAGTCATATCAGTTACGGAGGAGTCGTCGCGGCCGATTCGTCCACATCAGACAATTTATCAAGGTAAGTGCATCGAAAATAATAAAAGTTGTGAATTCTTAAACAAATAAGAGGAAATAAGGTAAGTGTGGAGCGTTACGTTTCTGTTTATTATTTTCCTAGGTCCGTAAGTAAAAAAATAAGTTCCGTCGTGAAGGACAAAAATCACCACGAATTCAGTCACTTACAGTACTTGTAACCATGGATGCAATGCGTATTTACGTTGTCGGTAGCGGAAAAATATTATTATAAGACAGGGAAGAAAATCTTCTGGTGTCATTTAAATTTAATGAATAATATACCATTTATTATGTCAATAAGGATATTTACTTATCTATCACGGAAATTTAAAAGTAGCAACATTTATCGAATTGATTTTATTTTACATCTCGCGTGAAATTTCAAGTAGCAAATAAATCTGATACGTACTGGCCGGAAAACCGTACCGATAAATACATATTCGAAACTGTCCATACAGCCGGTATTTGCATAGAATATATTATCTTATCGCTTTTTATTTTTACGATAACACGCTTGATATAGCGTTATGTCTTTGCTGAGAGCGTATCAAAAGCCAAGATGAAATATGTTCATTAACAGTGTTTTGCCAGTCACGAAACTACTGGTCTAGTGTCTGGTGTCGAATCTTGGAGCCGACATGATCATCAATCTGATAGCGGGCTAATTACTCGTAAGTAAAATAAAATGTTTATCTTTATGCGCCGCGCAATTTTCCTTCCTCGTTCTGATATTATTTATGCGATGATGCATTTGTTTGTGTTATTATCTGCAATCGATGGAATGGACAGAAGCGTACGAGTTGTACGGATAGGATGAAATCAAAGTGTTAATATGTGTCGGTGGCGGCTCATAGAACATGTTGATGGTAGAGCCAGTTATACAATAATCCCCCCCCCCCCTCTCCCTCTATTTTTTAAGAAAGAAAGAACAGTTTATCTTCCTAGACCGAAGTTACTGGCAAAAAACTGTTTTAAGAATTAAATAACAATTCTTGCTGAGCGTGCTGCTGCACCCTGTAAAAATATTTAAATTTATACAGGGTGTCTCATAACAAAGTTACAGACCAAACTTATGTTTTTTTTTAATGGAACACCCTGTATTTTTTGTCATTTTTGAATTATATGGAGCAAATAAAGGTGAGTTACTTCAATACTCCCTATACCTATTGTTTGCCGTTTTCGAAATATTTGAAGGTTTGTTGAAATGCATGGTCTGGGTGAAATTTTATTTTTGCCCCAGTGATTGACGTTGAACGATTAAAATCATTTCTATGATTTGCTTGAAGGTTCGAACTATAGAGCCAACCATGATTTCATACAAAAAATTATACAGGGTGATAAAAAAATAATGACATTAAAGAATTCCACAAAATTTTTAAAATCTTTACAATACAAAGTAACTTAATTTTTTTTTAATTTTCCAATTTCTTATGAATTTTTGAAAAGTAATATTTTACGTTGTCAAACAGTTGAACAAATAAAAATAAATACTTATATGATGGAGTTACTATTACCATTGAAAATGTGTAAATTTCTGCTCGAGTTATAAATTTTTAAAAACGAATTTTTAAGTGGTCGAATATTTAAAGCAGGAAAAACTAGAAAAAAAATCATATCCCTATGATTGAATTCCATAAAAAAACTCTGATGCAATTTACCTTTAAAATTAACCTTGATTTTTGAAACTTTTTGAGTCAACTTTAGTTATGAATTTTTGAAAATTAATATTTTTAATTGTTGAAGACGAACAAAAAAAATATCTAAAACAAATAGATAGTAGTAATATAATTGAACTCCACAAACATTTTAAAATAGTTCTACTTTACAACTAACTAAAGTTTTTGCAAATTCGCCAATTTCTCCCCAAGTTATAATTTTTTTGAAATTATTTTTTTGTAAATTGTCGAACAATTGAACAAATTTAGATAAAATAAATACTCAAATTCTCGAAATTTTTATTATATCCACAAGATTTAACATAAATTTTGATTTTCCATTTATAAATTTTTTTAAATGGTCAAATATTTTAAGAAGGAAAAATTAGAAAAAAAAAATCATATCGATATGATTGAATTCCTTAAAAACTCTGATGAAATCATAATGCATTTACCTTTAAAATTAACCTTGATTTTTGAAATTAAGTTGATTTTTGGGCGAGTTATGAATTTTTGAAAATTAATATTTTGGCTAAAAAATAAATACTGATATAATATTAATTCCTCAAAAATTTTGATACCTTTACAAAACTTTTACCTTTAAAATTAACTAACTCTGCCAATTTCTGCATGAGTTATGAATTTTTGAAAATTGGTCGAAATATTTGAACAAAGAAAAAATAGAAAAATAAAATAATATGGATATGATTGAATTATTAAAAAAATCCGATGCTATGTGTTCATTTTTGGGTTTTAAATTGTCGGTTTTGGCAGTTGAAATTGTCATTTTTGGCAGTTAAAAATTGTCATTTTTGCCAGTTAAAAATGGTCGTTACCGAGACTTGGAACTTGGCATTTTTGGCAGTTGAAAATTGGCATTTTTGGCAGTTTAAAATTGTCATTTTTGCCAGTTAAAAATGTCCGTTACCGACACTTGGAAGTTGACATTTTTGGCAGTTGAAAATTGTCATTTTTGGTAGTTAAAAATTGTCATTGTTGCCAGTTAAAAATGGTCGTTACCGACACTTGGAACTTGGCATTTTTGGCAGTTGAAAATTGGCATTTTTGGCAGTTTAAAATTGTCATTTTTGTCAGTTAAAAATGGCCGTTACCGACACTTGGAAGTTGACATTTTTGGCAGTTGAAAATTGTCATTTTTGGTAGTTAAAAATTGTCATTGTTGCCAGTTAAAAATGGTCGTTACCGACACTTGGAACTTGGCATTTTTGGCAGTTGAAAATTGTCATTTTAGGCAGTTAGAAATTGTCATTTTTGCCTGTTAAAAATGGTCGTTACCGACACTTGGAACTTGGCATTTTTGGCAGTTGAAAATTGTCATTTTTAGCAGTTAAAAATTGTCATTTTTGGCATTTAAAAATGGTTGTTTCCGATACTTGAAAATTGGCCGTTTTTGCAGTTAAAAATGGCATTTTTTGGCAGTTGAAAATTGTCATTTTTGGCAGTTAAAAATGGTAATTTCCGACACTTGATATATTACATGATATGCTAGAATTTATCATTTATTTTCAATTTTTAAAATGCGTGAGTTATAAATGTTTAAAAATTATTTTTTTTAATTTGTCGAATATTTGAATAAAGAAAAAAAATACTAAAACCTTTAATGCAATATATATATATATATATATATAAATAATATATAATAATTATTTACCTTTAAAATTAACTTTGATAGTAAAACTAATATTTAAAGTTGTCGAAGACTTGAATAAAAAAACAATTTTTTAATATACTTACAAAACATCTCCCTGTAAAACTTACTGTAATTTTTGAAAATGCGTCACTTTTTCCGTAAGTTATGAATTTTTGAAAATTAAGTAACTCTGTCAATTTCTGCATGAGTTATAAATTTTTGAAAATTGGTCGAAATATTTGAACAAAGAAAAAATAGAAAAATTAAATAATATCGATATGATTGAATTCTTTAAAAAGTCCGATGCTGTGTTTATTTTTGGGTTTTAAATTGTCGGTTTTGGCAGTTGAAATTGTCATTTTTTGCAGTTAAAAATTGTCATTTTTGCCAGTTAAAAATGGTCGTTACCGACACTTGATAATTGGCCTTTTTTGCAGTTAAAAAATGGCATTTTTGGCAGTTGAAAATTGTCATTTTTGGCAGTTAAAAATGGTCGTTACCGACACTTGATAATTGGCCTTTTTTGCAGTTAAAAAATGGCCTTTTTGGCAGTTGAAAATTGTCATTTTTGCCAGTTAAAAATGGTCGTTACCGACACTTGATAATTGGCCTTTTTTGCAGTTAAAAAATGGCATTTTTGGCAGTTGAAAATTGTCATTTTTGGCAGTTAAAAATGGTCGTTACCGACACTTGATAATTGGCCTTTTTTGCAGTTAAAAAATGGCATTTTTGGCAGTTGAAAATTGTCATTTTTGGCAGTTAAAAATGGTCGTTACCGACACTTGATAATTGGCCTTTTTTGCAGTAAAAAAATGGCATTTTTGGCAGTTGAAAATTGTCATTTTTGCCAGTTAAAAATGGTCGTTACCGATACTTGATAATTGGCCTTTTTTGCAGTTAAAAAATGGCATTTTTGGCAGTTGAAAATTGTCATTTTTGCCAGTTAAAAATGGTCGTTACCGACACTTGATAATTGGCCTTTTTTGCAGTAAAAAATGGCATTTTTGGCAGTTGAAAATTGTCATTTTTGCCAGTTAAAAATGGTCGTTACCGACACTTGATAATTGGCCTTTTTTGCAGTTAAAAAATGGCATTTTTGGCAGTTGAAAATTGTCATTTTTGGCAGTTAAAAATGGTCGTTACCGACACTTGATAATTGGCCTTTTTTGCAGTAAAAAAATGGCATTTTTGGCAGTTGAAAATTGTCATTTTTGCCAGTTAAAAATGGTCGTTACCGATACTTGATAATTGGCCTTTTTTGCAGTAAAAAAATGGCATTTTTGGCAGTTGAAAATTGTCATTTTTGCCAGTTAAAAATGGTCGTTACCGACACTTGATAATTGGCCTTTTTTGCAGTTAAAAAATGGCATTTTTGGCAGTTGAAAATTGTCATTTTTGCCAGTTAAAAATGGTCGTTACCGACACTTGATAATTGGCCTTTTTTGCAGTAAAAAAATGGCATTTTTGGCAGTTGAAAATTGTCATTTTTGCCAGTTAAAAATGGTCGTTACCGATACTTGATAATTGGCCTTTTTTGCAGTTAAAAAATGGCATTTTTGGCAGTTGAAAATTGTCATTTTTGCCAGTTAAAAATGGTCGTTACCGACACTTGATAATTGGCCTTTTTTGCAGTAAAAAATGGCATTTTTGGCAGTTGAAAATTGTCATTTTTGCCAGTTAAAAATGGTCGTTACCGACACTTGATAATTGGCCTTTTTTGCAGTAAAAAATGGCATTTTTGGCAGTTGAAAATTGTCATTTTTGCCAGTTAAAAATGGTCGTTACCGACACTTGATAATTGGCCTTTTTTGCAGTAAAAAATGGCATTTTTGGCAGTTGAAAATTGTCATTTTTGCCAGTTAAAAATGGTCGTTACCGACACTTGATAATTGGCCTTTTTTGCAGTAAAAAATGGCATTTTTGGCAGTTGAAAATTGTCATTTTTGCCAGTTAAAAATGGTCGTTACCGACACTTGATAATTGGCCTTTTTTGCAGTTAAAAAATGGCATTTTTGGCAGTTGAAAATTGTCATTTTTGGCAGTTAAAAATGGTCGTTACCGACACTTGATAATTGGCCTTTTTTGCAGTTAAAAAATGGCATTTTTGGCAGTTGAAAATTGTCATTTTTGGCAGTTAAAAATGGTCGTTACCGACACTTGATAATTGGCCTTTTTTGCAGTAAAAAAATGGCATTTTTGGCAGTTGAAAATTGTCATTTTTGCCAGTTAAAAATGGTCGTTACCGATACTTGATAATTGGCCTTTTTTGCAGTTAAAAAATGGCATTTTTGGCAGTTGAAAATTGTCATTTTTGCCAGTTAAAAATGGTCGTTACCGACACTTGATAATTGGCCTTTTTTGCAGTAAAAAATGGCATTTTTGGCAGTTGAAAATTGTCATTTTTGCCAGTTAAAATGGTCGTTACCGACACTTGATAATTGGCCTTTTTTGCAGTTAAAAAATGGCATTTTTGGCAGTTGAAAATTGTCATTTTTGGCAGTTAAAAATGGTCGTTACCGACACTTGATAATTGGCCTTTTTTGCAGTAAAAAAATGGCATTTTTGGCAGTTGAAAATTGTCATTTTTGCCAGTTAAAAATGGTCGTTACCGATACTTGATAATTGGCCTTTTTTGCAGTAAAAAAAATGGCATTTTTGGCAGTTGAAAATTGTCATTTTTGCCAGTTAAAAATGGTCGTTACCGACACTTGATAATTGGCCTTTTTTGCAGTTAAAAAATGGCATTTTTGGCAGTTGAAAATTGTCATTTTTGCCAGTTAAAAATGGTCGTTACCGACACTTGATAATTGGCCTTTTTTGCAGTAAAAAAATGGCATTTTTGGCAGTTGAAATTTGTCATTTTTGCCAGTTAAAAATGGTCGTTACCGATACTTGATAATTGGCCTTTTTTGCAGTTAAAAAATGGCATTTTTGGCAGTTGAAAATTGTCATTTTTGCCAGTTAAAAATGGTCGTTACCGACACTTGATAATTGGCCTTTTTTGCAGTAAAAAATGGCATTTTTGGCAGTTGAAAATTGTCATTTTTGCCAGTTAAAAATGGTCGTTACCGACACTTGATAATTGGCCTTTTTTGCAGTAAAAAATGGCATTTTTGGCAGTTGAAAATTGTCATTTTTGCCAGTTAAAAATGGTCGTTACCGACACTTGATAATTGGCCTTTTTTGCAGTAAAAAATGGCATTTTTGGCAGTTGAAAATTGTCATTTTTGCCAGTTAAAAATGGTCGTTACCGACACTTGATAATTGGCCTTTTTTGCAGTAAAAAATGGCATTTTTGGCAGTTGAAAATTGTCATTTTTGCCAGTTAAAAATGGTCGTTACCGACACTTGATAATTGGCCTTTTTTGCAGTAAAAAATGGCATTTTTGGCAGTTGAAAATTGTCATTTTTGCCAGTTAAAAATGGTCGTTACCGACACTTGATAATTGGCCTTTTTTGCAGTTAAAAAATGGCATTTTTGGCAGTTGAAAATTGTCATTTTTGCCAGTTAAAAATGGTCGTTACCGACACTTGATAATTGGCCTTTTTTGCAGTTAAAAAATGGCATTTTTGGCAGTTGAAAATTGTCATTTTTGGCAGTTAAAAATGGTCGTTACCGACACTTGATAATTGGCCTTTTTTGCAGTAAAAAAATGGCATTTTTGGCAGTTGAAAATTGTCATTTTTGCCAGTTAAAAATGGTCGTTACCGACACTTGATAATTGGCCTTTTTTGCAGTAAAAAAATGGCATTTTTGGCAGTTGAAAATTGTCATTTTTGCCAGTTAAAAATGGTCGTTACCGACACTTGATAATTGGCCTTTTTTGCAGTAAAAAAATGGCATTTTTGGCAGTTGAAAATTGTCATTTTTGCCAGTTAAAAATGGTCGTTACCGATACTTGATAATTGGCCTTTTTTGCAGTTAAAAAATGGCATTTTTGGCAGTTGAAAATTGTCATTTTTGCCAGTTAAAAATGGTCGTTACCGACACTTGATAATTGGCCTTTTTTGCAGTAAAAAATGGCATTTTTGGCAGTTGAAAATTGTCATTTTTGCCAGTTAAAAATGGTCGTTACCGACACTTGATAATTGGCCTTTTTTGCAGTAAAAAAATGGCATTTTTGGCAGTTGAAAATTGTCATTTTTGCCAGTTAAAAATGGTCGTTACCGACACTTGATAATTGGCCTTTTTTGCAGTAAAAAAATGGCATTTTTGGCAGTTGAAAATTGTCATTTTTGCCAGTTAAAAATGGTCGTTACCGATACTTGATAATTGGCCTTTTTTGCAGTTAAAAAATGGCATTTTTGGCAGTTGAAAATTGTCATTTTTGCCAGTTAAAAATGGTCGTTACCGACACTTGATAATTGGCCTTTTTTGCAGTAAAAAATGGCATTTTTGGCAGTTGAAAATTGTCATTTTTGCCAGTTAAAAATGGTCGTTACCGACACTTGATAATTGGCCTTTTTTGCAGTTAAAAAATGGCATTTTTGGCAGTTGAAAATTGTCATTTTTGCCAGTTAAAAATGGTCGTTACCGACACTTGATAATTGGCCTTTTTTGCAGTTAAAAAATGGCATTTTTGGCAGTTGAAAATTGTCATTTTTGGCAGTTAAAAATGGTCGTTACCGACACTTGATAATTGGCCTTTTTTGCAGTAAAAAAATGGCATTTTTGGCAGTTGAAAATTGTCATTTTTGCCAGTTAAAAATGGTCGTTACCGATACTTGATAATTGGCCTTTTTTGCAGTTAAAAAATGGCATTTTTGGCAGTTGAAAATTGTCATTTTTGCCAGTTAAAAATGGTCGTTACCGACACTTGATAATTGGCCTTTTTTGCAGTAAAAAATGGCATTTTTGGCAGTTGAAAATTGTCATTTTTGGCAGTTAAAAATGGTCGTTACCGACACTTGATAATTGGCCTTTTTTGCAGTTAAAAAATGGCATTTTTGGCAGTTGAAAATTGTCATTTTTGCCAGTTAAAAATGGTCGTTACCGACACTTGATAATTGGCCTTTTTTGCAGTAAAAAAATGGCATTTTTGGCAGTTGAAAATTGTCATTTTTGCCAGTTAAAAATGGTCGTTACCGATACTTGATAATTGGCCTTTTTTGCAGTAAAAAAATGGCATTTTTGGCAGTTGAAAATTGTCATTTTTGCCAGTTAAAAATGGTCGTTACCGACACTTGATAATTGGCCTTTTTTGCAGTTAAAAAATGGCATTTTTGGTAGTTGAAAATTGTCATTTTTGCCAGTTAAAAATGGTCGTTACCGACACTTGATAATTGGCCTTTTTTGCAGTTAAAAAATGGCATTTTTGGCAGTTGAAAATTGTCATTTTTGGCAGTTAAAAATGGTCGTTACCGACACTTGATAATTGGCCTTTTTTGCAGTAAAAAAATGGCATTTTTGGCAGTTGAAAATTGTCATTTTTGGCAGTTAAAAATGGTCGTTACCGACACTTGATAATCGGCCTTTTTTGCAGTTAAAAAATGGCATTTTTGGCAGTTGAAAATCGTCATTTTTGCCAGTTAAAAATGGTCGTTACCAACACTTGATAATTGGCCTTTTTTGCAGTTAAAAAATGGCATTTTTGCCAGTTGAAAATTGTCATTTTTGCCAGTTAAAAATGGTCGTTACCGATACTTGATAATTGGCCTTTTTTGCAGTTAAAAAATGGCATTTTTGGCAGTTGAACATTGTCATTTTTGGCAGTTAAAAATGGTCATTTCTGACACTTGATATATTATATGATATGCTAGAATTTATCAAAAATTATTAAAATTGAAGTATATTCACAAAACATCTCATATCTTCAATTTTTGAAAATGCTTGAGTTATAAATGTTTAAACATTATTTTTTTAATTTGTCGAATATTTGAACAAAGAAAAAAAAATACTGATATAATTGAATTCCTTAAAACCTTTAATGCAATATATATATATATATATATATATATATATATATATATATATAATATATATAATAATTATTTACCTTTGAAATTAACTTTGATAATAAAACTAATATTTAAAGTTATCGAAGACGAATAAAAAATCATTTTTTTAATACATTTATAAAACATCTCCCTTTAAAACTTTCTGTAATTTTTGAAAATGCGTCACTTTTTCCGTAAGTTGTGAATTTTTGAAAATTAAGTTTTAAGTTGTCGAACAAAAAAAATGTAGTAAGTATATTCACAAAACATCTGCCTTTATAATCAACTTAGACTTTTGAAAATATATCAGTTTTTGCATGAGATTAATTTTTGAAAATTAATATTTAAAGTTGTTTACTTTAATAAGGCAAGAAGTGTGTTAACGCCCATTTCATCTGCGAACAACCGTGAGATCTAAAATAGTTGGCAGCCCTTAAAACATAACCTAACTAACAGAAGTTCGGTGGCGTCACCAAGAATGGGAATTTTGTAAAATTTTGAAATTTAAATAAAACAGCTGGATCATAAATCCTTAATGTATTATTAATAGTGATGATAACTGCTAATGTTTAAAATAGGCAAAATCAGCAGATGAAAACGCACAAAACTATTTTTAAAACAAGTAACCTTAACCCGCCAATGGTGACCCTACTGGTCTGTGAGACCGGGTGTGTTAAAAAATTCGAATAACTTTATTCCCCGTTATAGTTTTTTGTTGCAATTTCGAGTAGTTGCCGCACTGCAGAGCTAAAATTGATTAAATATCTTTGTTTTATTGTCAAAGAGCATAAATAAAAAACATGAACTATTAGTGACACGTTTCGAAAAATTTTCAGTTGAAAACCCCGGTGCGTGAGACCGACGTAACCATTGATCAAAGTCAAATTTGTGTCACCGATGGCGGGTTAAAAAATCACAAGATGTCAAAGTTCACAAGTGCTCTGCATTGGAGAATTTAAGACTACTTGAATAATTATAGGGATTTTTAGAAAAAGTGCTGCCAACTATTTTCGATTTTCTGATCTCAATGTATAAACATTTTATACGCGTTTCAATTCTGTGACACTTGCGCAGTTTTGACACGAATTGTTTTTTATGGTAACTTTGGTTGCCTACACAAAAACAGTTTTTTTAATGGGAAGCAATATTTGCACATTGCAATTTGTAATATCGTCGATATTTATAATCACTGACAAATTATAAACGTTATCTATACGATGGCGTGAATGACCGTAATTGTCTTGAACTCAAAATTCATTTTCTTGTCTATGCGATTGGACATTCATTGTTTTTATTTGTATTTTTGGTTGCCTATACTAAAATTATTGATTAATCTGGTCCGATCTTTGGTGCGGGTTCGAGTCCTGTCTGGGTAGTCATATTTCTGAACGAAAAATATCATTATCGGTCTCTGGGTGCGGATATTTGGGTAGGGAATGGAAATATATATGAACTTGAAGACCAGGGCAAGGCTTCCACTTGGCAATGTATCACATAACACAATTGGTTTCAGCAGATTTTTCGAAAAATTTGAATTTTATTTCCATTTTGCACCTTTATTTGTAGAGATTTTTTTATTGTAGTTGACCACTAAAATATTTGTGGTAAAGGCCGAATTTTTCCATTTTTTTTAATGTTTCTATGATTTAAGACCCTTTTAATGTTTTAATAAAAAAATAGCTCTGTATCAACATAAAGAAAATTTTTGATAAATTAAAATTAATTTAATTAATCAAAATTATATAACAATGTTTCACCACGGATTAAGTGAGAAATTAATTAATCATAATGAAGATAATTAATTTTTAATGTTTCTATGAAATGGGAAAAACTATATTGGAGGCGGACGTATAGCCTTAAAAAAGGAAATAATTCACGAATTTCTAAATATTAATAAAAATCAAATCAAAATCAAAGGAAAAATACATAATATAACCAATTGAATAATTACATCTGCAATTGCAAGGGATGAATCAGTAAATTATACATTGGTACAGAACAGTGCCGGCTGGTGGCGTTACTCATGGCACGGCCACGGCAGTGGAGGTGGCAATAAACATATGTGCGATCATTCACTCAGTGAATCGATTTATATCAGTACGGTAGAGATCAATATCTTCTTCCTCTGGCCGTACCATGAGTCCCGCCGCCAGTTGCCACTGGTACAGATAATGACATCATGTGATGGGGAAATTAAATTTGACTGACCGGCAAGGAAAACGTAACCACAATCTAATTCGATTGGTGCGAATGTGCGGTCTACAGTTTTCGGTTTTATTTGATCTTATCCGTCAGATTTTCCACGAACTGGTTAAGGTGATGCAAATCGTTTGCTTTGTTTCCATTTGGGTATTTTTCTTGATTAATATGCGCCCTTTAATTTATCTTAGAAATTATAGCACAAAACACAACCGAAATATTTTAAATTTATTTTTCTCAATAAATAATAACCAACTAGCGATAGTACAATCACATAACGTTAACATCATTTTAATCTATGGTACAACAAGCCGACTATACAGGGTGTTTGTAGAAGAAATCAGTTTTTAAGAATCAATTTATAAGTTGAGCTTACAAAATACCTGTGATATAAATAAATTAGATTTCAAGTTTATTAAGTTTGTAAACGATATGTGAACCATTTGTTGCCTTAACCCATTACTTCCCATTGTACTCAAGCGAGTAACAAACATTATAGGCTTTAGTGATAATTACTGGCAATATTATTTACTTTAGAGAACTTATTTGTAACAAAAACCGTTCTGTTTTAATGGCATAACAGACATTCTATTTAGTTTAAGATTTTGAGTTTTAGAAGATATCTGAGAATTTGAAATTTATTTGAACACTTACATGTCATGGACAGTAATGGGTTAAATATATCCAGATTGTTACAGGCGTATCTCAGCGGGGTACCAAAATGGAAGGGGATGCACAGTGCCCATTTCTTTTTTACTATCCCATAATCTGATACAGGGGACATCACTGTGCATCGTTATGAACCAATAATCAGTTGGGCCTCCTAAATAGTTGTGAGTTAGATTTAGGTGAATGGTCTACTTTTTTTTAAAATGAAGTTTGGGGTATATTGTTTTGATTTTCTCCATCATCTCGTGCCACGAGTTGCCACCGAGTTTTTTTTAATCAGTTCTCATGGTGCCAATGGAGGGTCCCCGGCGTCCGAAATCTGTAAATTTTAATCCGAGCGACCCGAAATAGCGGCCGGTTGCCTGGACACCTATCGGAAGTGTATCCGATTTCTAACCGGGTAACAACTTTGCCAAACAAACAAAAGAAGTATCACAAAGCATCTGAAGTTCGTATAAGAAAAAAAAATCGCCGATGAAAGTATTTTGGATCCTAGAGAAAAATTTTGAATTCACTCTTTTGAAATTTTTGGCATCGCTATTAGTTTGATATCCGAACGTTCTGAGCTGTTAGAAAATTACTGCTCATTGTTTAAATTTTTGTTGGCATTTCATTCTGCAGAATCCGAATATTTAAGAAAATCATCTAATAAAACACTAACACAGTGTATGGTTTCAAATTAATTTTATTGTTCTACAACAAATTGTTTCACCACACAGTGGCTTCATCAGGTAGATGGAAAATTTTTCATCTACCTGATGAAGCCACTGTGTGGTGAAACAATTGTTGTAGAACAATAAAATTAATTTGAAACCATACACTGTGTTAGTGTTTTATTAAATGATACCATGGAGTTTCAACAAGTAGCAGCCTCATCGATCCAATATTTAAGAAAATGTTGTATAGAGTTAGATATTAAATTATAGGTAACCGAAAACGGAAAATTGACCAAAGATTTAGATGGAATCGAACTCCTAAAAGAATTGTTATCTTTTTAGAGAACTATTTCCTAATCGTTCCCAATTAAAACCATTAGAAATTTTAAATCATTTAATTAGCCAAGACTTAGTTCCTTGTTTTCCAAATTTCAGTATTAGTCTAAAAATATTTTTAACAATACCGATAACTGTGGCTTCCGGCGAAACGAGTTTTTCCAAATTAAAATTAATTAAAAATTATTTATGGTCAACTATTACACCAGTGGCGGCTCGTGGAACATGTTGATGGTAGAGCCATTTATACAATATACCCCCCCCCCCTTTTTTAAAGGAAGAAAGAACGATTTATCTTCCTATGCCAAAGTAACTGGCAAAAAAGTGTTACGAAGTTTCCACGTAGTCTCACCAGCATTCTCTTCTTCATTGATTTTTGGCATTTCTGAAATTGTTCAATCACTGTCACTGTCATCGGGTTTCCAGAGTTCTATTTCTTTAAACAGAGTTATGAATTTGTTTTAAATTTTTGTTTTCACGAAGTCGAACATTTGAGTAAGAAAAACCGAAACAAAAATATTTCTCATCAAGATAAAATTATGTAAAACGTAAGAACAATTGACGAAACAATATTTTTTCAAAATAAGTGTGGTTTTTGTAGATTCCCCTGTTATAAACAGAGCTATGATTTTTTTAAATTTTTGTTTTCGCGAAGTTGAACATTTGAGTAAGAAAAACCGAAACAAAAATATTTCTCATCAAGATAAAATTATGTCAAACGTAAGAACAATTGACGAAACAGTATTTTTTTCAAAATAACTGTGGTGTTTGTAAATTCCCCTGTTATAAACAGTTATGAATTTTTCTTATATTTTTGTTTTCGCGAAGTCGAACATTTGAGTAAGAAAAACAGGAACAAAAATATTTCTCATCAAAATAAAATTATGTAAAACGTAAGAACAATTGACGAAACAATATTTTTTCAAAATAAGTGTGGTTTTTGTAAATTCCCCTGTTATAAACAGAGTTATGAATTTTTTTATATTTTTGTTTTCGCGAAGTCGAACACTTGAGTAAGAAAAACCGGAGCAAAAATATTTCTCATCAAGATAAAATTATGTCAAACGTAAGAACAATTGACGAAACAGTATTTTTTTAAAATAACTGTGGTGTTTGTAAATTCCCCTGTTATAAACAGTTATGAATTTTTCTTATATTTTTGTTTTCGCGAAGTCGAACATTTAAGTAAGAAAAACCGAAACAAAAATATTTCTCATCAAGACAAAATTAAGTAAAACGTAAGAACAATTGACGAAACAATATTTTTTTAAAATAAGTGTGGTTTTTGTAAATTCCCCTGTTATAAACAAAGCTATGATTTTTTTTTATATTTTTGTTTTCGCGAAGTCGAACACTTGAGTAAGAAGAACCGAAACAACAATATTTCTCATGAAGATAAAATTATGTAAAACGTAAGAACAATTGATGAAACAATATTTTTTCAAAATAAGTGTGGTGTTTGTAAATTCCCCTGTTATAAACAAAGCTATGATTTTTTTTTATATTTTTGTTTTCGCGAAGTTGAACACTTGAGTAAGAAAAACCGGAACAAAAATATTTCTCATCAAGATAAAATTATGTAAAACGTAAGAACAATTGAGGAAACAATATTTTTTCAAAATAAGTGTGGTTTTTGTAAATTCCCCTGTTATAAACAGAGCTATGAATTTTTTTTATATTTTTGTTTTCGCGAAGTCAAACACTTGAGTAAGAAAAACCGAAACAAAAATATTTCTCATCAAGATAAAATTATGTAAAACGTAAGAACAATTGAGGAAACAATATTTTTTCAAAATAAGTGTGGTTTTTGTAAATTCCCCTGTTATAAACAGAGTTATGATTTTTTTTCATATTTTTGTTTTCGCGAAGTCGAGTAAGAAAAACCGGAACAAAAGTATTTCTCATCAAGATAAAATTATGTAAAACGTAAGAACAATTGACGAAACAATATTTTTTTTTAAATAAGTGTGGTTTTTGTAAATTCCCCTGTTATAAACAGAGTTATGAATTTTTTTCATATTTTTGTTTTCGCGAAGTCGAGTAAGAAAAACCGGAACAAAAATATTTCTCATCAAGATAAAATTATAAAAAACGTAAGAACAATTGACGAAACAATATTTTTTCAAAATAAATGTGGTGTTTGTAAATTCCCCTGTTATAAACAGAGCTATGAATTTTTTTAATTTTTTTTGTTTTCGCGAAGTCGAACACTAACCGGTAAGAAAAACCGAAACAAAAATATTTCTCATCAAGATAAAATTATATAAAACTTAAGAATAATTGATAGCACAACATTTTTTTAAAACCAGTGTAGTTTTTGTAAATACTGCTGTTATAGACAGAGCTACGATTTTTTTTTAAATTTAAGTTTTCGCGGTGTTTGAGTGTTTGCAAAATTATTAAAAGGAAGAAAGACTGGCCTTTATTTTTTTGGATAAATTTATTACAGAAATTAATACAGATAACACTTCTTTACGACATAAACATATGATAAAAATTTGGTGACAGACTTGTCCATTTTTTTTTCTTCTTCGTTTTCCCAGTTTATTATATAAAAATGATTGAAAATTTATTATTGTTATTATGTGCTAACATTTTATATATCAAAATTTAAAAACATCGTCCGATCGTTACAATTATTTAAATAACAGCTGTAGTTACAAGACATTACCATTTTAGATTAATTCCGTATTGCCTGTCTAGATTTGAATTGTTAATTTTTAAGTGGAGGTGTATATAGACATTTTCCAAAATTCCTCTTGCGACCGGAGTGGCAAATACTAATTGGAACAGATCCCTGCGGTAGATATTTGGCCGAAGAGTACACTTGAGTTGGGTTTAATGGGCGGCGAGGGACCGCAAGAAGGGCACGCATCTTCTCACACCAAGGGTGAATTCGAAAAAGGGAATTTCACAGGTTGATACGTGTACCCAGTGTATTGAATATTCAAGGCAGTTCGGTTTTATGTGAAACCGAATTTTGGAAATTGAGCAGGAAATAACGGAAAATGTAAATTATCCATTTTTTTTGGAGGAGGCGCACGGAATTTTGGGTTGAGAAAGCGCGGATGATGTACGAATTTTAGCGTTTTAGTATTCTGCCACAATCGATTGTAGTATCATACGATCAAATACCTAAAATACTTTTTATTATTAAAAAAAATATTAAAAATTTATTATATTTAAATTTAAGTTGGTAGTAATCATAGGGATATCATCACATTTCTGTTGAATAATTTTTAATAACCTAAACGACTACAGCAGTCAGATTTACAATGTTTAACCCTTTGAGTCCCATGGGACATTGGAAAAACATGGTCGCTTGCGAAGAGGCCCGACCGGCGTGAAAGCGCTCGCCTTATTTTGTATTAAAAAATGCTAATAGCGCTTGTCATAACTTAGGTTAGGTTAGGTTAGGTTAGGTTAGGTAAGTGCACCATTAGTTGTCGATACCGTGCTAAATATACTGTGATCGCGTTGCTTGGGACTCAAAGGGTTAAAGTCCAAATCATCTCAAAAGATTGACATTTTCTTATTTGTAACATTAGCTTCAAGTTGAATATAATTGCAATTGTAAATATTTGATGTAATCAAGATGTAACACTAACATGCCCGCGATAATGCGCGTGGGTGTAAAGGCGCCTTCACAGGGTTAGGTAATACGATTCTCGCGCAGTGTGCACAACCTCAGAGTTCCATAATACTCCGAGTATCAAATCGCACATAAATAAGAGCGTCGTGTGTCTATTTCATCTTTATCGCGATTTTATTACATAATCAAAATTTACTTACTACAATAAAAAAAAAGACGGATATTTCGCCAGATTCAAAACGAGCTGTGATATTTTTTTTAGGTTGGCAACCCTTTTGCGCTTGGTCTAGGTCATGGCTTTGGGAATGGCCCAGAATCAGCTATCTCCCTCCACCAATTCCTTTAAACTTATCGGACTCGATTCAAATTCGAAATTACTTGGAGATTTAAATTCATCATTGTGTACCGTGTGTCTCACAAAAAAGGCTCCAAGCACTAGCGACTTTATTTTTGACTTGAATTGAAAATAACCAGTATAACATGAAATCGAATCTCGATTGCTATAATCTGCTTTTAACAGATTTTTTTAGAGAGCGGCCAGCTTGCCCTTATGACGTCATCGGCCATTTTTTAAATAGCACCAAAAAAATGTATTCAATTTTTTATTTATTTATTTATTGTGCAAATTTGTAATCAAATTTTAATACATACTGTGTGTTAATTGATACTGTTTACTTAACGACGGGAGCTTATCGCATCAAGCCGACGGGAGCTTAAATTAACCCATCCGTATATGTGTTCGTTTGACATTCAATAAAAAATGTGGCGTTTTGGAACGGAAATCGGTGATTATTTTAATTCCGAAATAAAATAAATTATCTTACCGAATACTAGGATGAATCCTTACAATTTCGACAAAAATACTTTTCAAGTGTTTCCAATCCTTTCGACAAACGAATTATGGCAATTGTTCACGAAGTGCATTTATTATTTACAACTGAAAATGTATGATTAATTTGAACTTAGTACTCGGGGTACAATCCATTGTACACACAAGGTTTATTCTACGCGAATTCGATTCTCGGAACTCAATTATGTTCTAGTTAATGTGCATTGTTTCGTCTATACATAATATAATGCAATGTATGTATGACTAAGCACGTGAGTACATAAGAATCCCATCGTCAAATCTACAGCTAATAGTACTATTTGTAATGTGAAATAGGTACTGCATGTTATATACGAGTACTTGTGTAATAAATCACATTTGAAAATTAGTTAAAAAAAACTATGTTTGTTTACACAGAGTAGAATCACAATTAAAAAGAGTCTACTAATAATTCCGAAGAGTAAAAAAAATCGTACAAATGTACAACTCCGAAATAAAATTATGCAAAAATTATTCTCACACTTTCATTTTTAAAACCACACCAATTTTTATTGGAGTTAAAAAATCGAAAAAATATATGAAAAGTGGAAATAAAATTATGGAAAAAATACAAGCAGTTAAGAAGGTCACATTATATCCTACTCAATTTGGATTTTGAAAATATTCCTATTCTCAAACGAGTTGTGATTGTTAAAAAGTTAAAATATCGAAAAATATATGAAAAGCGGAAATAAACTTATGCAAAAATGAGACGCAATTAAGAAAGCCATATTCTATCCAAAACAAATAAGTTTTTGAAAATATTCAAATTTTCAAGCGTGTCAGGATTGTTAAAAAAAGTTGATTTGAGTTGTGGAAGCGTTGAGTGAAAAATTTCGAAAGAAATACGAAATAAAATTATGCAAAAATTAGAAGGCTCTATTCTTTTAAGATAATTTTAAATAAATTTGAGGCAACCTCACTTGTCGCAGAAAGAAAATTTAAGATAATTTTAGTTTTTGAAATTATTTCAATTTTCAAGCGAGTTGTGTTTGTTTTGAATTGAGTAAAAAAATCGAACAAATATGAAACCGAATTAAAATTATGCAAAAACTAGTTAAATTTATTCTTTAGAAATTATTTTTATTTTCAAAACAACACCAATTTTTAGTTGAGTTGTAAATGTTTAAGAAACAATTATTTATGTTGTGGAAGCGTTGAGTGCAAACAAAAAATCGAAAACGAAATAAAGCGCCGACATAAAACAATCCAAATATTGAAAACAACTAACGAATTTTCATTCTTTAAAAACCATGTTTGTTTTTCAAAATACACCAATTTTTATGTGAGTTGTGAATATTTAAAACGTTTTGATTTGAATTGTGAAAGCGTTGATTTAAAACAAATCGAAAAAAATATATGAAAATCCGAAATAAAATTATCCAAAAATTATAAACAACTAAGAATATACTCTAACAAAATAATTTTGGTTTTTGACAATAAAATATACCAATTTTTAAGCAATGTTTTGTTTTTTATGTTTTTAATGATTTGAGTTTGTGGAAACGTTGATTAAAAAAATATAAAAAATATATGAAAAGCCGAAATAAAATTATCCAAAAAATATAAACAACTAAGAAAGCTATACTCTAAGAAAATAATTTTGGTTTTTGAAAATAAAATATACAAATTTTTAAGCAATGTTTTGTTTTTTTAATTTTTTTAATGATTTGAGTTGTGGAAACGTTAATTAAAAAAAAACGAAAAAATATATGAAAAGCAGAAATAAAATTATCCAAAAATTATAAGCAACTAAGAAGGCTATACTCTAAAAATAATTTTGGTTTTTGAAAATAAAATATACCAATTTTTAAGCAATGTTTTGTTTTTTATTGTTGTTAATGATTTTAGTTGTGGAAACGTTGATTAAAAAAATCGATAAAAAATTAGAAAAAGCCGAAATAAAATTATCCAAAAATTATAAGCAACTAAGAATGCTATACTCTAACAAAATAATTTTGGTTTTTCAAAATATTTCAATTTTCAAGCGAGTTATGCTTGTTTTAAATTGAGTAAAAAAATCGAACAAATATGAAACAGAGAAATCAAATTATGCAAAAATTAATATAATTTATTCTTCAGAAACCATCTTTATTTTCAAAACAACACCAATTCTTAATTGAGTTGTAAATGTTTAAGAAAAAAAAAATCGAAAAAATATATGAAAAGTAGAAATAAAATTATGCAAAAATTAGAAGCAACTGCGAAGGCTGTATTCTTTTAAAATATTTCTAAATAATTTTGGTTTTTGAAAATAAATATACCAATTTTTAAGCAATGTTTTGTTTTGTTAATTTTTTTAATGATTTGAGTTGTGGAAACGTTGATTAAAAAAAATCGAAAAAAAATATGAAAAGCCAAAATAAAATTATCCAAAAATAATAAGCAACCACGAATGCTATACTGTAACAAAATAATTTTGGGTTTTGAAAATATACCAATTTGTAAGCAATGTTTTATTTAAAAAATATATTTTAACTGTGGAAGCGTTGATTCAAAAAATCGAAAAAAATATATGAAAAGCCAAAATAAAATTATCCAAAAATTATAAATTGCTAAAAATATACTCTAACAAAATAATTTTGGATTTTGAAAATATACCAATTTGTAGGCAATGTTTTGTTTAAAAACAAATATTTGTACTGTGGAAGCGTTGATTAAAAAAATCGAAAAAAATATATGAAAAGCCAAAATAAAATTATCCAAAAATTATAAATTGCTAAGAATATACTCTAACAAAATAATTCTGGTTTTTTAAAATAAAATATAGTTTTAAGCAATGTTTTGTTTTTTATTTATTTTTTTAATAATATGAGTTGTGGAAAATGTGATTAAAAAAATAGAAAAAAAAATATGAAAAGCCGAAATAAAATTATCTAAAAATTATAAGCAACTAAGAAGGCTTACCTCTAACAAAATAATTTTGGATTTTGAAAATATACCAATTTGTAAGCAATGTTTTCTTTAAAAAGAAAATTTGAACTTGGAAGCGTTGATTAAAAAAAATCGAAAACATAAATGAAAAGCAGAAATAAAATTATCCAAAAATTATAAGCAACTAAAAAGGCTTAACTCTAACAAAATAATTTTGGTTTTTGAAAATAAAATATACCAATTTTTAAGCAATGTTTTGTTTTTAATTTTTTTAATTATTTGAGTTGTGGAAGCGTTGATTAAAAATATAGCAAAAAGCCGAAATAAAATTATCCAAAAATTATAAGCAACTAAGAATGCTATACTTTAACAAAATAATTTTGGTTTTTGAAAATAAAATATATCAATTTTTACGCAATGTTTTGTTTTTTTATTTTTTTAATGATTTGAGTTGTGAAAGTGTTGATTAAAAAATACGAAAGGCCAAAATGATCCAAAAATGATAAGCAACTATGAATGCCATACTGTAACGAAATAATTTTGAGTTTTGAAAATATACCAATTTGTAAGCAATGTTTTGTTTTTTTTTAATTGATTTGAGTTGTGGAAGAAGTTGATTAAAAAAATAGGAAAAATATATGAAAATATAGGGAAATAAAATTATGTAAACATTAGAAGCAATTGAGAAGGCTATAATCTATCAAAATAATTTTGGTTTTTGAAAATACTCCAATTCTCAAGCGAGTTATGATTGTTAAAAAACGTTGATTAGAGTTGCGGAAGCGTCGAGTAAAAAATATTGAAAAAAAATACGAGACGCGAAAATAAAATTATGCAAAAATTGGAAGCAACTGAGAAGGCTGTATACTATCAAAATAATTTTAGTTTTTGAAAATAGTCCAATTTTTAAGCAAGTTATGATTGTTTCGAATTGTGTAAAAAAAAATCGAACAATTATGAAACTACGAAATCAAATTATGCAAAAATTAATTTAATTTAATTAAGAAAAATCGAAAAAATATATGGAAAGTGGAAATAAAATTATGAAAAAATTACAAGCATTTAAGAAGGTTACATTCTATCCAACTCAATTTGGATTTTGAAAATATTCCAATTCTCGAACGAGTTGTGATTGTTAAAAAGTTAAAATATCGAAAAAAACAAATAAAACGGGGAAATAAAATTATGCAAAAATTTGAAGCAACTGAGAAGGCTGTATTCTATCTAAATAATTTTGGTTTTTAAAAATATTCCAATTTTCAAGCGAGTTATGATTGTTAAAAAAAGTTGATTTGAGTTGTGGAAGCGTCGAGTAAAAAATATTGAAAAAAAATACGAGACGCGGAAATAAAATTATGCAAAAATTGGAAACAACTGAGAAGGCTGTATTCTATCAAAATAATTTTAGTTTTTGAAAATATTCCAATTTTCAAGCGAGTTATGATTGTTAAAAAAAGTTGATTTGAGTTGTGGAAGCGTCGAGTAAAAAATATTGAAAAAAAAATACGAGACGCGGAAATAAAATTATGCAAAAATTGAAAGCAAGCGAGAAGGCTGTATTCTACCAAAATAATTTTGGTTTTTGAAAATATCACAATTTTCAGGCGAGTTATGATTGTTTATTTTTATTTTCAAAACAACACCAATCCTTACAAAATAAAACTGCCTCTATATTAGCCAAAAATGCTTCAATTTTTTTTGCAACTTCTGTACATAAAAAATTTCTCGACTTATCAAACTGATAAATTAATATCAAAATGTTTGCAATGATTCCTAAAGATATTTCACTTAACCAAATGCAAATCTGGTTGCGTTTATTTATCTTATATAAACAAATATTACACATGAAAACAAAAGGGAAACACGCATTTCCATGACATAATTAACCGCAGTCGGGATTATTTACATCGATATCTTTAGATAAAGATTGGTCGTGGAATTAATTATTTGTGTGCTAGTAATATCGTTCACATTTTAAATTAATTAATGTGAAAATTATTTTTTCTTAACAATAATTTCACTTAAATTATTGTGAACTTTGTGATTACTGTGTATCGTCCACATTTTGAGTTAATTGGTGAAAATTATGTGCTGATAACAATGCACTCTAAATTATTGTAAACTTTGTAAATACTGTGTGATTGACCCTCTTTTTTGGGGGCCGGACGCGCTCGAAAAGCAGGCAACCAAACCATAAAATTTGAACGATAAAATGGCGCTTCGGTCATGGTTTTCGCTTCACGTGAAATTAAGTGATAAGGATTTAATGTAGGGCTGCGAGTAATCTGACCTAAAACAGATATTGATCTAATTAATTGTTCGATTTGGACACGAAATAATAAGAATACTGTAACATAATTATAAAATTTAAAGTTACCAAGAAATTTCTTAAAATCCAGAAAGTCTGAATTAGGCTAATTTGAAACTAAAAATTTAATAATAGCTCATACAGGAGGATCGTTAGGCCCTTCTTGTTAGTTGATTTGTTAAAAAATGAGTTCCATGTTCAGTTTGTTAGATACCGGCAATTAGCAAAGTGTTAGATAAGTAATCTATTTATATAAATGGGACACCATTAGAAATCAGGTTTTATTTACGTGCGTTTTGCTCTTGACAGTGACTCCTCGGCGAGCAATTGCATTTTCCCGAACGTTGCACTTTTCGCTGGGTTAATGAGCTCGACGGTAATTATGAGACAAAAATTGTGCTCAGCACTAATAATGCTCCCGTCTCAACAACAGCAGCTAAAGGAAAACAAGAACGTCTGCTCTTTTGCACGATGCGCGAAAAACACATTTTCTCGTATTCGTAGATACCCACTAAAAGATATCATAGCTTACCTTATATTTAACTATTCAAGATTAGATTTATTATCATTTCCAATTCAGGAATTAACCCAGAAGAGGTATCTTAAAATATTTATTATTTCGTGGTACAGTCTGTTCGTTATACCGTGATAAAGTCGTAAACACAAATAGGTTCCATCCCCTTAACATAATAAACGCAGTATCGCCCGAAGAGCTCCGAACGTCATTGAGCCGATCGATCAAATATTACAGCCCCTGCAGGGTAGGAGTGCACCGTAAATTTATCACGGTATAACGAACAGACTGTAGTTATTATTGTATATTTTCTAAAATAAAAGAAAAAACACCTACATCTTTATCTGTTTCACCATTTTGTTATGAATAATGATAATTTATTACATTTCTTCCAGAAAGTAAGAGTGGAGCATAACCAATTCTTATGTTTGACTTACTGCTCAAACAATTGACATATTCTAACTGTAAACAAATTGACAACACTCAAAACTTAAATTAAAGAAAATAAAATTACATTCGGCAATTAGAAAAATTGTAAAAAATTCATCTCTGCAGGAATCGGCCTCAAAATTTCAAAATACATCCAGAATGAACTTATTTTTGATTTACTGCTAAAACAATTAACACATTCTAGCTGTAAACAAATTGACAACACTCAAAACTTAAATTAAAGAAAATAAAATTACATTCGGCGATTAGAAAAATTGTAAAAAATTCATCTCTGCAAGAATCAGCTTCAAAATTTCAAAATCCATCCGGAATTAACTTATTTTTGACATACTGCTCAAACAATTGACATATTCTAGCTGTAAACAAACTGACAACACTCAAAACTTAAATTAAAGAAAATAAAATTACATTCGGCGATTAGAAAAATTGTAAAAAATTCATCTCTGCAGGAATCATCTTCAAAATTTTAAAATTCATCCAAAATGAACTTATTTTTAACATACTACTAAAATAATTGACATATTGTAGCTGTAAACAAATTGACAACACTCAAAACTTAAATTAAAGAAAATAAAATTACATTCGGCGATTAGAAAAATTGTAAAAAATTCATCTCTGCAGGAATCATCTTCAAAATTTTAAAATTCATCCAAAATGAACTTATTTTTAACATACTACTAAAATAATTGACATATTGTAGCTGTAAACAAATTGACAACACTCAAAACTTAAATTAAAGAAAATAAAATTACATTCGGCGATTAGAAAAATTGTAAAAAATTCATCTCTGCAAGAATCAGCTTCAAAATTTCAAAATCCATCCGGAATTAACTTATTTTTGACATACTGCTCAAACAATTGACATATTCTAGCTGTAAACAAACTGACAACACTCAAAACTTAAATTAAAGAAAATAAAATTACATTCGGCGATTAGAAAAATTGTAAAAAATTCATCTCTGCAGGAATCATCTTCAAAATTTTAAAATTCATCCAAAATGAACTTATTTTTAACATACTACTAAAATAATTGACATATTGTAGCTGTAAACAAATTGACAACACTCAAAACTTAAATTAAAGAAAATAAAATTACATTCGGCGATTAGAAAAATTGTAAAAAATTCATCTCTGCAAGAATCAGCTTCAAAATTTCAAAATCCATCCGGAATTAACTTATTTTTGACATACTGCTCAAACAATTGACATATTCTAGCTGTAAACAAACTGACAACACTCAAAACTTAAATTAAAGAAAATAAAATTACATTCGGCGATTAGAAAAATTGTAAAAAATTCATCTCTGCAGGAATCATCTTCAAAATTTTAAAATTCATCCAAAATGAACTTATTTTTAACATACTACTAAAATAATTGACATATTGTAGCTGTAAACAAATTGACAACACTCAAAACTTAAATTAATGAAAATAAAATTACATTCGGCGATTAGAAAAATTGTAAAAAATTCATCTCTGCGGGAATCAGCTTGAAAATTTCAAAATACATCCAGAATGAACTTATTTTTGATTTGCTGCTAAAACAATTAACATATTCTAGCTGTAAACAAATTGACAACACTCAAAACTTAAATTAAAGAAAATAAAATTACATTCAGCGATTAGAAAAATTGTAAAAAAATTCATGTATGCAGGAATCAGCTTCAAAATTTCAAAATTCATCCAGAATTAACTTATGTTTGACATACTGCTTAAACAATTGACATATTCTAGCTGTAAACAAAATGACAACACTCAAAACTTAAATTAAAGAAAATAAAATTACATTCAGCGATTAGAAAAATTGTAAAAAAATTCATGTATGCAGGAATCAGCTTCAAAATTTCAAAATTCATCCAGAATTAACTTATGTTTGACATACTGCTTAAACAATTGACATATTCTAGCTGTAAACAAAATGACAACACTCAAAACTTAAATTAAAGAAAATAAAATTACATTCAGCGATTAGAAAAATTGTAAAAAAATTCATCTATGCAGGAATCAGCTTCAAAATTTTAAAATTCATCCAAAATGAACTTATTTTTAACATACTACTAAAATAATTGACATATTGTAGCTGTAAACAAATTGACAACACTCAAAACTTAAATTAAAGAAAATAAAATTACATTCGGCGATTAGAAAAATTGTAAAAAATTCATCTCTGCAGGAATCATCTTCAAAATTTTAAAATTCATCCAAAATGAACTTATTTTTAACATACTACTAAAATAATTGACATATTGTAGCTGTAAACAAATTGACAACACTCAAAACTTAAATTAAAGAAAATAAAATTACATTCGGCGATTAGAAAAATTGTAAAAAATTCATCTCTGCAAGAATCAGCTTCAAAATTTCAAAATCCATCCGGAATTAACTTATTTTTGACATACTGCTCAAACAATTGACATATTCTAGCTGTAAACAAACTGACAACACTCAAAACTTAAATTAAAGAAAATAAAATTACATTCGGCGATTAGAAAAATTGTAAAAAATTCATCTCTGCAGGAATCAGCTTCAAAATTTCAAAATCCATCTAGAATGAACTTATTTTTGACATACTGCTAAAACAATTGACATATTCTAGCTATAAACAAATTGACAACACTCAAAACTTAAATTAAAGAAAATAAAATTACATTCGGCGATTAGAAAAATTGTAAAAAATTCATCTCTGCAGGAATCATCTTCAAAATTTTAAAATTCATCCAAAATGAACTTATTTTTAACATACTACTAAAATAATTGACATATTGTAGCTGTAAACAAATTGACAACACTCAAAACTTAAATTAATGAAAATAAAATTACATTCGGCGATTAGAAAAATTGTAAAAAATTCATCTCTGCGGGAATCAGCTTGAAAATTTCAAAATACATCCAGAATGAACTTATTTTTGATTTGCTGCTAAAACAATTAACATATTCTAGCTGTAAACAAATTGACAACACTCAAAACTTAAATTAAAGAAAATAAAATTACATTCAGCGATTAGAAAAATTGTAAAAAAATTCATGTATGCAGGAATCAGCTTCAAAATTTCAAAATTCATCCAGAATTAACTTATGTTTGACATACTGCTTAAACAATTGACATATTCTAGCTGTAAACAAAATGACAACACTCAAAACTTAAATTAAAGAAAATAAAATTACATTCAGCGATTAGAAAAATTGTAAAAAAATTCATCTATGCAGGAATCAGCTTCAAAATTTCAAAATTCATCCAGAATTAACTTATGTTTGACATACCGCTCAAACAATTGACATATTCTAGCTGTAAACAAATTGACAGCACTCAAAACTTAAATTAATGAAAATAAAATTACATTCGGCGATTAGAAAAATTGTAAAAAATTCATCTCTGCGGGAATCAGCTTGAAAATTTCAAAATACATCCAGAATGAACCTTTTTTTGATTTGCTGCTAAAACAATTAACATATTCTAGCTGTAAACAAATTGACAACACTCAAAACTTAAATTAAAGAAAATAAAATTACATTCGGCGATTAGAAAAATTGTAAAAATATCATCTCTGCAGGAATCAGCTTCAAAATTTCAAAATCCATCCAGTTTTGTATAACTTGTTAAAAATAATCTTTTTTTTTCCAAAATATGTAACGAAGCAACAGCTTAGAGTATAAACAAGTACGTGTTTGTTGTTTCATAGTTCACACATTTAGTCAATATGCATAATTGGACAGCTAACATTAATTTTACATTAAGGGAAGTCACAAATGCGAAAGTAAAGTATGGGGGAGTTGTAATAATTGGTTGAATATTCAGGCTGGAACCAACCAACTGGCAACAACTCGGATGGAACGAAGTGGCACAATAAATAAATATGTAAAGTAATTCAGTAACAATTTGTAGCATCCTTAACATTATGAATAATTATTAGTAAGAATTTTTAATGCTTTAAAGAATCATAAATAAATATTTTGGAAAAACTTTTCACGATCATAATTCTGGTTAACGGAGAAAGTAAACATATCTTATGCAGATAAGAGGCAAAAGGTTATATGTTGATTGAGGTTAAACATCATTTTAAATAGATGTAAACTGAAATAAAGTAATTAATAATCCTACATATTATTAACAATAACAATAATTGATACAAAAAAAATGCTCTAACAAGGAGGAAAATAACAAGATACAATTCAAATAAGTGTCAGGACGCCTTCCGTTGGAGAATTTTATGTAAAAAAATTGCAAACAATTAAAACAAAATATTGATCATCTCATTTATTACGTTTTGGATTCCTTAGACATGCATTAAGCGAACTCATCTCATGAATAAGCACGTCATACTTTTGATTAATTTCTCAATACCGCGACATATCGATGAGAATCCGATTGAAATAGTGGCAACAATAGTCGATAGTTATTATAGTAAAGATCCTGTTCAATATTAAAACAGATCTACATACATGTAAGCGTCACGAACTCTCGAATCATTCAACTTTATAATTGATAAGAGCATAAATAATAATTTTAAAACAAACACCACATCTATCTGTCGCAGAAGATTTCTGTTTAGATGTCATTATCGAAGAACGAGTGATAACATTTTGTAATATTCCATTAAATAAATATGACTGCTCTTGTTTGTTTATCACACAATTATCAAGTCGCCAAGATGGGCAAATAAACGGTGTGTGTGTGTGTGTGTGTGAGTGTGTGATTTTGGATGTCCAATGTCCAAAAAAATCCGTTCTATCGCGTGATCTGTATTCATGTAACTGAATAAATGAATAAGTTTGTACAATATTTTTACATGAGATTGACAAATTACGTTTATAAAAATGTATCAATGATGAAGATAAAATAAGCATTGCTAATATGTATTCTGAACTAATGTAGTTTAAGGTGCCTCGCGCCAGAGTTAGACCAAAATGATAATCGCCACAATCTTGGGCCTGAAATTTTATCTATTACGTAAATTTGTTTGTACACGCCTCCAGGGTTGATACAAAATGTTTCATGCAGGTGGCGTTCATTACAACGGCGAAAATGAAGCAAATTCGTGTTTGTAGAGGTGCAGCTCTTACGTTTTTGCGACTTTATTTGATAACTAATGACAATTTTATTACGTACATATTGTTTTCAAAGGTATAAACTATGTTTCTGTAGCATTACATTTTTAGTTCTTTGCAGAGAAAAGCTCCAGATATCCATCCAATATTGATAATTTTCAGGATAAATTATACAGTTTGTCTGATGATTAAAAAAAAATCAAATTCTATAGACGAATAGTTTAACCCTTTCTCTACAAGTGTGCAAAATATCATTTCTTAATATTTGATATTAACTTCAGAATAATGTATATGCTGACCATCAAAAATGCATCTATTTTCGACGCGGCACTTACCTCCTTAATACAGGAAAGGAGAGAAATAGGTCTGGGTGGGGGATTTTAGGAAGTATACAAACAAATAATTGTAAAAACTAAATCCTCATAAATATTATGCATGCAATGTAAACAACGATTCATGAATTTTGACAAACTTGTTTATGCAGATATTGTGTGGGGCGGTTCGAGCTCGAACCTAATTTGCAATTCTATGATAAGATCAGCGTGCAACTGTTGGTACTGCTATCACGTTCAGCAGAATATTCGTATAGATAAAGACATGCATTATCTGATTTCTAAAAATAATAATTCCCCCATCACTATGAGCACTTATCTGCAACACTGAGTAAACAGTGATTAAAATAGGGGAAACCGTACAGAATTGAGTTGAAGTTGTTCAAATTGATATGCTAATTTGAAGAAATTTTATAACGCCAATCGATTTGTTTCTCGTTCTTCTGGTGAAAAACAAGGTATGCTTTAATGATTATCAAACAAGTTGATTATTCCGATGTCAAGGGCTTCAAATCGACATTTGTTCTTGCGCAAGTACACTTTCTGAGATTTTTACGGTGACGTGCGTGGGCGTCCGCAGACGGGCAAAACTTTCATACAGAAATTCCGAATAAATAGAAAATGTACAGTAATAATACAGCGAGATCGAAGGATAAAAAAATAGTCAGAGCAGGTCATGAACAAAAAGCCGCCGAATGTATTTTCTTAATTCATAAATTTCAAAATATCAATATACGTCAGCTAATAATTTTACGACGACGTATGTATTTTTTTTTTGACTAATTTTATTCGATTGCACTGTATTATACTATTTTCACGTTCATCGAACACAACGCGGAAAACACTTTTGTTATAATTTTTAATTTTGATGGGGTTGTTAAAGTATACATTTAGCGACTACATGCAAGTTTAGCATATAAAATATTACTTTCATTTAATAAATTCATACATTTTCCAGGAGGGGAGGTGTGGAATCTCCGAATTGGACCAATGGTCTTTTTATGAAATCATTTTAAATGCAATTTTTGAGCCAAACCTTGTGAAAATGTTCATGTATTTTTTCAAAATTTCAAACTGCCAATTTTAATTGAATCCAACTAATTTTCACATGCATTACCATCAAAACGCTATGATGATGGCCCCACCACCATTTTTTTTTAAATTAACAGCATCTCAGTTATATGACATGCTCAGCAAAGTAACGTTATGTCAATCGATAATTAGTATCCGTATCGTCGCAATTTTACCTAATAACAGCAATAAAAAAAGTTAAAAGCACATAAATAATTCATGTTCGACTGGTGCTCATGCATGGTGTTTCGTGGGTGTGCATTTCGAGGGCAATAATAATGTGAAACACGATTACCGACAGACAGAAATACACGTTTTTAAACGTATTTTTTTAGCAATTTATAAAAAGGCGAGGCTTATCAGCGCACCTAGCTAGCTGTAACGGGCACATTACCCTATTTCACTGATAATGAGCCAGCATACAATTATAAAATATGCTGGCGGAAAAAAGTAAACTGGCGTAAGTGAAGCGTGCACTCGTCGCTTGCCACTCGTAATTTCCACTTTTAAACTTGAATAACAGAAAATTGGAAAATCTGCTAAAGATATATTGATTTTGTTTCGTTACTTTCGCATATTATGCCCTTTCAGTTCGCTTAAAGTAGCGTTAAGAATTTTTTGCTCAAAGAAAAGCACATACACTTAAATTTTTTGGAGGAGTTATATTAACCTTTTAAAGGACATATTTTTTTTGCATAGAGTAAATATGTGTTTCTGATTAGAAAGCAGACAACTTGCTTTCCTTCAATCATCATTTGCTTCACATCTTCTGCTGAGATTACTTCACGACCTTTCGCAACTCTTTTTTTCTTTTGGTCCAGTTATACCGAGTGTGTGGGATAAGGGGCGAACATAGGACTTTAACATGTAAAATTATTATTAGCTCCTCTATTTATTTTACAAAAAAATTGTAGACGAATATTTTTTAGAGAATTAAAAATTGTAAATGTATCATCCATTTCATTTATGTTTAATTTATGAACCAGAATCCACCTCAGAAATAATAAAAATAAGTTTAACAATTTACTATTTAATAAAAACCCTTGCCATGAGTTTGACGAATGTCATGTTATGGAGTCAAATATCAATTTACGCATTGTAATTACTATGAACAATAATCAGAGTTATTCCAATGAAGAGAAGAGAGCGTATTCATTATCAAAGCATTTTGGAGTGGCGTCAGTTTACTCAGAGTGCATGACATTTTCGGTTAAATTTAACAATCGACCAATTCCGTCTGTATCAACAATTACCAAGTTTGTGAATAGAAAATACAGCAAATGTAGCGGCAGCTGATTCAAAATGTATTTTAATAGTCCAATTTTAACAAATATTATTTCAAAAGCAGTAAACATTACATTCAGCAACGATGAATTGGAAGCAATCAGGGCCGATCCTAGACCCTTGGCCGCCAGCGTGCAAATGATGGCCGCCCCCTCACGTAATGTAAAACATTTCTTGGGGCGGAGGATTTTATTTTTCAATTCGAAAAATTTTAAAACCCTCTGTAATCTTTTTGTGAGGTTTTAAGGCAGAAAAATATCATGTCAGATCGCATATACACATATTTAAAATTTGTCTGTATTGATAGAAAAAATGACTAAAGAATTTGCAAGTAACCCGGGACTGCCAGATGTATTTTTGCTTTGTAAAATTCTGAATACATTGACGGGAAGTATTTTTTTTAATTAAATTCCGTTGGATGGTGAGGGAAAAAGTGATAGATCGGTTGATAGCTTAATCAATCAACTATGTTCGTATAAAGTGGCCTTAAGGACCAAGGGAACTGGATCCACCAAGCAGGAAGCTCTCACCTGCAATCATCGAAGAAGTCATCAAAGCAAGTTCAGTCGATGCGAAGAAAAAGAAAAAACTGTAACTACTGCAGGAACCCCAATCACATGGTCAAAGTGTGCAGGAAACGGATTGCTGATAGCCGTCCTCCGAAGCTTAGTAAACTGAAGTCCGACACAAATATGATACTCGTCACTGTTAGCTCAACTGAAACAGATGCAGGGATGACAATGGCGCGATAAGCCATATTTTAAATGGTCAGATTTGCTTCGAGTCTTTTTCAACTGAAGACACAGTGACCACAGCAAATGGTGAGAAAATCGAAGCCATTGGAATACGTGAAGTAGAAGTTGGGGTAGCAATCCACGGAAAATAGTTCAAAATTATCTTCGCTGATATTTGATCAATCAAGAGAAATCTGTTCTCCGTGTTTGCAGTCCAGGATAAGTACTCGGACAGCCAATTCATCTTCATCAGCTGAAGTCTGCAACTTCCTAGTCAACAATTGGAGGGAGCTCGTCGTGGAGGACTGTTCAATTTGGCGGTGAGAAGATGAGGTCAATGCAGTGAGTAAGGGAAACTTGCTACAGTTGTACCATAAACGATTCGGAAGGAGCTTGACATGAACGTAGAAATGCATAGTGAACTGTGTGAAGGATACATTTATGACAAAGCTCATCGGCTACCGTTCGTCACGAGAAGCCCAGAACTACGGAACCGGGAGAGCGAATTCGCACGGATGTTTGCGGTCCATTTCAAGAATCGAGGTCTGGATATCGATATTTTGTGCTTTTCAAGGACGATTACAAAAATTCAGGACAGTTCATTTTCTGCGGCAAAAATCCGAAATTGCTGAAAAACTGAGCCAGTTCCTAGCTGAGGAAGAAACAGTCTGGAGCTGCTGAATGATAATGGCAGGGTGTTCGACAAAAAAACAGATCTGGACCAGTTTACATAAGAAAGGTATTATTCAACATCTTATAATCCGGAAAAAACGGGTCCAGTGAGAGGGAAAATCGCACGGTGGTGGAAACTGCTACAGAAATGATGCATGCGCATGGGAACATTCCTAAGACACTTTGGGCCGAGATAATACGAACAGGTACCTGCATCCTTAATAGGACAGGGCCTAGAAAACCAGGTTTGAAACATTGGTTAAAATTCATGTATATTCTATCGAAGGAGCAGACGACAATGGATCCAAAGGCCATTCAAGGAATCCTCATCGGTTACGATAACGACGACGGGCACAGTATCTACAGTGAAGAGGAAAACAAGCTCTACAGATCCAAAGATGTCACCTTTGAAGAAAAATTGGTGGAAAACGGGGTTATTATATCCCCAAGGAGCAACGAAGCTGAACAGACTGACCTGAATGACAGCAAATCCCGGATTGAAGAAAACATAACAGGGGAATTTACAAAAACCACACTTATTTTTAAAAAATATTGTTTCGTCAATTGTTCTTACGTTTTACATAATTTTATCTTGATGAGAAATATTTTTGTTTCGGTTTTTCTTACTCAAATGTTCAACTTCGCGAAAACAAAAATTAAAAAAATCATAGCTCTGTTTATAACAGGGGAATTTACAAAAACCACACTTATTTAAAAAAAATATTGTTTCGTCAATTGTTCTTACGTTTTACATAATTTTATTTTCATAAGAAATATTGTTGTTTCGGTTTCTCTTACTCAAATGTTCGACTTCGCGAAAACAAAAATATTTAAAAAAAATTCATAGCTCTGTTTATAACAGGGGAAGTTACAAACACCACACTTATTTTGAAAAAATATTGTTTCGTCAATTGTTCTTACGTTTTACATAATTTTATCTTGATGAGAAATATTTTTGTTTCGGTTTTTCTTACTCAAAACTTCGCGAAAACAAAAATTTAAAAAAAAAAATAGCTCTGTTTATAACAGGGGCATTTACAAAAATCACATTAATTTTGAAAGAATATTCCTTCACCAATTCTTTTTAAGTTTTGTGCTTTTCTGTCTTTACAAGAACTATTTAAAAAAATATCTCCAACTGTGCCATATCTCAAAAATTAAGAATTAAAAAAAAATCGCAATTCTTTCTAAAATCGTCGTATTATTAAAACCCAAAATTGATTTCCAAATTATAACCTTTTCTTAATTGCTTTCTAAGTTTAAAATAATTTTATCAACACGAGAAATATTTTTTTAATTTTTTTTCACTCAACAAAAATATTCAAAACTTTGTAACTTTTCCTATAAAAAATATGTTCTTGAAAAATACACTTATTTTCAAGGAAAAATCCTTCCTCGGTTGTTTTTAAATTTTATGCAATTCTTTCTTTGCGAGAACCATTTTTTAATTTTTTTTTCTGAAAAACTTAGAATTTAAAAAAATTGTAATTCTTTTGAAAATCGGTGTGTTTCTAAACCCAAATTTATTTCTTAAAATTAACCTTTTCTGAGGTGTTTTCTAAGTTTGAAATAATGTTATCAACACGAGATATATTTTTTTTGACTTTTTTCAGTTAAGTGTTTCTCATTAAGAAAACAAAAATATTCAAAACTTCATACCTTTTCCTATAAAAAATATGTTTTTTTGAAAAATACAATTATTTTCAAGGAAAATCCTTCCTCAGTTGTTTTTAAATTTTATACAATTCTTTCTTTGCGAGAACTATTTTTTAAAAATTTTCCTTAAAAACTAAGAATTTAAAAAATTCGCAATTGTTCTGAAAACCCGTGTATTTTTAAAACCCAAAATTTATTTCTAAATTATAACCTTTTCTTAAGTGTTTTCTAAGTTTGAAATAATGTTATCAACACGAGATATATTTTCTTTCCCTTTTTCTACTCGAGTGTTAAAAAACAAAAATATTCAAAACTTTGTAACTTTTCCTATAAAAAATATGTTTTCGAAAAATACACTTATTTTCAAGGAAAAGTCCTTCCACAGTTGTTTTTAAATTTTATGCAATTCTTTCTTTGCGAGAACTCTTTTCGAAAATTAAAATTTTCAAAAATTTACAACTCACGAAATAATCGGTGGATTTTCAAAAACTTTATTTAGTTTGATAAAACGATGACTTGCAAATCTAACTTAATTTTTGTAGAATTTAGTAGACACGTTTTATATATTTTTTTAAATTTTAACTCGAGTATTACACAATTCGAGATTTAAATTTTTCAAAAATTCACAACTCACAAAATAATTGGTGGATTTTCAAAAACTCTATTTAGTTTGATAAAACGATGACTTGCAAATCTAATTTAATTTTTGTAGAATTTAGTAGACACGTTTTATATATTTTTTAAATTTTTAACTCGAGTATTACACAATTCGAGAAATAAAATTTTCAAAAATTCACAATTCGCGAAATAATTGGTGGATTTTCAAAAACTCAAATAATGAATTGCAAATCTAATTTAATTTTTCTAGAAATTAGTCGACACGCTTTGTATTTTCTTTTATTTTTTTGCTCGAGTATTACACAATTCGAAAATTAAAATTTTCAAAAATTCACAACTCACAGAATAATCGGTGGATTTTCAAAAACTCTATTTAGTTTGATAAAACGATGATTTGCAAATCTAATTTAATTTTTGTAGAAATTGTTCGACACATTTTCTATTTTCTTTTATTTTTTTGCTCGAGTATTACACAATTCGAAAATTAAAATTTTCAAAAATTCACAACTCACGAAATAATCGGTGGATTTTCAAAAACTCTATTTATTTTGATAAAAATTATTTTTTTGCTCGAGTATTACACAATTCGAAAATTAAAATTTTCAAAAATTCACAACTCACAGAATAATCGGTGGTTTTTCAAAAACTCTATTTAGTTTGATAAAACGATGATTTGCAAATCTAATTTAATTTTTGTAGAAATTGTTCGACACATTTTCTATTTTCTTTTATTTTTTTGCTCGAGTATTACACAATTCGAAAATTAAAATTTTCAAAAATTCACAACTCACGAAATAATCGGTGGATTTTCAAAAACTCTATTTATTTTGATAAAACGACGATTTGCAAATATGATTTAATTTTTGTAGAATTTAGTAGACACATTTTATATATTTTTTTTAATTTTTAACTCGAGTATTACACAATTCGAGATTTAAATTTTTGAAAAATTCACAATTTGCGAAATAATTAGTGGATTTTCAAAAATCCTATTTAGTTTGATTAAACGATGATTTTGCAAATCTAATTTAATTTTTGTAGAATTTAGTAGACACGTTTTATATACTTTTTTAATTTTTAACTCGAGTATTACACAATTCGAGATTAAAATTTTTAAAAAATTCACAATTCGCGAAATAATTGGTGGATTTACAAAAACTCTATTTAGTTTGATAAAATGATGATTTGCAAATCTAATTTAATTTTTGTAGAATTTAGTAGACACGTTTTATATATTTTTTTAATTTTTAACTCGAGTATTACACAATTCGAGATTTAAATTTTTCAAAAATTCACAATTCGCGAAATAATTGGTGGATATTCAAAATCTCCATTTAGTTTCATAAAACGATGATTTGCAAATCTAATTTAATTTTTGTAGAATTTCGTCGACACGTTTTATAATTTCTTTTATTTTTTTGCTCGACTATTACACAATTCAAAAATTAAAATTTTAAAAAATTCACAATTCACGAAATAATCGGTGCATTTTATAAAAGCTCTATTTAGTTTGATAAAACGATGATTTGCAAATATGATTTAATTTTTGTAGAAATTCGACGACACGTTTTATATTTTCTTTTATTTTTTTGCTCGAGTATTACACAATTCGAGATTTAAATTTTTCGAAAATTCACAATTCGCGAAATAATTGGTGGATTTTAAAAAAACTCTATTTAGTTTGATAAAACGATGATTTGCAAATATGATTTAATTTTTGTAGAATTTAGTGGATACGTTTTATATATTTTTTAAATTTTTAACTCGAGTATTATACAATTCGAGATGTAAAATTTAAAAAAAAATCACAATTCGTGAAATAATTGGTGAATTTTCAAAAACTCTATTTAGTTTGATAAAACGATGATTTGCAATTTTTGTATTTCGGTTGAAAAATGGTTGATCTGGACAGCCGTCTTGCTGAAACCACGATATTGCTCGCGTTGCAAGGGGTACAATCGTTTGCAAAAATCTACAGGACAGCAAAATTATTTATGAGAAATTTTTGGTTGTGTAAACCTTCCTATCATTAACACTCATGTAATAATATACCATAAACGATTTTGATGAAGTGAATGAAGATTCCGCAGCTAAATGATAATTATGTACATGATAGGATATCTTATCACAACAAATTTGATCTGATAATTTATCAAAATTAATTGGTTATAACTAGTTACTTCAAATAATAAAATACTAGTTATTGCGGTTTGAATTTTATCTATTGGAAAATGCCATCAATGCTTGCTGTTAAAAAAATCGTATCTAAGATTAAAATATTTTAGTATTTCAATTATTGAATTAATCATTGTTTAATTTACTTGACACGTGTAGACCATTTTACATTAACAATTTATATTATTTACCCATTAGCGGAAACGCGTGTTGCTGTTTATTAATCGAACCAGAGGACATTAGAGACCGAATCTGGAAATCCAAACGACACACGAAATTTGTTTTTAGGCTGTTTTTACGGAGTTCATTAGACTCGTAATTTATTTCTAATATTTATGTCGTTATCACCTAATGTAGTAGCCTTACTAGAAAATCATTAATAAAACGCCTCTTATCTGGGATTTAATTAATTCGAATTTTACGCATAAATTGTATATTATTATTTCCGTACCCCTTATTATCTGTCCGTAAATGATATCACAGGTTAAATTTTAGAATTTGTACTTCTAAATATCATAGCAGATAGTGGATACAGCAAGATGGGGCACCTCCAGATTTTGGCAGGGCGGTAAATTGATAACCGTTAGATCTAAAGTCGTGATTAATATCATTGCCAACCAATGTATACCACCGCACCATGCAAAAATCTATTGACACATTTTATTATTGACACAGGTCGTAAATTAAATGATAATGACCGCAGAAACACGGCTTCCACCATTACCCGCACGCATGCTTAACCATTGTTTTTGCTGGAAAAAAAAAATACACAAAACGGACCACGTTTCTGCCTCCTCGCCAGAGTTGGTGCATGTTTACAGACGAATCATGTCCAAACCGGGGAACGTGCGAATTCAAACAAATCCCAACAATAATCCCGGCGTTTTATTAGCTGTCCGTTATTACAACCTTCGAAGGTCGCGCGATGTGTTATAATTACTTTTTAATAATATCAAGAATTGCTGTTGACCAGCATTGAACCCACGGCTTTTGCCATCGTCCTGGGCACGTGTTGTTATCTCTCGACCGGAAAATTAATTTCACAGACACGTGCCCCGCGCGGACGTCCAGCACGAGCTCCGCGAGTTTCGTGTAAGTAAAACTTCTTGTAACCGGTAATTGTTGCCCATCCAGGTATGCGAGAACACGTGGTCCCAATGGACGGACTTCCTTCCGCAAAAGGAACGGCTCTTTGAGAACTGGTCCGATTGTGATGAGTCATTTTTAAATTGTATATTGCGATAAATTCACTTTGATTATCAGAAAAGTTGAGTTTTCCGATATTTTACATTTTCGAATTTTCTTTGCGAACGCGTCACTGATTTCAAATTGAGATTTGTTCTTGCGAAAGTATATTTTCCGATGGCTCTTGAAGGGATCTTTCCGGTGATGTGTAGAAACTCCGTATCCAACGAGTGGTTTCTTCAGGAAATTATTTCAAAGCCAATTTTTGAGCTAAAGTAAGAAGGGACCCTTGGGTAGTTTTTCAGTTTTTCGTCAAAAATTTTAAATCGCCAAATTTAATTGAATCCGACTAATGTACACACAAGGAGCACATATTTGAAAACCGCGTTCAATTTGGAGTTTTCGTTTGGCCGCTACGGCCGATCAAAGTCTGAAAAAATCGACTTTTTTGAAAATTTTCTTACATGTTCATGGTGACACGCTAATTTTTTTGATTTTGAAGATGGTATACTTCAATGGTCTACGATAATTATTAAAAAAATTGCATTTTTTGAGCAAAAGTTCCAAGGGCTGTAACTTGTGTACATTTTCAAGTTTTCGTCAAAAATTAAAAATCACCAATTTTAATCAAATCCGACTAATTTACACGCAAGGAACACAGATTTGAAAACAGCGTTCAATTTCGAGTTTCCATTTAGTCGCTACGGCCGATCAAAATCTGAAAAAATCGACTTTTTTCAAAAATACATTTTCAAGTTTTCGTCAAATATTAAAAATCACCAATTTGAATCAAATCCGACTAATTTACACTTACTAATTTGAAAACCGTGTTCAATTTTGAGTTTTCGTTTGGCCGCTACGGCCGATCAAAGTCTGAAAAAATCGATGATTATTAAAAGAGTTAATTTTTTGATAAGTAAAAATACATTTTGCAGAGATGAAATCATTTTTATAAGAGTTACAAATTTAAAAGAAAAGCAAAAATTTGAAATAACTTAGAAGTGTGTATTCATTTTAGTTTCTGAAAATACACCATTTTTTATCTTAAATAAGCAATGAATGTTTAAAAAAATGATTTGTGTCGTGGAAGCTTGGAGTGAAAAAATACGAAACCTCAAAATAAAATTATGCAAAAACAATAAAAATTACTAAGAATACCTTAGAGTTATAAAATCAGTTTGCGTTTTAAAGATTCAACAAATCTGAATTGAGTTATGAATGTTTAAAAAAAAATTGATTTGAGTTGTGGAAGAAAAAAATTTAAATGAATATGAAATAGCGAAATAAAATTAGCAAAATTTAAAAATTAAACTCAGTATGTTCCAGTCTTTAGGAAACAATTTGGTTTTTGAAGATACTCCAATTTTTAATTGAGTTATGAACGATTTGTTTGAAAACAAAATTTAAAAAAATAAAAAATAAAATTAGCAAAAATTAAAAATTAAACTCAGAATGTTGTATTCTTTAGGAAACAATTTGGTTTTTGAAGATACTCCAATTTTTAATTGAGTTATGAACGATTTGTTTGAAAACAAAATTTAAAAAAATAAAAAATAAAATTAGCAAAAATTAAAAATTAAACTCAGAATGTTGTATTCTTTAGGAAACAATTTGGTTTTTGAAGATACTCCAATTTTTAATTGAGTTATGAACGATTTGTTTGAATACAAAATTTTAAAAAATAAAAAATAAAATTAGCAAAAATTAAAAATTAAACTGAGAATGTTTCATTCTTTAGGAAACAATTTGGTTTTTGAAAATACTCCAATTTTTAATTGAGTTATGAACGATTTGTTTGAAAACAAAATTTAAAAAAATAAAAAATAAAATTAGCAAAAATTAAAAATTAAACTGAGAATGTTTCACTCTTTAGGAAACAATTTGGTTTTTGAAGATACTCCAATTTTTAATTGAGTTATGAACGATTTGTTTGAAAACAAAATTTAAAAAAATAAAAAATAAAATTAGCAAAAATTAAAAATTAAACTGAGAATGTTTTACTCTTTGGGAAACAATTTGGTTTTTGAAGATAATCCAATTTTTAATTGAGTTATGAATGATTTGTTTGCAAACAAAATTTAAAAAAATAAAAAATAAAATTAGCAAAAATTAAAAATTAAACTGAGAATGTTTCACTCTTTAGGAAACAATTTGGTTTTTGAAGATACTCCAATTTTTAATTGAGTTATGAACGATTTGTTTGAATACAAAATTTAAAAAAATAAAAAATAAAATTAGCAAAAATTAAAAATTAAACTGAGAATGTTTCATTCTTTAAGAAACAATTTGGTTTTTGAAGATAATCCAATTTTTAATTGAGTTATGAATGATTTGTTTGAAAACAAATTAAAAAAAAAATATTAAATTAAATTATGCAAAAATTAAGGCCGTATTCTTTAAAAATTTCATTTTTAGTTTTGAACATACATCGTTTTTTAAGTGGGTTATGAATATAAAACACTTTGAGTTGTGGAATTTGAGGTGAAAAAAACTTTAAAAGAAATTGACGTCTAAATTAAATTATGCAAAAAGTAAAAAGTAACAACTAACAAGGCGATATTCTCTAAAAACCATTTTGGGTTTTGTTTTGAACATACATCATATTTTAAGTGAGTTATGAAACTTTCAAACATTTTTATTTGTGTGAAAAGAAACACTAAAAAAAAACATGAAATTAAATGAAGCAAAAATTAACAAACTGAGAAGGCCATATTCTTTAAAAAAAATTAGTTTGGAAGATTCATCAACATTACATTTCACACCACATGATAGGGCTCAAAAAACAATTTTTGACATATTTTTTAAAATCTTAATCCGAATTGTATTTCTCGAGATATTTGGAGTGTACGGGTAGTCTGAAACAAATTAATTAAATTATGCAAAAATTAACAACTAAGAAGGCCATTTTTTTAAATAAATTTGGATTTTGAAGATCCATCAATTTTTAAGTGAGTTATGAAAGTTTACAAATGTGAAAAAGAATCTAAAAAATTAACAAACTAAGAAGGCCATCTTCAAAAAAAAAAAAATCCGTTTTTGACCTTAAAAATAAATTTTTTTATAATTGAATTTATTTATTCTCAACAGAAATTATGAATGTTTAAAACAGTCTGATTTGAGTTTTGGGGAGTTACAAACTACGAAAAATAAACATTACACGCCGAAATAAGATTATGCAAATATTTTAGACAACCGAGAAGGCTTTATTATTTCAAAATTATTTTGGTTTTTGAAGATATTCCATATTTCAGACCAGTTAAAAATAAAATAAAAATATATTTTTTTTGGTTAGTAAAAAAGTAAAAAAAAACAATAGAATCCGACTAATTTCCACACCAGGAGCACAGATTTGCACACAGTGTTCGATTTGGATGCTTCGTTTAGCCGTTACAGCCGTTCAAAATTTGAAAAAAATAAACTTTTTTCTAAATTTTCTAGAATTTTCAAACCGACTTTGCAGCGTTTTGCAAAAATAAAATTATGCAAATATTTTAAAGAACCGAGAAGGCTTTATTATTTAAAAATCATTTTGGTTTTTGAAGATATTCAAATTTTCAGGCTAGTTAAAAATTAAAAAAAATTGTTTTTTTGGTTAGTGAAAATATAAAAAAAAGAATCCGACTAATTTCCACACCAGGAGCACAGATTTGCAAACAGCGTTCAATTTGGATGCTTAGTTTAGCCGCTACAGCCGTTCAAAATCTGAAAGAATCTACTTTTTTATAAATTTTCTAAAATTTTCAAACCAATTTTTTTGGTACTTAATTTTTTAACGCGAATCGATTTAGCTCGTTCTTCTGATAAATAATGGTATAGAATGATTTTGTAACACGAATTTGTAACACACTGTATATGCCCGTTCAGGTAGTGACAAATTATTCCAATTCGGGCGAACGGCCAATTGAACAGCAAGACGATAAAATTGGCTTTAATATAATTTGCATAAACGCCCTCTTATCTGACCTACTATTTATTTAACGTTTATATGAAATATTTAAAATGTTAAAATGTAACAGGAAAAATCAAGACTGATAAGATTTCCGGTCGGAGTAACTGTGGAAAACACGATGTGTAAATGTGTGTAATGCGCAGTTGTTGTGTTTATCCCTTGTAAAAAAAAAAAAAGGTAATTCAGCGGTTCTCAACCGATTAAACCACGATATGTTAACTTTTTTGTAAAAATGTTCAATAATTATTTTCCAGAAAATCGTACATTATAAAAAAATTAGTTCCAACTTCAAGGCCCACTTAAAAAAATATATTCCCATTGTTTTTCTATTGCACAGAAAATTGATGTATTTTTTACTTTCTCCGTTACGAAGTACGAGAAAGTATTGTGATCGTGATTTTTTTTCAATTTTTTTTTTTACGGAAATATCCGTTTTGGGGTCCCTAGATGCCATTTCAACAATTTCTGGGAATTTTTTTTGTGTCTGTGTGTATGCCTGTGTGTGTGTCTGTCTGTGCGCGCTGTATCTCAAAAACTAATAGAGCAATTGATATGAAACTTTAAACATCCGTCTTATTTGATAATATGAAGAACTGAAAAGCTTTTGGTAAAATTTCGTACAACGGAAGTGGGCGTTTACCTTAACTGTTTTTTGTTTTTTGCCAATATATTCTTAAATATAGAAAATATCATAAAAACATTTAAACAAACTTTGAAGATAACAAAGTAATGAACATCATTTGCTTGAAAACTTTTTTCATAAAATCATTGCTATTCGAGAATTTTTTTTTTTTAATTTTTGGTTTATAATTATAAAACGATAATAGTTACAGAAAATTTATAATTGTAGATAATGCTAAAATGAACAACTTATAAAGAATAAGTTTTTTTCGAAATCTCTTTAGTTTTTGAGTAAACTGAGTTTTTGAATTTGAAGTATAATTTTTCCATCTTTCATAATTTTGAAACTGTAACGACTTGTATTTATTAGTTTCATTCAAAGTGCTTGCAAAAATGAAAATCTGAATACATACAAGTTATTCACAATTAATTTGTTAACAATAATGAGAAGGATTGATGTTACAAAATTTTATAGTTGAATGTGTTTTCGTAATTGGTAACTATCCATCGATCTTGTGATCCATCAATAAATTCTCAGGGTAAATGGCTACCAAAAGTTCTTGAATGTATTTGTTTTCCTGTAATACGTTTGAAAGTTATGCGATTTAATCGTCAAAGGGGTAAGTCACCCAAATGCGGGCGTTTTATCAGCCTCGCGACCACTTAAGTCATCCATCCGTCCTCACTTAGCCTCGTCGGCCGCTCGCTCACCGTTTCCTTTTTTAATAATTTAAAACGGGTACCCCCTAAAAGCCCATCAGGGTTTTGTTGAATTCCTAAGCCCGACCATTACCATTGATAGAGGAGTTAAAAACAATGTCCAATTATGTGAAATATTTAGATAAAGCGTCTGGACTACCAGTAGACGCAGACAGACCGCATTAGTGAAGACATCCTCTAAATGTTTATAAACGACCACAAACGGAGGTCCTTGACGTGACATATTCTATAAATAAAATTCTTTACTGAACGGTTCATTGCAGTTTTACCATTTTAAGAAACGCATTTTTTCTGCCAAATGCTGACAATCAATAAAAATGGTGATGTGGCCATCATGTTACTTTCTCCGACTAGATGATATCCTTTATATTTACGTTTTCATGGTTTATTTTCAATTGAAATCATATTTTAAATGTACATCGAACGTTGTGTAAACTCGTATGAAACTGACGTTTAAAACGTCAAAATTATGAAAGATGGAAAAATTATACTTCAAATTCAAAAACTGAGTTTACTCAAAAACTAAAGAGATTTCGAAAAAAAAAATTCTTTATAAGTTGTTCATTTTGGCATTCTCTACAATTATTATTTACATCAATTTGCTGTAACTATTATCGTTTCATAATTACGAATCTTCAGAAAACCATCCTGAAGTCTCATGAAAATTGGCTCCGAAATGATAAAAAAAAAATGATTTAAATTTTTTTAAAGTTTGAGTGAAAATTCCGGGAAAACTTTTGATGCAAATTCTTGGATTACCGGTTAATTTTAAATCTATTAATTTTTAAAACAATATCCAGAAGTTTCATGAAAATATATTTAAGGATTTGTCTTGAAATTAAAGTCTCATGTTTTCACATGTTTTGGGTGGAAATTCTGGAAAAACTATTCATGACATATTTTTAAATTATCGACTAATTTTACATATACAGTACGTTTTTTTTTATCGTGGGCCATAGGATTTTACATGTTAAAAATTATATCTTGTTTTAATGCATATTTCAACATATAATTTTAAAGCAAATTTTAGTTAGTAATAAATCAATTACTTTTCCACATGATGCGCTTAATTAGATTACCTTAAACATGTTTTATTCCATTAAAAAATGAAATTAATTCACTAATCAATCTGACATTTCAGAAATTCAAGGTACTTTGATTATGTTTGCTCAGTTATTTATTTTAAATAATTTCATTTTTTAATGGAATAAAACATGTTTAAATTATTCTGACTAGCGCATCATGTAGAAAAATAATTGATTTATATTACTAACTAAAATTTCCTTCAAAATTTTATGATAAAATATACATTAATACAAGGTATAATTTTTAGCATATAAAATCCTATGGCCCACGATAAAAAAAATACCCTGTATAAGTCTGAAAAGTTTTCTGGAATTTTCATAAAAATATATGTAGGGATTTCATTTAAATAAAAAATATAATCAGAATGTTGATTTTTATATTTTCAAAATTTTTGAGTGAAAATTTCAGGTAAACTATTCATGATATATTTTTGAATTATACACTAATTTTACTCCTACAAGTCTCTAGAATATTTTTCTAAAGCTTCATAAATATCTGCTTTAAATTAAAATAAAAAGAATCAAAATTATTCAAATGAGGTTTTTAAGAAATTTGAGTGAATGTTCCGGAAAAACTATCAGTGTCGGATTTTCGGATTATAAACCTATGTGTTATAAGAATACCTTTCTGAAGTTAAAAATAATCGGATTGTTTGTTTCAAGTTTTCAATATTTTAGGGTGAAAAATTTTTGGATTACCGACTAATTCTATATCTATAAGTCTTTGAAATATTTTCCTTAAGTTTTATAAAAATATATGTAGGGATTTACCTTTAATCAAAAAATATAATCAGAATGTTGATTTTGGAATTTTCAAAATTTTTGAGTGAAATTTTAGGTAAACTATTACTCACGATATATTTTTGGATTATACACTAATTTTACTCCTATAAGTCTCTAGAATATTTTCCTGAAGTTTCATAAATATCTCTTAAAGGATTTAGCTTTAAATTAAAATCAAAATGATTGAAATTAAGTTTTTAGAAATTTTAGTGCAAATTCCAGGAAAACTATCATGTCGGATTTTCGGATAATAAACCAATTTTACACCTATGTGTCTTTAGAATACTATTCTGAAGTTTAATGAAAATCTATTCACGGATTTGCCTTGAAATAAAAATAATAATCGGATTGTTTCTTTCAAATTTTCAATATTTTTTGGGTGGAAATTCCGTGAAAACTATTTACGACGTATTTTTGGATTACCGACTAATTCTATATCTATAAGTCTCTAAAATATTCTCCTGAAGTTGAAGAAAAATGGAATCAGAATGTTGATTTTGGTTTTCAATTTCAATTTCAAGTGAAAATTTCAGGAAACACTACTCATGATATATTTTTGGATTACCCACTAATTTTACTCCTACAAGTTTCTAGAATGTTTTCCTGAAGTTAAAATAAATATCTCTCAAATGATTTAGCTTTAATCCGATATCACATATTAGTTATTTCTGAAAATAAGTGAGTTAAAGTTATTTTTCAATTTTATAATAAATCAAAAATGGCGATGTGGCCATCATGTTACTTTCTCCGACTTGGTGGTATCATAGTCATTTATATTTATGTTTTCATGGTTTATTTTCAATTGAAATCATATTTTAAACTGACGTTTAAAACGTCAAAATTATGAAAGATGGAAAAATTATACTTCAAATTCAAAAACTCAGTTTACTCAAAAACTAAACAGATTTCGAAAAAAAAAAACTTATTTTTTGTAAGTTGTTCATTTTGGCATTCTCTACAATTATTATTAACATAAATTTGCTGTAACTATTATCGTTTCATAATTATAAACCAAAAATTAAAAAAAAAATAATAAATTTTTTTCTTGAATAGCAATGATTTTTACGCAACGCTCGATGTATATTTAAAATATGATTTAAATTGAAAATAAACCATGAAAGCGTAAATATAAATGATACCATCAAGTCGGAGAAAGTAACATGATGGCCACATCAACATTTTTTCTCTACATAACAGTCTGTCTATGCGCGCGGTATCTCAAAAACTAATACAGAAATGACCTTGAAACTTTGAACATAAGTCTTATTTGATAATCCAAGGAACTGAAAAGCTTTTGGTAAAATTTCGTATTTCCGAATATTTACCTCAACAGTTTTTTGTTCTTTTAGACTTTTTGGGACTTCAGGACAGTTTTCAGAACTTTTTTCAGGTCTTTTTAAACGACATTTTTAAAAGACCTTTCTTCGAGGATTCTTTTTTAGGACTTTTTAAGAAATTGTTTGCAAGATTTATTTTAAGGACTTTTTCTTACAGGAAAAAAAATCAGAATTTTTTAGAATTTCGCTTTTCCAGACCTTTTTTGGACCGTTTTAAGGACTTTTCCAGATATTTTTAGCTTTCTTTTCCAATACTCTTTTCAAAACTTTTTATTTGAGGAATTTTGTCGAGGACTTATAAAAATAAACAAAGAAATGCATTGTAAGTGAATAGTCATTAAAATGATTTGAGAAATTGTCCTGAAAAAGACATCCTAAAGAGTCCTACAAAAAGGTCTTTTTGTAGGACTTTTTTCAAGACTTTTTGGGATTTCTTCAAATCTTTTTAAGGACCATTTTAAGGATTTTTTATTTACAATGCTTTTCTTTGTATTTTTTAAAGATGTTATTTTGAGGGCAATTTTTCAAGACAATTTTTTTGTGATATTTCATCACAACTCTTTTTCTGAACTTACTTCAAAACTTATTTTATGACTTTCTATAAGGACTTTTTAGGACTCTTTTTCGGGACATTTATTTCTGGTATTTTGTATGAAGATTATTTTTCACGGCTTTTGTCAATATTTTTTTTTTCACGACTTTATTTCCGGGACTATTCCTCCATGACTTCTTTTCAGGGCTTTTTCGAGACATTGTTAAGAATCAATTCAGGACTTCTTTTCAGAATTTTCTTCGTTGCATTTTTTTAGAATTATTTTTTTGGGAATTTTTTTCAAGCCTTTTTTCAAGGTCTTCTTTCAGTACTATATTTCATTTTTTTACAGGATTAATTTTCAGGACTTCTTGTTCCGGACTTTTTTTCAATACTTTTTGGGATTATTTACAGGACAATTTCCTCAGAACTTTTTTTTTAGAATTTGTTTACGATGTTATTTTCATAATTCTTGAAGGAAATTTTTTCAGAGTATTTTATCAGGACTCTTTTTCGGGACTTTTACAAGACTTTCTTCAGGACTTTTTTCAGGACTTATTCTAGGAATTTCCTTCGAGATTTTTTAGGATTCTTTTTCGGACTCCTTTCAGGATTTTTTAAGGACATTTATTTCTTGTGTTTTATATGAAGACTAGATTTTTCATGACTCTTTTTACAGTACTTTTTTCACGTCACTTTCCCACAACTTTTTTTCAAGACTTTATTTCCAAAACTGTTTCTCCAGGACTTCTTTTGTCAGAACTCTTTTTTCAGTACTTTATTTCTGGTCTTTTTGAAGAACCTGCTTTTTTGTCAGAACTTTTTTCAAGACTTCCATGTTCAGGACTTTTATTAGTTTTTAAGACTTTTTAATAAGGACTATTTTTAGAAATTTTTTTCAGGACTTTCTTGTTCGGGGCTTCTATTAGGTTTTTGAGTACTGTTAAATCAGGACTATTTTTAGAATTTTTTTCGAAACTTTATTGTTCAGGATATTTATTAGATTTTTTACGATTTCTCAATCAGGGCTATTTTTAGAAATATTTTCAGGACTTTTTTGGCATTTTTTTTTTAAATTTTCAGTAAACTTACGGTAAATATTATTAGAATTTGAAACATTATTTTGATTTCAATTGAAAATAAACCATGAAAACGTAAATATAAATCGCTATGATACCATCAAATCGGAGAAAGTAACATGATGGCCACATCACAATTTTTTACTTTCTCCGTTACGAAGTACGAGAAAGTATTGTGATCGTGATTTTTTTTTCAAAAATTTTTTTTACGGAAATATCCGTTTTGGGGTCCATAATAGAGCAATTTATATAAAACTTTGAACATTCGTCTTATTTGATAATCTGAAGAACTGAAAAGCTTTTGGTAAAATTTCGTACACCGGAAGTGGGCGTTTACCTTAACTGTTTTTTGCCAATATTTTCTTAAATATGAAAAATATCACAAAAACATTTAAACAAACATTGAAGGCAACAAAGAAATTAATATCTTTTGCTTGAAAACATTTTTCATAAAATCATTTTTATTCGAGAAAAAAATGTATTTTTTATTTTTTTATTTTTGGTTTATATTTATAAAACGATAATAGTTACAGCAAATTTATGTTAATAATAATTGTAGAGAATGCTAAAATGAACAACTTATAAAGAATATGTTTTTTTCGAAATCCCTTTAGTTTTTGAGAAAACTGAGTTTTTGAATTTGAAGTATAATTTTTCCATCTTTCATAATTTTGACGTTTTAAACGTCAGTTTCATCCGCTCGATGTACATTTAAAATATAATTTCAATTGAAAATAAACCATGAAAATGTAAATATAAATGGCTACGATATCATCAAGTCGGAGAAAGTAACATGATGGCCACATCACAATTTTTAATTTATTAAACGTATCATTTTTTTCCGGTATCTTTCTAAAAGGGACGATGTGTTTTTAGTAATTTTCATGATACGGCAAATTATCAGTGTTTATTCGATGTCTTCACCTGAATCACTTAAATCTATTATCCGCGATGACGAAGAACTAATCAACAGTGATAAGGTGATTCATAATTAATATTCTTGAAATTGTAAATGTCTGAGATTGATTCATCTAAATAGAATTGTCATTAGAAATTATTATCAGAGCTTTGTTTATACTAATAGAAAATACTTTCTCAAACCCAATCAGATTTTCTGCATCAGTAACATTCTTGTAATTATTATTTTTTCCAATTATTTGGGTGATACGAATCGTCATTCTTTTATGTAACAAAGTTAAACCATTTTAAAATGTGAAAATGCCAATTACGAAAATTTATGTTCTACTGCAACTTGATTTTCGCGGAGTGAAAATTTTTGATCCAAAATTTTATACGTAAATCCATGGCGAGGTCTTCTGTGACGTTTTGAAGTAGTTTTGAAAAATGCATGCCACAAGATGGCCACTGAGGCCATTTATAAAAAAATAAAACAATTATTTATTTAATGCAGAAAACGAAATTACTCTACTGTTGAAGATGTTGCACCAGCCGAATCTAGTTCAGAAATTAAAATTTTGAACAAAAATATTACAAGTACAGTAATTTATTTATCCGCATTAAGCTCAACCTGATAAGAAAATGAGTTTCAATCCCAAATTTTTAATTATTAATTACTAGAGAGAGAGAAAACATCTTTATTTAGACACTAACATATTATATACAATTTGAAGTTATAGGGGTTTGTCTGGGCTATCGTTATTTATTAGAATATATGTCTCTATATAAATAAAGATTTGTTTTCTATAATTTGTTCCATGTCCATAACTTCTCTTAACTCGTAGAATAATTTACATACGAAGAAAGCGAAAAAAATATGAAGGCAATTTGCTGTTCTCGTAAATCAAATGAAGACAACAAAATGGAGGATGAAGGTGCGCTCGTAACAGTTTATAAATATTTGTATCTGGCTTTGTATGATAAAATGAGAAATTATTTGTTGTGGTTTATTCTTGTGTAGTTCATAAATAAACCACGTGGTCGTGACAACATAAAATTCAACCGGAAGCTCAAAACCGCGGACATGTTTCCATACATTCACATTTTATTTGCAATGTGGTTTAATAAGTCTAAATATAATTACAAAAATAACGAATTAATCCCAGAAAATATTACAGTTAAAGCGTAAATTATTAGCAACTGGCGAATCCCTTAGGGGAGAGGCTTCATCAGTAAAACACGACCTAAAAATATACCTGAAAAAGTCCTGAAAAAAACGAATCTTGATAAAAAGTCTCGAAAAAAGAGTTCTGAGAAAAGAGTCTTAAAAAACAGGTCCTTAAAAAGTCCTGAAGAAGAGTCATGAAAAAAGGGTCCTGACAAGAAGGTCTTGAAGAACATGTCCTTCAAAAAGATCGGAAAGGAAGTCCTGAAGAAGGGTCCTGACAAAAAAATGTCTTGGATGAACAGGTCCTTCAAAAACACTGCAAAAAAGGGCTCTGACAAAAGATGTCTTGAAAACAGTCCTAAAAATACAATCCTGAAAAAGAAACCTAATAAAAAGAGTACTGAAAAATAAAGTCTTGAAAAAGTCCTTAAAAAGTTCTGGAAAAAGGTTTTAGCAACGTCTTGAAAAATGCTTTAAAAAAGTCCCGAAAAAAGAAGCATGGAAAAAGTCCTGAAAGTCATGAAAAAAAGTGGTGAAAACTAATCGTCCTGAATAAATAACTTATGAGACAGGCCTTAGCAGTCTTAAAAAAATGTGCTGCAAAAAATCGTGAAAAAGAGTCCCAGAAAAAAGGTGATAAAGAAAGCTTTGGGAAAGTCCTAAAAAAGTCCTGAAAGAGGCCCTAAAAGATTCCTAAAAAAGGCTGAAAATAAAGTTTTAAAAATAAGTCCTGAAAAAGTTTTCTGAAAAAAACTTCCTCCCTAGAAAAAGGTACGCAATAAGTCCTTTAAAAAGTCTTTAAAAAAAGGCCTGAAAAAAGTTTTGAAGAAAAAAACTGATAAAAAGCCCTGATAAAATATCCTGAAAAAATTCTGTAAAAGAGTCCTGAAAAAAGGCCCTCAAAAAAGACTTGAAAATAGTCGTGAAAAAAGTTCTGACGAAAACTGTCTGAAACAAGTTGGCTTGGAAAAACAAATCCCAAAAGGAGTAAAAAAGGTTACAAAGTAATAGTCCTACAAAAAATTTCCTAAAAAAAGTCTCGAAGAAAATCCTGCAAAAAATGCTCAAAAAAAATCCAGAAAAAAGAAGTTTTGAAAATAGTTTAGCAAAAGATAAGACGACGATTAGCATAAAACAACAAAAAGAAGTGGGCGACGCGACGTAACACTCTAAAATATAATCATGTAAAAATATATTGAAGATACGGACAAACAGTCGTCAATAAATGAACAAAACAAAAACATATAATCTTAAAAAATCGTAAGCGGTAGCAAAAAAATCACTAAGGCAAGTAAACAAACAGGAGATATTGAATTTAAACTTGAATCACTACAACCTAGAAATCACTAGGGTAGACTAAAATTCATGTATGTCAAATGCATGAAAAAAAATGCATGAAAAAAGTCAAAAAGAATCCCGAGAAAAAAAATCCTAAAAATAGTCGCGATGAAAGAAATCCGAAGAAAAGTCCTAAACAGAAGTTCTCAAAAGGAATCTCAAAAATGTACCTGACGTGTCTTAATAAATTTACAATAGATTAGTGAAATTTCAAATCGATTGCAATTGTTTTTATATTTTTTTCAAGCAATTGAAATTATATCGTAAATGACAATGTGATGGACTGATAAAATTCAAAAAATCTATTTAAAAAAATTCTGAAAGTCATGAAAATAATATATTCGCCAAAAAAGGTTCTTAAAAAGTTCTAAAAAAGTCTTGAAAATAAAATGTAACAAACTAATAAAATTCTATTATATTCTATCTCAAAAAAAAAATCTTGAAAAGGTCCCGAAAAAGTCATGAAAATAATATATTCGCCAAAAGAGGTTCTTAAAAAGTTCTAAAAAAGTCCTGAAAATAAAATGTAACAAACTAATAACATTCTATTCTATCTCAAAAAAAAAATCTTGAAAAGGTCCCGGAAAGTCACGAAAATAATGTATTCACCAAAAGAGGTTCTTAAAAAGTTCTAAAAAAGTCCTGAAAATAAAATGTAACAAAACTAATCAAATTCTATTCTATCCCAAAAAAAAAAAATCCTGAAGAGGTCCTGAGAAAGTCATGAAAATAATATATTCACCAAAATAGGGTCTTAAAAAGGTCTAAAAAATCATGAAAATAAAATGTAACAAACTAATAAAATTCTATTATATTCTATCCCAAAAAAAAAATCCTGAAAAGGTCCCGCAAAAGTCATGAAAATAATATATTCATCAAAAGAGGTTCTTAAAAAGGTCTAAAAAAGTCATGAAAATAAAATGTAACAAACTAATAAAATTCTATTATATTCTATCCCAAAAAAAAATCCTGAAAAGGTCCCGCAAAAGTCATGAAAATAATATATTCACCAAAAGAGGTTCTTAAAAAGGTCTAAAAAAGTCATGAAAATAAAATGTAACAAACTAATAAAATTCTATTATATTCTATCCCAAAAAAAAATCCTGAAAAGGTCCCGCAAAAGTCATGAAAATAATATATTCACGAAAAGAGGTTCTTAAAAAGTTCTAAAAAAGTCCTGAAAATAAAATGTAACAAACTAATAAAATTCTATTCTATTCTATCTCAAAAAAAATGCTGAAAAGGTCCGGAGAAAGTCATGAAAATAATATATTCGCCAAAAGAGGTTCTTAGAAAGTTCTAAAAATGTCCCGAAAAAAATCCTGAAAATAAAATGTAACAAACTAATACAATTCTATTCTATTCTATTAAAAAAAAAATATTCTGAAAAGGTCCCGAGAAAGTCATGAAAATAATATATTCGACAAAAAAAAATTCTTAAAAGGTTCTAAAAAAGTCCCAAAAAGAGTCCCTGAAAATAAAATCTTGAAAAAAAGAATGCAATAAGCCATAAAAAAAGTTAGTAAAAAAGTCCTTAAGAAAAAGTCCTGAAATAAGGTTCGTAAGAAGGTCATGAAAAAGAAGCCACGAAAAAAGTAATGATAAAACTCCCAAAAAAGTCCTAAAAGATCCTGAGAAAAAGTCCCGAAAAAAGTTTTTTCTGAAAAAAGTCCTGCAAAAGAGAACTGAAGAAAAGTCCTGAAAGAGTTCAGAAAATATAAACTTTTAGTTGCAATTTAAATTGCCACCACAAATATCTCGAAACCTGAGCAACATGGCAAAAAATGTTTCAGATAAAAATTGTAGGGTTCGGAGAGGGACATATGGTGATGACCTTGAAATAACCTTGGCGGTAATTTTTAAGGTCATATGAAGGTCAACTTTGATTTTTTAAATAGAACCCCTTATTTTTTATTGCGAAATCGTATTCCACTGGAAAAAATACAAACTTTTTGTAGGAAACGTTTTTTTTAAATGCTTTTTTTAAGAGTTTTTTTCACGAATTTTGTCCGTCATCTTGTCTAAATCCAGGCTGTGATTCTTGCATTACCCATGGCATTAACGTCACCCGATGTACAGCACGTAGAGGTTGCCGATGGGATTTTGCACATCATCGGCCCTGAAAAGTGCCGATGGTTTCAGTGGCTGGAGGTTCGATCTCGTTCTTGGATCAAATGCTCTATCAAGTGTCCATCCTCGTCAATGCACTTCTGTACACGCTGGCGAAAGTCTACTTGAACATTTCCAAGGGTTTGGATAGAAATTGTACTAATTAATTGAAAAGTTTAAATATTGATGAAACTTAATGCCATCAGACATCGCTCAGAACAGCTGACGGCTCGTCGCGTTGCTCTGCTCCTGCACCTTTGATGCTAATGCCGAGGGTATTGCATGAATCACAGCCTGGATTCATCTAAGATTTCAAACAACATGACGGAAAAAATTCGTGAAAAACTCTTAAAAAAAGCAACGTTTCCTACAAAGTTTGTATTTTTTCTCGTAGAATACGATCCCGCAATAAAAAACAGGGTTCCATTTGAAAAATTAAAGTTGACCTTCGTTTGACCTTAAAAATTAACACCAAGGTCATTTTCAAGGTTATATGTACCCTACAAATTTTATCTGAAACACTTTTTGCCATTTTGCGCAGGTTTCGAGATATTTGGGGTGGCAATTTAAAATGGGACACCCTGTATAATTAGACTAGTATTCATTGTTTACCATCTCGATTCTGGTGGCAATGTCACCTTTAAAAATGTAAATGGCGATGAGGGCCAAAAGATGTAGGCTTTTAATATAAAGTTAAATTAATTTGTAAGTGGTGTACGTCCCAGTATTTTGTAACTAAATACTGGGACGTACGTCATTTTATTACACCACTTACATATCACGCAGTAACCATGGATTACAACACCAACAATTTAAATTCATTTGATTCGCAGTGTATTTTGATTTTTCGAACACTTGAACATTCTTCGGGAAAATGTACCACAAAGAAATAGAACTCAATAAAGAATCAACGTTGCGAGATATGTTACAAAACTGACAGCTGTCAAAGTTGTGTCCTTTAAACATTTGAAACTTTACTAAATTGCAGAAAGTGTTGGTTAGACCCGCCGCCCATTATGCAATAAGTATTCAACAGTATTAGGATTTAAGGTCGTCAAATTCAAGTCCATTAGATTTAAAGAATACAATGCATACAACTCGAGTGGACTCTTCAGTGTTTCGCCCAGTATCTATTTCAGTGGGTCTACCCGTTTAAATCTATAAAGAGTGAATTATTTTATTACTACAAAGATGTGTAATTTCATTAATTAGCTCATAAAGTTTTGTTTCTGTTATTGATAAGCTTGGAAATATGGCTAACCACGGGAGGATTAATTGTCTGGCTCGGAACTATTCCAACCACGAATATGATTCAGTGCATAGTTTCCATACGCGACATTCGAAAATTCCTAAATGCAATTAATAATTGATGAATAATTTTTTTTTCTACCATGGACTGATAATCGACCTACTGTTATATACACGAGATTTCTTATTTTACAGTTTTTGGTGAAATTTTAGTTGTCGCGATTGGCAGTACTTAAACGTGACAGGTGTCGACATCAAAAAGTAAAATTGCCGTTAATTCATAGGATGATTGTAAACCTCCAATGCGTTACACACTGAATATGTTCGATAATGCATATTGGGGAGTTCGCCACCAGTACCACTAAGGTTAAAAAAAACGAAGGCGGAATATTTACCGGCGCGGAGAACGTAGGAACTCGGTGACAATCGAACGGGCGGACGCATAAATTAACAAAGCGCCAACATAAACTTATGTTTTTTTTTTTTTAATGAAACACTTGCATTTTTATACGTAATTTTTAATACTAACTAACTGACAATAACTTTTATTGCATTAAATTTAACCGTTTCTAAGTTATACTGAGTTTTAGGGCAAAAAAAGAGCAGGCAATAACAATCACGATTGATATACATTTATGTTTTGTACTAAAAATCACCAAATAACAGTTTGTTGAATTCATGTACTCGTTATTATAAGGCTATTCGTACAATTTGAATTTAGGTCAATTAGTATTTCGAATAAATTAATTGCGTCACGTGCGCGGTCCTACTTTTGATAAAAAAAACGCCGATAAAGGCATTTAAATACAAAAATGGATTTTCCGACTATAAAAGAGGTAATTTATTGGCCACAACTTAATAAATGCAGTGATAACATGAAGCCAAACTCAACCCTTTACATGCACTCGCTAAAACCGCTTAATAAATATTACGCCGACATTCCCAGAATGAAGAAGACTGGCTGAAAGACCTCTGATCGAAAGCCCATGAAGAATTGCGACAAAAAAAATAGAAATCAAATCAAATCACTTTATTCACTTAGGCCACATATTATACATTACAATGAACAAAATTCATCTTTGTATGGTGGAGGTGAGCGTCATTATTATATGTATATTAATTGTAACAATTCTTTAATAAAGATTGTATACAGCATATTGAATTGCATTTACAAATTGATTTACATGTAAAATTTGAGAAATGTTAATATTGACTCCCCTAATTATTTGACAGCATCGGTCTTCTTACATTATTTTTAAAGCACTTTAATCATTTGATACCTTACTCAAGGGTTGTAGAGTATTTATCGAGATATTTCCAAAAAACTTTACTATTATTTTTAATTAGAAAAAAAGGTTTGCCATGAAATCATAATGGCGGATATTTCATTTTGCTCTAAAAAGTGACAGTTGCTGTCGCATTGCGATTTATTTATTACGAAAGGTATTATCGTTCCCACAAATTAGTTCACGATAATCTCGAACCAACCCTTAATCCGAAGCAGGTAATGCTTTACGTGCTTTACTGATTTTCCTCCTTAAGCCCATTATCGTAATTTGTTTACGCAGTTGAAGAGTAAATACTGTATGGAATTAGCTTTCGCAAAAACATCACGATTTAAAATTATTTAAGTATATTTACTTTGAAATAAAACCTCATTAAGCTTCAATTGTGAGAGGCATGTTGTAAAAAAAAGAAACCATTAATCATAGCCATATTGAATTTGCACCAACAGCTGACATTTGCAGTTATGCCAATATTGTTGTTGAATTTGTCAGCAATTACGACTAATTACGGAAAAAAATATAATTGCTTTCTGTTTGTCAAAAATTTAAGGTAATTAAGTAAATTAATTATCTTTACTAAATATAAGAAAATGTTTTTTTTTTGGCCTCGGGAACTACCCCATGTGGCCAACTCAAGGCGGCTACTATTTATATACATATTTTGGATGAATAAATGATTAAATGAACAAATAAATTATGTCAGACGTATACAACAACCATGGACCCGAGCGAATATTTCTCGAAACCGAAAAATCTTTCGCCCGGGTGATAATCGAACCCACACGGCACGCGGTGCAACCGGCACAAGCGCTCGCCTGTACCCACTACACCAACGGCCGCCCTTAAGAAAATGTTAAATGCCCCAAAAACCGTTGGATTATTTTCTTATCAATTAATTTACACTTGCAAAACCTTTGTTTGTGTTCCAATGATTGGAGGGTGAGATAGGGACCACCCACCGCCCTTTATTTCCACTTAAACCTAACCTAGAAAACACTGTTTGGTGAAACAAATTTCTTAGTCACATCACGAGGGATTCAATAGTCTCAAAAGCATACAGAAAGAGTGTTTGTGGGAAATTTTTTAGTGAAAAAGAGGGTGGTGGATTTGCCCTATCTTACCTTACAACCCTTAGAACAGGGTTCACTTCATAGGGTTTCTTTAAATATTAACGTTTGCCAAAGGTCCAGAAAACCGTTAGATTATTTTCTTATCAATTTATTTATACTTGCGAAACCCTCGTTTGTGTTCTAAGGATTGGAGGGTGGGATGGGGTCCACCCACCGCCCGTTGCTTTCACTTAAACCTAACCTAAAAAACGTTGTTTGATTAAATACATTTATTAGCCCGATCACGACAGACGTAAGAGTCTTAAAAGCATAAAGAAAGAGCGTTTGTGGGAAAAAATTCCTTGAAATCGAGGGTAGTGGGTGGGCCCTATCTTGCCCTCCAACCCTTAGAACACTCCTCAGAGTTTCTTTAAATAATACCGTTCGTCCGAGGTCCAAAAAATCGTTCGATTATTTTCTTGTCAATTAATTTACACTCGCGAAACCTTGTCTTCTAAGGATTGGAGGGTGAGATAGGGCCTACCCCCTTAAATCAAGCAGGGGATGGCGGGTGAGCCTTATCCTACCCTCCAACTCTTAAAATAGTACCCAGAGTTTCTTTAAATAATAACGTCTGTCAAAGGTCCAAAAAAACGTTGTGTTATTTTTTTATCAATTAATTTACATTTGCAAATCCCTCCTTTATGTTCTGAGGATTGAGGGGTGGAGTAGGGCCCACCCACCGACCTTCATTTACACTTAAACCTAATCTAGAAAATACTGTTTGATGAAGCAAGTTTCTTAGCAATACAAGAGGTGTAATGGTTTCAAATGCATAAAGAAAGACCGTTTGAGGGTAAAATTTAAAGGAAATAGGAGGTGGTAGGTGGGCCCTATCTTACCCTTCAACTTTTAAAATAGTCTCCAGAGTTTCTTTAAATAATACCGTTTGTCAAAGGTCAGAAAACCCGTTGGATTATTTTCTTATCAATTAATTTGCACTTGCAAAACCCTCGTTTGTGTTCCAAGGATTGAGGGGTGGGATAGGGCCCACCCACTGCCCTTTATTTCCACTTAAACCTAATCTAGAAAATACTATTTGATGGAACAAATTTCTTAGTAATACAAGAGGTGTAATACTTTCAAATAATAAATAAAGTTCGATAAAGGTCCAAAAAAACCGTTAAATTATTTTACATTTACGAAACCCTCGTTTGTGTTCTGAGGATTGGATAGCACCCACCCATCGCCCTTCATTTCCACCTAAACCTAACCTAAAAAATACCGTTTGATGAAACAAATTTCTTAGTAACACAAGAGATGTAAGAGTTTCAAATTCGTAAAGAAATAACGTTTGTAAGTAAAATTTATATGGAACAGAGGATGGTGGGTGGGCCCTATCTTACCCTCCAACCTTTTGAACACCACAGAGTTTCCTTAAATAATAATGTTTATCAAAGGTCAAAAACCGTTAGAATATTTTTTTATTAACTAATTTACACTTGCAAAACCCTCGTATGTGTTCTAACAATTGGAGGGTGGGATAGGGCCCACCTACCGCTAGAGGGTAAGATAGGGACCACCCACCGCCCGTTGTTTCCACTTAAACTTAACCTAGAAAACACTGTTTGATTAAACAAATGTCTTAGTCGGTTCTCGAGAGATTTAATAGTTTCAAAAGGATAAAGAAAAAGCGTTTGCAGGTAAAATTGAAATTGAAAGGGGGGCGGTGGGTGGGCCTCATCCTTCCCTCCAAGCCTTCGGACACTCGCCTTAACGTTTGTTAAAGGTCCAAAACACCGCTAGATTCTGTTCTTATTAAATAATTTACACTTGCAAAACCGTCGTTTGTGTTCCAAGGATTGGAGGGTGGGGTAGGGCCCACCCGCCGCCCTTACTTTCCACTTAAACCTAACCTAGATAATAGTATTTCATGAAACCATTTTTTTAGGCGGATCACGAGAGACGTGATAGTTTCAAAATTAAAAGGAAAGAGCAGATTTGGGAAAAAATTAAATGAAACAAATGATGGTGGGTGGGCCATAATCTACACTCCAATTCTTAGAACACTCCTCAGAGTTTCTTTAACCCTTGGCTGCACCTATAAAAATTGAAGGTCTAACTGGGTGATCGCTAAAAGTTTCAAAAAAAGAAAGAGCAGTTTTGAGCTAAAATTAAATGAAACAGAGGGTGATGGGTGGGCCCTAACTTATACTCCAATTCTTAGAACACTCCTCAGAGTTTCTTTAAATAACAACGTTTGTCAGAGGACCAAGAAACCGTTAGATTATTTTCTTATTAATTTATTTACACACGTGAAACCCTCGATTGTGTTCTAAGGATTGGAGGGTGGGATAGGGCCCACACAACGCCCGTCGTTTCTACTTAAACCTAACCGAGAAAACCCTGTTTGATGAATCAAATTTCTCACGGGAGATGAAATAATAATAATAATAATAATAAGTAAATGTATTTCCCAACAGAAAAACTTATACAGGAAAATTCAAAATAATAAATGAAATGAAATATTTTAAAAAGGAAATAGAAAGAGCGTTTGTGGAAAAAATTTAAATGAAACATAGGGTGGTGGGTGGCCCCTATTGTACTCTCTAATCCTTAACAAACTCCCCAGAGTTTCTTGAAGTAACAGCGTTCGTCAAAGGACCAAGAAACCGTTGGATTATTTTCTTATCAATTAATTTACACTTGCAAAACCCTCGTTTGTGTTCCAAGGATTGGAGGGTGGGATAGGGCCCACCCACCACCCTTACCTTCCACTTAAACCTAACTTAGATAACACTGTTTGATGAAACCAATTTTTTATACGGATCACGAAAGATATAGTTTCAAAGGCAAAAGGAAAAAGCAGATGTGGGAAAAACTTAAATTAAATAAATAGTGGTGGGTGGGCCATAACCTACACTCCAATTCTTAGAACACTCCTCAGAGTTTCTTCAACCCTTGGCTGCAAAAATTGAAGGTCTAACTTGGTGATCGCCAGAAGCCGACTGACGCACGCCGTTTGTTCTAATGTGTGCAGTCGTATAGTTCGATAGTTTTACTAACACCGTAACGACACCTGTGGGATTTTCGATATTTAAAGGTCACCAAAACGCCCGCAAAAAAAGTGATGCACCCTAAGGTGCAGCCAAGGGTTAAATAATATTTGTCAAAGGTTAAAGAAACCGTTAGATTATTTTCTTATTAATTAATTAACACTCGCGAAACCCTCGTTTGTGTTTTAAGAATTGGAGGGTGGGATAGGGCCCACCCGCCGCCCTTCGTTTCTACTTAAACCCAACCCAAAAAACCCTGTTTGATGGAACCAATTTCTTAGTCAGATCGCGAGAGATGTAATGTTTTCAAAAGGATATAGAAAGAGCGTTTGTGGGAAACATTTAAATGAAACAGCGTGGTGGGTGGGTTTTATTTTACTCTCCAATCCTTAGCAAACTTCCCAGAGTTTCTTTAAATAATAAGGTTTGTCAATGGACCAAGAAACCGTTGGATTATTTTCTTATCAATTAATTTACACTTGTGAAACCCTCGCTTGTGTTTCAAGGATTGGAGGGTGGGATAAGGCCCGCCCACCGCCCATACTTTCCACTTAAACCTAACCTGGATAACACTGATGAAACCAATTTCTTAGACGGATCACGAGAAATGTAATATTTTCAAAAGCAAAAGGAAAGTGTGTTTGTGGAAAAAAATGAGAAAAAATAAGGGCATTAAATAAATTTAATAAAACGAAATATAGCCTGATAATATGAATATTTAACCTGTTCGTAACTCTGCAACCAAAATTAAGTCTTCTAAGACTATAAACAAATGACTTATTCAATCCACTACTTCCCTGGCTAGTGCCACGCCGGATATTGAATGAAAAAAAAAATAATACATTTATTAAAAAAAATACGTCTGGGTTTCGTGAGTTTTTCTATTTTATTTTGCTTACATTTTGGGTGGTCGCAGTGTTGAAAACATTGAGCAATACTGCAAACAAAATTTTCAAATTTACTTTTAATGCATGAAAAAAATCGATTCTGTAAGAATTACAAATCCCTAAATTTCAATGTGAACAAAATGTTGAAGAAGAACGTGAAGAAGTTGTGAAAATTGTTATTAATTGTCAAAATGTTTCAATGTTTCATATTTATTGCCTACAATGTATTTGCATATATATTTATGTAGTTTACCATGTAAATGCAGTAGCCTTTAATAAATAAATAAATAAAATAAATTTAGAGACTTTAAACTATCAAACATTACTAAAAAATAAAAAAATCATTCGTCATTGATTCTATGAAAACCTACTAGATTTTGGAATATTCTCATGTCAATGGAGTATCAAGAAGTAAACAAATAATCATCATTTAACGTGAAAAGAGATGTAAAAATAATTGCCTTTGACTTTAAACTGTCCAAAATGATTCAAAAATTATTCATCTGTGAAAACACCTGCATATACATTTGATTTTGGGATTTTTGATATCTTAATAAATAAATGAAGTTGTAAACAAATGGTCATAATTTTGGTGATGTGAAAGGAAATATAAAAACAAATACCATCGACATGACAACTGTCCAAAATGACTCTAAATTAGTTTGTTATTGATTTCATGAATACCTACAAGCATCCGTTCACTAGATTTTGGGAAATTGTCATCTCTATAGAGTATGAAGTTGTAAAGATATCATCATAACTTTGGTGACGTGAAAGATGATATTAAAGCAATTGCGATCAACACTTGAAACTGTTAAATTAGTCAAAATTCATTCGTGATTGATGTCGTGAAAACCTACATACATCCCTTTCCTAGATTTTGGAATATTGTCATGCCAATGAAGGATAAAGCTGTAAATATATTGTCTTAATTTTGGTGACGTGAAATGAAATAATTGTCATCGACTTGATTTTTGATAATGTTTTGATTATTGAGAGAGGGAGAGAGAGAGAGGCAATACATTTATTGAGACACTTTTACAAATGACGTCAACACGCAATTGACCAGAGATCTTTCAGCCTCTTTGATTATTGATTTTTTTTAATTCCGTGAAAACTTCAAATCGCTAGTTATTGTGATAATTTCCAACTTCTGACACAAATATATTTATAAATGGAGAGAGAGAGAGACAATACATTTATTGAGACACTTCTACAAAAGACCTCAACAGGCAATTGACAAGAGATCTTTCAGCCTTTTTGATTATTGATTTTTTTTAATTCCGTGAAAACTTCAAATCGCTAGTTTTTGTGATAATTTCCAACTTCTGACACAAATATATTTATAAACGGAGAGAGAGAGAGAGAGAGGCAATACATTTATTGAGACACTTTTACAAATGACGTCAACAGGCAATTGACCAGAGATCTTTCAGCCTTTTTGATTATTGATTTTTTTTAATTCCGTGAAAACATGACCTCAACAGGCAATTGACCAGAGGTCTTTCAGCCTTTATAAATGGATTATGTTGAAAATTGAAAATTTTTTGCTACTGAACCTTCTGGACTAGGGCTCCTTGGATCTTGCGGTACCCTCTACTGTGTACCTCCATTGGAAGAAAAATCACACAAATGTTAGATTTCAATGTTTCCAGAACATATTTTTCTGAATCAAATATGTCCATTGTAAATAAAGTGAACTTTTGAGGTCATTTTTTTCCTGGAAAAAAACGTTCGTGCGAATGAATGATTCCCACGTAAATAGTAAACAAGTTCATTATGCAAAACCAACAAATTTTGAATATACAAACAATTAAGTTGTGTGGAATGAATCCACTTTGTGTACGATTTGATGGCACGACCAAATTTTATAATCCATATTTTGGCCATTTTATAACATGGCTTGTAAAAAAATGGAGGTGAGATGATGGTGGGAAAACTCGTCGCGGGTACCATGCACACACCGCCTGACGTCACTACCCGCCCATCGCCACGTGACCACGAAAAGTGAGGCTAGCCTTTTTTTTTAAAGCGAGATGCATCGCGTGGTGGCAATTAGTCGGTTGCTTGATGATTGCTTCGCCAGTCGGGTGCGTCCGTTGTTTTAGACACTTTTTCCACACTGTGAGCTCCGCATTCGGTATCGTGCCATGCTTACCAGCGAACACTCCTCGTGCGAACTCACTGACATTCAGAGCTCTCCTAGTGCGTACCACCAATAATAACTACCACCACAATCGGCCTGATAGTGCTATCGACTTTTGATAACAGTGCAAGATACAAGACGTCAAAACGGAGGACCACTACAGGTATTTTTTTTTTTTACAAATATTTGCAAATTTGGCAAATACTGTATGTCAATAAATGCGAATAATCCGTGTTTTTTTTTGATAAGGCGGTTTTGATAATGTCTTGTGTGATTTTTTTTAATATTCGATAAAAACCGAAAACGTCAATTTTGGTTTTTATTCTTTACGACTTTACTGGTTATTTTGAAAAATGTAGAATTTGATAATTAGATTGACCGAAAAACAAACAATGATGACAATTTTGAAATTGTAGATGCATTCAATCATAAATTCAGGCTGTATTTTAATTTAATTTTTACCACTACAGGTATGTAAATAAATGCGAATAATCATTGTTTTTTGATAAAGAGGTTTTGATAATGTTTTGTATGATTTTGTATGATTTTTTTTAAATATTCGATAAAAACCGAAAATGGCAATTTTTTTTTGGCCTCGGATGCAAGTCCATATTGCCAGCTCAGGGCCGTTAGGATAAGACTGGGTCACTTTTCAGTCAATTTTGGTTTTTATTCTTTACGACTTTACTGGTTATTTTGAGAAATGTAGAATTTGATAATTAGATTGATTGAAAAACAAACAATGATGGCAATTTTGAAATTGCAGATGCGTTAAATTATAAATTCAGGCTGTATTTTAATTTTATTTTTACAAATAATGAAAATTAAAAAAAACACAAATTTAGCTTCAATATTATTTTTTTGAGCATTTCGTAGATTATAAAAAGAAAATAATTATTTTAATAATAATAATAATAATAATAATAAACTTTATTCTTCCTTTATGGTACAAATAAGAAAATTAATGAACATAAATACGAATAAGTAATAATTGAAAAATTCAGTGTTTTAACCACAACTAATGATTATTAAAAATATTAAACAACGTGAGAAGATTTTTTTAAACCAATTATTGTGATTGTGGTTAAAACATAATGAATTTCGTAATTCAGTTTAATATTTACTATTACTTGAAAGTAATTAGTTTTTTGTATTACCATGTAGTAACGGTCGCAACCATCCTCGTCAATAAATATTAAAGGCACAAATTTAAGATCAATCGCATTTTGATAATACAATGTTAGGTGTCAGAATTGCCAACACTGAAAACGCTTAATTATTTGTATCAATTGATTATAAAATTTAAAACTTAAATTTTACGAAATTTAGATTTTTTGTATTTTATATTATAAGTACAGGGTGGGCAAAAGTCGACGTTTCTATGGGGGATCTCGTTAACTATATTTTTATATTTCTCTGTCATTGGATGTATATACTATAATAATAATAATATTTTTTTTTATTTTTTTTTCTCATACACAGAATATATCAACATACATATTCAATTATAAAATACACGCAGATACAGATATCTGTTGGGGAATAAACCATTATTATTATTATTATTATTATAACTATAATAGATAGAGAAAAATCGTTCTTCTACAAAAATCTGTAAATACTCCATCATCCGCATAAGCCAGGCTGCGGCAAGAAAGAGATTTAATTAAGTCATCAAAAAGATAAACAGTAATGGTCGAAGATTGGATCCTTGAGGCACACCGGAGGAAACATTGACCATTGATGAGTTAAAGCCATTTTAAGGCACGTACTGACATCTATCTTTTAAATAATTATTAAATGAACGAACGAAAATATCAGAAAAGCCAAAATTATGATTTTTTTAAAATAATAAAATAATGTACGGTATCAAACTCTTTACCAAAGTCACGATAGATGCCATAAACTTGTTTTTTTTTATATCTATGGCACTAGAGATATATTGTGTTATATGGGCCAAATTTTTCACTGTCGAACGACGATTTACAAATCCATGCTGAAATTCTGAAATAACCAATTTTATTATTGGATAAACCTTTGAGTAGATTGCATTCTCAAATATTTTCGCAAAATTATTTAAAATTAAGATTGGCCTATAATCTTTTATGTTATCGCGGTTACCATTAAAAAAAAAACAGGATATATTCGAGCAAGAGAGAGAGAGAAAACATCTTTATTCAGGCACTTACATATCTTTAAATTAACATTTATACAGTATGAGGCTAGAGGGGTTAGTTAGTCTGTCCGGGCTGTCGACCTGAGGTCTTTCTGCCCAACATTCTAGCAATTTTCCATTTTTTTGGAGAGGTAGAAATATTTGCTATTTGGTATTAATTAACGGAAACCATTTCATTACAGTAATAAATTAAAATAAAATAAAACATATATACAAGATGTTACGAGATATATTAAAATATAAATATATATACAGTTCAAGACTTTACAACAGATTAAAATATCAAGAAAGTACCCGATGTAAAACCTTGAGCGATCTCGCAAAAAAATCAAATTTTGGGCCGGGGATGATTAAATATTATCTTAAGATGTATGCAAATACAAGACCACAATCCTTAAAAAATATATTATTGCTATTCATAATTTGATTTAATATAAATCTTTAAACAAACATAATTAATTTTGCGAAATTTCAAGTCGATGACAACTGTTTTTTTTTAAATATTTTTTCAAGTCGTCGATTGTATTTTTTTACAATTGTATGTTCTGTTCAAATCGAATAATCCCGAAATTTAGGGATGGGGTGTTTGCAGATTTTTATAGAATCGTAATCCCAAATGAATTTTGAATAGATTTGTGTAATTTTAAGTCTGGGGCTATTGTTTTTATTTTTTTTTTTCAAGTCACTGAAATTATTGTTTTTCTCCTCAATTTCACGCTCTGTTCAAATGGAATTATGTCGAAATTTAGGGATGGGGTGTCTAAAAATTTTTACAGAATCGCAATCCTAAATGAATTTTGAATGGATTTACGTAATTTCAAGTCGGTGGCAATTGTTTTTATATTTTTTTTCAAGTCACTGAAATTATTGTTTTTTTCCTCAATTTCACGCTCTGTTTAAATGGAGTTATTTCGAAATTTAGGGATGGGGTGTTTACAGATTTTTACAGAATCGCAATCCTAAATGAATTTTGAATGGATTTACGTAATTTCAAGTCTGGGGCAATTGTTTTTATATTTTTTTCAAGTCACTGAAATTATTGTTTTTTTCCTCAATTTCACGCTCTGTTCAAATGGAGTTATTTCGAAATTTAGGGATGGGGTGTTTACAGATTTTCACAGAATCATAATCCCAAATGAATTTTGAATAGATTTGTGTAATTTTAAGTCGGTGGCAATTGTTTTTATATTTTTTTCAAGTCACTGAAATTATTATTTTTTTCTTCAATTTCACGCTCTGTTCAAATGGAATTATGTCGAAATTTAGGGATGGGGTGTCTAGAAATTTTTACAGAATCGCAATCCTAAATGAATTTTGAATGGATTTACGTAATTTCAAGTCGGTGGCAATTGTTTTTATATTTTTTTCAAGTCACTGAAATTATTGTTTTTCTCCTCAATTTCACGCTCTGTTTAAATGGAATTATTTCGAAATTTAGGGAAGAGGTGTCTACAGATTTTTACAGAATCATAATCCTAAATGAATTTTGAATGGATTTGTGTAATTTCAAGTCGGTGGCAATTGTTTTAATATTTTTTTCAAGTCACTAAAATTATTATTTTTCTCCTTAATTTTCCACTCTGTTCAAATGTAATTATGTCGAAATTTAGGGATGGGGTGTCTAGAGATTTTTATAGAATCATAATCCTAAATGAATTTTGAATGTATTTGCGTAATTTGAAGTCGGTGGCAATTGTTTTTATATTTTTTTCAAGTCACTAAAATTATTGTTTTTCTCCTCAATTTCACGCTTTGTTCAAAGGGAATTATGTCGAAATTTAGGGATGGGATGTTTACAGATTTTTATAGTAATGTAATCCCAAATGAATTTTGAATAGATTTGTGTAATTTCAAGTCGGTGGAAATTGTTTTTATATTTTTTTCATGTCACTGAAATTATTGGTTTTTTTTTTCTCAATTTCACGCTCTGTTCAAATGGAATTATTTCGAAATTTAGGGATGGGGTGTTTACAGATTTTTACAGAAACGTAATCCCAAATGAATTTTGAATGGATTTACGTAATTTCAAGTCAGTGGCAATTGTTTTTATATTTTTTTCAAGTCACTGAAATTATTGTTTTTTTCCTCAATTTCATGCTCTGTTCAAATGGAATTATGTCGAAATTTAGGGATGGGGTGTCTACAGATTTTTACAGAATCATAATCCCAAATTAATTTTGAATAGATTTGTGTAATTTCAAGTCTGAGGCAGTTGTTTTTCTATTTTTTTTTTCAAGTCACTAAATTTTTTTTTTCAATTTTTCGCTCTGTTCAAATGGAATTATCTTATAATTTAGGGATGTGGTGTCTACAGATTTTTACAGAATCATAATCCCAAATGATTTTTGAATGCATTTGTGTAATTTCAAGTCGGTGGTCATTTTTTAAAATATTTTTGTCAAGTCACTAAAAAAATTTTTTTCCCTTAATTTCACGCTCTTTTCAAATACGATTATCTCGAAATTTAGGGATGGAGTATCCACAGATTTTTACAGAATCATAATCCCAAATTAATTTTGAATAGATTTGTGTAATTTCAAGTCTGGGGTAATTGTTTTTATATTTTTTTCAAGTCACTAAAATTATTGTTTTTTTTTCTCCAATTTCACGCTGTTTTCAAATGAAATTAACTCAATTCAAGTATGGGATGTTTACAGACTATCTTTGGATCGTAATCATAAATAAACTTTGAATAAATTTGTGAAATTTCGATGGCAATCGTGTTTGTATTTTTTTCAAGTCATCGAAATTATTGTATTTTTCCACATATGTGACGAGTGTTAATTCGAGAAATCATTTGAGTCCTAATTTATTTAGTTGCAAAATTGCGAATAAAAGCAAACCCAAAGCAAGGGATTCACGTGTAAATAATAATAATTTATTGGTACCAATAACTTTCGTTTTACAGAAGGCACAACATCTATGCTGTGGAGACAAATTTAAAGTAATAAGTAAACACAGTAATTTGGAATTCAATAAATGGTATGAGTATAGCTTAAATTAATCTTAAAAGATTAAAGTAATTATCATAAATAAAACCTAATCAAAACATACATATAATATAATTTGTATGCGCAAAACATAATAAATAAGTAAAATCGTAAATTTGGAAATTTAAAATATTTCTATAAATAAAACTCAAGAACCATATAAAGACATATGGATAAATAGTTGAGAAGGTTTTATTTATATCTTGATTTAATTTTCTAAATTACTGTTTTGTCCTAGTATTTAGTTTATTTGTAAAATTTGCAGAAAAAAAGGGATCACCCACCAACTTTCGTTTCAGTTTTGATTTAAACTTAATTTTTTCTGGTAATTTGTATTTATTTCTATTAACAAAATAATTAAAAAAGGAAATAATTTAATCAAAAGAGTGTTTTGTAGCTTAAGTTAATTGTGCACGAAGGTTGGTGGGTGGCTTCTACCCCACCATCCTAAGTAAATAGATAACAAAAAATAATAAATGATGATAAAGCTCCGCCCAGTGTTTTGGACACTGTTGCGAAAATCATACTATTTTACTAGTAATAATTATGTGGCTGAAATGGGTCGTTTTTTTTTTTAATCAAATTTACCAAAAAGCAAATATATGCTCAGCTTTTTCATATTTGTGAACACCCTGTAATCCTTTATCAATTATTATAATAAGCATTAATTATTACTTAAAAATATGTAACAAACATATCGTCAAAATTGCACTATTATATTCTACGGAAATCAGTTGCAAATTATCATTTCCGTTTTTCAGGATATGTCCTCTGCGATAAAAAAATAATTGGAATTTTGCTAAAACTGAATTCTCTCTCTTCCTGTAGCAACATATTTGAATGCTAAATTTCTTCTAATATAAATTTATAATTTCAAGGTTTTATGTCCTCAAAATTTCTCAACTAGCGGTATGGTGTGCCTCGAGGGTCTAACTTAGGTCCTTCAATTTGTATTCGTTTTATCAATAGTATTGTATCTAAAGAAATATTAGTGTTAATAAGTACTTCTTTGGCCAACAGCCAAAATCGGTAGCAATGTACATTTTTTTCAAAATTAAGGGAGTGAGAAAGAGACAACGTAAATTATAAAATTGATACGCTTTGCCCTGTCCGACCTGCATACATACGACCTGCTGTAATTGCATTAAATATTGAAATAATGTTTATAAAATTTTGACAAGAAATTTTGACGTACGTGGTGATTTTTCGCCAGTTACTTTGGCCTATGAAGATAAATCGTTCTTTCTTTCTTCAAAAAAGGAGTGGGGGTAAATTGTATAAGTGGTTCTACCATCAACATATTCCACGAGCCGCCACTGACTAAGTGAATTTTTACATAATCATAATCTAGAATGTGTTTTAAGTGTATTTGAAAAGTTTCAAGTCGATGGCAATTGTTTTCATATTTTTTTCAACAGCCGGAAATTTTTACAAATTTTCTTAACTCTACGCTCGTTCGTTACGAAAATTCAAAATCTACGGTTGGAGTGTTGAATGGATTTTTACATAATCATAATCTAGAATGTGTTTTAAGTGCATTTGAAAAGTTTCAAGTCGATGGCAATTGTTTTTATATTTTTTTTAACAGCAGGAAATTTCTACAAATTTTCATAACTCTACGCTCGGTTCTTTACGAAAATCAAAATCTACGGTTGGAGTATTGAATGGATTTTTACATAATCATAATCTAGAATGTGTTTTAAATATATTTGAAAAGTTTCAAGTCGATTGCAATTGTTTTCATATTTTTTTCAACAGCAGGAATTTTTTACAAATTTTTTTAACTCTACGCTCGGTTCGTTACGAAAATTCAAAATCTACGGTTAGAGCATTGAATGGATTTTTACATAATCATAATCTAGAATGTGTTTGAAGTGCATTTGAAAAGTGTCAAGTCGATGGCAATTGTTTTTATATTTTTTTCAACAGCTGGAAATTTTTACAAATTTTCTTAACTCTACGCTCGGTTCGTTACGAAAATTCAAAATTTACGGTTGGAGCATTGAATGGATTTTCACATAATCATTATCTAGAATGTGTTTTAAGTGCATTTGAAAAGTTTCAAGTTGATGGCAATTGTTTTCATATTTTTTTTAACAGCCGGAAATTTTTAAAAATTTTCTTAACTCAACGCTCGGTTCGTTACGAAAATTCAAAATTTACGGTTGGAGCATTGAATGGATTTTTACATAATCATAATCTAGAATGTGTTTTGAGTGCATTTGAAAAGTTTCAAGTCGATGGCAATTGTTTTTAAATTTTTTTCAACAGCGGGAATTTTTTACAAATTTTTTTAACTCTACGCTCGGTTCGTTAGGAAAATCAAAATCTACGGTTGGAGCATTGAATCGATTTTTACATAATTATAATCTAGAATGTGTTTTAAGTGCACTTAAAAAGTTTCAAGTCGATGGCAATTGTTTTTATATTTTTTTCAACAGCAGGAAATTTTTACAAATTTTCTTAACTCAACGCTCGGTTCGTTACGAAAATTCAAAATCTACGGTTGGAGCATTGAATGGATTTTTACATAATCATAATCTAGAATGTGTTTTGCGTGCATTTAAAAAGTTTCAAGTCGATGGCAATGTTTTTATATTTTTTTCAACAGCAGGAAATTTTTACAAATTTTCTTGGTTTAAGAAGATAAATCGTTATTTGTTTCTTAAAAAAAGGAGGGAGGGCCGGGGGTATATGCAAAATATTGTCATAAAAAAAACACAATTGAAAAACCTATGCATACTAATTATAATATAACACTCTAGGTAAATATAAAAATATGTATCAATGACATAACAACACTTGATCGTTTACAGTTGGCTGTTCTGAAATGCCGCATCATCAACTTGTGTCACATGTACATTTCGGGATTGGTTACACTGCGAAATCATCAGTAACTTCATACAATTCGTTATCTTAAGAAAGAAAAGTTTCAATTATCACTTATGTAACGATTTTACATAATTCAAAGTGATTCGTTATCTAAGTATGCATATCGTAATAGATATTTAGTATTTACAATTTACGACTTCCCTCGTTATTTATATTAAACATAATGCTGCATAACAAACCGTTTCTTCGTAAATAAATTAGACCGTAACCTTGAAAACTGTTGAAATTTTCATTTGTATTTTTCAAAAACGAACATGATCGATTTTGATCATTGAAACGTCAAAATGTGGCCAATTTACTATGGTTCGTAATTTTTCATGGTTTCAAAGCACTTTTTTTGCTAAAATTGTACTGATGCCCCCTATGGCCCTCGGTCTTTCCGATTTGGATATACATCTGACTCATTATGTTTTTACAAATAATTATATTTACTTCCTAATTACTCCTGATCAACTGCTTTAATGCATTCAAGGTTAATATTGTTGCACAAACAATTCAAGTAATAATTAGTGTTACTGCATTCATTATAAATTTCCTTCGCGAGGTTAAAGTAAAAAAGCCATTGCAGTTTTTAAAATGAGAACAAAAATCAGCTTCAAGCGAAATAAAAAAAATCGCGTACACAATATTTTCCCGTACTTAACGGAGAAAGTAAAAAAGTTCGGTAATTACCAGCGGCGGCTCGTGGATCTTCGTAGAGAAGGCTAAGCCAGGGATGCCAATCGCGCTGCACTACTTACTCTCACGGGGGAAGCAAATATTCCGCTGCTGTTTTAGTCAAATTTTCTTCCGCAGCCTCCTCGCTGAACATCCACGAGCTGCCGCTGATAATTTTATGTATCTACAAATATCGTTATTAATAGTAATTTGCATTTTAAGATACATTCAAAAACAATTTTGGTATATCACTATTATTATTATTGGCTATCGACCAGAGGTATTTTAGCCCTCCTTCACTTACAATTGTCCAAATAAACCAAAACACATCAAATCTCTATCAGAGAATTTATATTTCGAAAATGCGTGCGCCGAGTCCGATTTCAAACTCGCGCTGGTTTAAAATCAAAATCGGCGTTTTTTGCGGTTTTTTCTTTCGTCGACTCGACCTCATCGTTTCGAGTTTAAGATATTTTAATCAGTCGTCCAGTGATATTGGTGATAAATGTTTCCTAGTTCTAATCAGGCCTCCGATATGTTTTCAATACTTAAGGAACTGCTTACATAGTTAGTATACCTTTTTACTCTTATATAATTGTACTTGTTGGTTTTGATTTGGAATAGTTTTGGGTGAAATTAGTAGGGTGACCATTCGTCCCAGATCTGTGGAGATGGTCACCGATTTGAAAATTAAAAACAAAATCGAAGTAAAGTTGTGAACATTTGAATCATTTTGATAAATCGAAAAAACAAATCGTATCAAAGGAAATTACTCAACTGGTATCAAGATGATGTGAACGTTGCAAACACCGCTTCACAAGATTTTTAAATAATAATGAATTTTATTCTTCATACACTTGCCACAATTTGGTTTTTATTTTTAGTCGGAAAAACTAGAATATTTGTCTTTTTTTTAGAATCGTAAAGAAATACGTTTTACTCGAGATAAGCAATTATTCAAAAATCGAAATTTTACAAACCAAAATCTTTATATTTAAATCCAAGAATCCATGTAATCCGTAATCAAGCACTCTGTTTCCTTGCAATGTTTTTTTTTCTGTACACATTCCTTACAATCGAAACTAGTCGGAATACTAGTAGTCGTCCCTAGTGGCAACACTTTATTTAATTAAATCATTTCACTTAAAATTGCGTTAACTACGAATTTGTTCAATTAAAAAAAAACAAAATCGCGATTTTATATTTTCGGACTTTGAAAAAGAGCAATTTTGACGTTTTGGGTTTATTTCACGAAAATATTTATTAACCGGTTTTTAAATTGCATTAAATTTGCCACACTTTTTGATGTTACAGTTATTAAAATCGAACAACGCTTTTGTTAGTTGTCAAATCAAAATCTTTGAAAATATGTGATTTTAGCATTTTGTATTAATTTTCCGGGAAAATTTCGTAATCGTTTTAAAAATACACTAAATTCTCCATATTTTGACATTCGAATCGTCAAAATCGAACAATACTTTGGCTGTCGTGCAGCTTTAAAAATCAAAATCCCGATTTTAAAATGTTCGAATTTAAAAAATGTGCGATTTTTGCAATTTGTGTTTATTTTCCAAGAAAATTCTGCAATTCTTTTCAAAAATACATTAAATTCTCCATATTTTGATGTTTGAATCGTCAAAATTGAACAATGCGTTTGGCAGTTGTGCAATTAAAAAAATTGAAATTCCGATTTTACAATCTTCGAACTTCAGAAATGTGCAATTTTTGCATTTTTCGTAAATTTTTCGAAAAAATTTGGTAATCCGTTTAAAAAATGCACTAAATTCCCCATATTTTGACGTTTGAATCGTCAAAATCGAACAATGCGTTTGGTAGTTGGGCAATTTAAAAAATCAAAATCACCGATTTTAAAAGCTTCGAACTTAAAAAATCTGCGATTTTTGTATTTTGCATTTTTTAATCAGTTTTTAAAATACACTAAATTCTCCACATTTTGATGTTTAAGTCATCAAGAATCGAACAATGCGTTTGGTAGTTGGGCAATTAAAAAAATTGAAATCCCGATTTTAAAATTTTCGCACTTCAGAAATGTTAAATTTTTGCATTTTGCGTGAATTTTTCGAAAAATTTTTGTAATCTGTTTAAAAAATACACCAAATTCTCCACATTTTGACATTTGAATCGTCAAAATCGAACAATGCCTTTGGTAGTTGTGTAATTTAAAAATCAAATTCCCCGATTTTAAAATCTTCGAATTTTGAAAATGTGCGTTTTTTGCATTTTGTGTTAATTTCCTGAGAAAATTTTTGAATCCATTTTAAAAATACACGAAATACTCCGTGTTTGACGTTTAAATCTCGTTAAAATCGAACAATGTCTTTGGCAGGTGTGCAATTTAAAAAATCAAAATCCCGATTTTTGCATTTTGCGTTTTCTTATCCGTTTTCAAAATACACTCAATTTTCCACATTTTGACGTTTGAATCATCAAAATCGAACAATGCGTTTGGTAGTTGTGCAATTTAAAATTTCAAAATCTTCGAACTTTGAAAATGTGCGATTTTTACATTTTGTGTTAATTTCCTGAGAAAATTTTCCAATCCATTTTAAAAATACACTAATTTCTCCACATTTTGACGTTTGAATCATCAAAATCGAACAACGAGTTTGGCAATTGTGCAAAAAGTCAAAATCCCGATCGAACTTAAAAAATGTGCAATTTTCGCATTTTCTAATAGTCCGTTTTAAAAATACATTAATTCTCCACATTTGAATCGTCAAAACCGAACAACGCGTTTGGTAGTTGTGCAATTAAAAAAATCAAAATCCCGATTTTATAATCTTTGAACTTTGTAAATGTACTATTTTTGGAGTTTGTGTTAATTTCCCGAGAAAATTTCATAATCCGTTTTAAACGTACACTAAATTCTCCATATTTTAACGTTTGAATCGTCAAAATCGAACAATGTGTTTGGCAGTTGTGCAATTAAAAAAAAACAAAATCTCGATTGTAAAATCTTTGAATTTTTAAAATGTGTGATTTTTGCATTTTTCGAGAAAATGTTGTAATCCGTTTTAAAAATACACTAAATTCTACATATTTTGACGTTTGAATCGTAAAAATCAAACAAGGCGTTTGACAGTTGTGCAATTTAAAAAATCAAAATCCCGATTTTATAACATTCGAACTTTATAAATGTGCGATTTTTGCATTTTGTGCTAATTTCCCGAGAAAATTTTGTAATCCATTTTAAAAGCACACTTGCGTTTGGCAGTTGTGCAATTTAAAAATCAAAATTGCGATTTTTAAAATTTTCGAACTTCATAAATGTGCGATTTTTGCATTTTGCGGCAATTTATCGGGAAAATTTTGTAATCCGTTTTAAAAATACACTAAATTCTCCATATTTTGACGTTTGAATCGTAAAAATCTAACAACGCGTTTGGCAGTTGTACAATTTAAAAAATCAAAATCCCGATTTTTACAAATTTCGAACTTTATAAATGTACGATTTTTGCATTTTGAGTTAATTTATCGGGAAAATTTTGCAATCCGTTTAAAAAAATACACCAAATTCTCCATATTTTAATGTTTGAATCGCAAAATCGAACAACGCGTTTGGCAGTTGTGCAATTTTAGAAATCAAATTTTCCGATTTTAAAATCTTTGAACTTTTAAAATGTGCGACTTTTGCATTTTGTGTTAATTTCCCGATAAAATTTTGTAATCCGTTTTAAAAATTCACAAAATTCTCCATATTTTGACGTTTAAATCGTCAAAATCTAACAACGCGTTCGGCAGTTGCGCAGTTTAAAAAATTAATGTGATTTTCAATTTTCGGACTGAAAAAGTACAATTTCTATGTTTTGCGGGAATTTCACGAGAGCTTTTCTTAACATTTTTAAAATTGCATTACATTTGTCAGATTCTCGCATTAGAATCATTAAAATATCGGAGAACGCGTTCGGCAATTGGACAATTTAAAAAATCAAAATCGCAACTTAAAAAAAAGTGCAAATTTTGCATTTTGTGTTAATTTCTCAAGAAAATTGTGTAATCAGTTTTAAAAATCAACAAAATTCTCCATATTTTGACGTGTAAATCGTCAAAATCGAACAACTCATTTGGCAGTTGTACAATTTAAAAAAATAATGTTGTGATTTTCAATTTTTGGACTAGACATGGAAATGTACTATTTCTACGTTTGGCGTGAATTTCACAAGAACTTTTCTTAACATGTTTGCAATTGCATTAAATTTGTCAGATTCTCACATTCGAATCATTGAAATCTGACAACGCGTACGGCAATTGCACAATTTAAAAAATCAAAATCACGACTTTAAAATCTTCGAACTTAAAAAAAGTGTGTTAATTTCCCGAGAAAATTTCTTACCCCTTTTTTAAATTCTCTAAATTTGAATTACCCCTACTGTTCATTAGATCCGATTAATATTTGTGTATTTTGTTTTATATATATTTTCTGTACAATTGGAGATTTCCTCCTTCGTCGAGCTTTAAGCATTCCCTCGGGCTATAATCTTATGATTATGCCCTTAATACATAAGATACTAATATTTTACATTATCATTACATTTTTATTTCTATTGTTTCAGCCCTCTATACGCGTCGACGAGAACCTTGAGTTATCCAACCACGGCGATGCCTTATTACTCAACCAATTCGCCAGAATTGGCCAATCAGCCGACGCAGCTGTGGACGAATACAGGTAATTTGTTATTTTGATTAGTTGCTAATTAAAAGTATCGACCAATGAAGGTGAATGGAGATTTTGCCGATCGATAATGGACACATTGAAGAAATCGAACATTCAACAGAATATTCATACGTCCAGCGTATCCAAAATTTAATATTATGAATACAATAGCTTATATATATATATATATATATATATATATATATATATATATATATATATATATATATATATATATATATGTATATAGACCAGATAGGCAGAAGAATAGAAGAATCGAGTTCTTCGTCTTAAATCCCCTCATTCTTAGATCTTTTTAGAATGTAATGAAGTTATGGTTTCAAAATTGTGTACTTATCCAATACTTAAAATAATTATTGGAAATTATTAGAAATGCCACCGTAATCCTTCCGTTAATCTTCCAAAGGAACAAACAAATCTCATTCTTTAATCCTCTTTAGTGTTTTGATATAATTATGAAACATTTGTAACAGGTACGCTTGTGGCTTAATATGCATTCTGCAACCTTGAAATTACTTGGAAATTCCGATAACACGTCGCAACTCGCGATTCACTGTCTTCTGGCGTTGTATAAACAGATCGTAGTAAATGTATCAAAACACAACCCCGACGCATAATTTGTGTCAAAGAATAAATCTCTCGAAAATTTCTTTGCAATGTTGCAGCCCTTATAACGTACAACAATTACACATTTACACAAAGGATACCATTTTTTGTGACCAAGGAATTTTCGCATCCGCCAAAGGAGTTATCGCGGCCAAATTATCAAGTGGAGGTCAGAGTTGGAAAAAAATCATGGCGATGATAGGCGGCCATATCTGAGACAGTGCGATTTCACAATAGCTTATCGTGATTGTTATTTTTTTCATTGCCAAAAGTTTATTTATAATTCGTGTAGGTCAGTTATTGGCGAATTTGAGACTCGCGATATGAAAAATTCGACCAATCAAAACAACGACTGTATCTTTTCTGAAATCATCTGCCATCAAATGGCATTACTAAATTGAGAAAGGGAAGTTTGTTGTGGGTCTATCGTTCTGTACTTTTCCAATTTACGAAAACATTGCGAACAAACACCCGAAGATCTGTATCGACGCCATCTGCCAAAAGTGAAAACGATAAAATCTCGTATCCGGCAGCAAGGTGTCCAAGATAATCGTGGGAAATCCAGGTAGCCGTGACTCAAGTAGTCGAAAAATCTAAATATAGACCAAAATTTCGAAACAACGAACCGTCGTCGAAGGTAATGCGTTATTAACGACGACGAGTTGAATACACTTTTTGAAATTTTTGGCCGATAAACAACACCAAATGGAAAGCAGTTTATTCCAGTAAATGGGCGTTGTTGTTTAATCTACGTCTGCGGGAAATATACTTGAACTTGAAAAATCAAAACAAATTATTAATTGACTTTTTTATGAATATGTATATATTTTTCAATACTATTTGTGACTTGAATGTCTCATATTTTATACAGCCTAGTCAGGTCAGCCAAAAAAATTCTGCCGCAGCTAAAAGACACTTGTTTGTACAATTGAAGGCATTCACAGTGCATTTGCACCAATATCTTGGTCTTAGGTTAACAAAATCTAGCGGGCGAGAACTAAAGTTGTTAGACCATGAACAATTTGTGAAACCCAAAAATTTCCAAAAAAATAATTATGTGCGACGAGGCTCTTCTTCACCTATAGGCTACGTAAAGAAGCAATATTTTCACCTCTAGGGCTTTAAAAACCCAAAGAGAAATATTACAACAACCCCTGAATCTACAACAAATAGTTTTTTTAAGGAAGGATAGTTGAAAGGAATTCGCCGATGATTTGGAAATTTACGTAGCCCTCTGGGGCATTCTGCCACAACCGATACAACGAGTGTTTGGTGTGATTTTTGGGATGATGGTCCATATTTTTTTTAAAGCGATATTCTAATTAATTTTTTACATGAAGTTAATGCTTTCGACGTAGGTGATCTTTATTTCCAACAAGACGGCGCTGCATTTCATTTCATTTATTTCACGTCTGCCACAGTATACAAATCATACATAAGATGCAAAAAAATTGTTGCGGATGTGTTTGTCAATTAAAATGTTAATTTAAGTACAATTTTTTCTACATCAATATTTTCATTATTCCATCTTTATCGCATTCTATTCCTTTTCTTTACTGTTTTAGTAAATCGAGAAGGCAATACATATTTCTTATCGTTTTCATCTGTGAATGTGTTCGTTCCAGTTTTTCGAAATTATGCAAAACCATTCCGCAAAAGGATTAAGGCGACGCGTTATCGGCGCACTTATTCCACTTAAGTAAATTTTCCAATGAACACAAAATGTTCAGCCGCGATAACTAACTCGAAAATTTCAAAATTGGTAATTGTGTTGATAATGTTTACACGATCACCAATGCGCATCTTATCTAATCTAATGAGTGAGTGATACCGACGTTATCAATGCGACTGATACAGGAAATTGATTTGGTGAATTAAATTAAGATTAGTAATTTGACTTATCTATGTTTCATTGATTGGTATTTTTGCTGTTTTACAATAGGAAAAAATAATACGTTCATTTATTTATGGCGATCGCAATTATTTTAAATGTTGAAGAATTAAATTTATTTAATCGGAATTAAAAAAAAATATTGCCGCTTGCTCAAATTGCTTAAAAATTTCTAAATTTACTCAACAAGAATGTATTTTTGATATACTATAAACAATCAAACGTATCGCAGTTGGAAACGAAATTGCAACACTCAAAACTGAATTTGAGTAAACGAAATTTGCATCTACGATTTGAAAAGTAAAAAAAAAATATTGCCGCTTGCTGAAATTGCTTCAAAATTTCTAAAAATTCTCAGCAAGAATGTATTTTTGGTATACTATAAACAATCAAACGTATCGCTGTTGGAAACAAAATTGCAACACTCAAAACTGATTTTAAGTAAACGAAATTTGCATCTACGATTTAAAAAGTAAAAAAAAATATTGCCGCTTGCTCAAATTGCTTCAAAATTTGCAAATTTACTCAACAAGAATGTATTTTTGGTATACTGTAAATAATCAAACGTATCGCATTTGGAAACGAAATTGCAACACTCAAAACTGATTTTAAGTAAACGAAATTTGCATCTACGATTTAAAAAGTAAAAAAAAATATTGCCGCTTGCTCAAATTGCTTCAAAATTTCTGAATTTACTCAGCAAGAATGTATTTTTGGTATACCATAAACAATCAAACGTATCGCATTTGGAAACGAAATTGCAACACTCAAAACTGAATTTAAGTAAACGAAATTTGCATCTACCTTTTAAAAAGTAAAAAAAAATATTGCCGCTTGCTGAAATTGCTTCAAAATTTCTAAATATTCTCAGCAAGAATGTATTTTTGGTATACTATAAACAATCAAACGTATCGCTGTTGGAAACAAAATTGCAACACTCAAAACTGATTTTAAGTAAACGAAATTTGCATCTACGATTTAAAAAGTAAAAAAAAATATTGCCGCTTGCTCAAATTGCTTCAAAATTTGCAAATTTACTCAACAAGAATGTATTTTTGGTATACTGTAAATAATCAAACGTATCGCATTTGGAAACGAAATTGCAACACTCAAAACTGATTTTAAGTAAACGAAATTTGCATCTACGATTTAAAAAGTAAAAAAAAATATTGCCGCTTGCTCAAATTGCTTCAAAATTTCTGAATTTACTCAGCAAGAATGTATTTTTGGTATACCATAAACAATCAAACGTATCGCATTTGGAAACGAAATTGCAACACTCAAAACTGAATTTAAGTAAACGAAATTTGCATCTACCTTTTAAAAAGTAAAAAAAAATATTGCCGCTTGCTGAAATTGCTTCAAAATTTCTAAATATACTCAACAAGAATGTATTTTTGGTATACTATAAACAATCAAACGTATCGCTGTTGGAAACAAAATTGCAACACTCAAAACTGATTTTAAGTAAACGAAATTTGCATCTACGATTTAAAAAGTAAAAAAAAATATTGCCGCTTGCTCAAATTGCTTCAAAATTTGCAAATTTACTCAACAAGAATGTATTTTTGGTATACTGTAAATAATCAAACGTATCGCATTTGGAAACGAAATTGCAACACTCAAAACTGATTTTAAGTAAACGAAATTTGCATCTACGATTTAAAAAGTAAAAAAAAATATTGCCGCTTGCTCAAATTGCTTCAAAATTTGCAAATTTACTCAACAAGAATGTATTTTTGGTATACTGTAAATAATCAAACGTATCGCATTTGGAAACGAAATTGCAACACTCAAAACTGATTTTAAGTAAACGAAATTTGCATCTACGATTTAAAAAGTAAAAAAAAATATTGCCGCTTGCTCAAATTGCTTCAAAATTTCTGAATTTACTCAGCAAGAATGTATTTTTGGTACACCATAAACAATCAAACGTGTCGCATTTTGAAAAAAATTGCAACACTCAAAACTGATTTTAAGTAAACGAAATTTGCATCTACGATTTAAAAAGTAAAAAAAAATATTGCCGCTTGCTCAAATTGCTTCAAAATTTCTAAATTTACTCAGCAAGAATGTATTTTTGGTATACCATAAACAATCAAACGTATCGCATTTGGAAACGAAATTGCAACACTCAAAACTGAATTTAAGTAAACGAAATTTGCATCTACCTTTTAAAAAGTAAAAAAAAATATTGCCGCTTGCTCAAATTGCTTCAAAATTTCTAAATTTACTCAACAAGAATGTATTTTTGGTATACTATAAACAATCAAACGTATCGCATTTGGAAACGAAATTGCAACACGCAAAACTAAATTTGAGTAAACGAAATTTGCATCTACGTTTTAAAAAGTTAAAAAAAATATTTCCGCTTGCTCAAATTGCTTCAAAATTTTTAAATTTACTCAATAAGAATGTATCTTTAATTGACCAAAAACAGTCAAACGTATCGCAGTTGTAAACAAGATTACAACACACAAAACTAAATTTAAGTTAACGAAATTTGCATCTATGATTTAAAAAGTAAAAAAAAATATTGCCGCTTGCTCAAATTGCTTCAAAATTTCTACATTTACTCAACAAGAATGTATCTTTAATTTACCAAAAGCAGTCAAACGTATCGCAGTTGTAAACAAGATTACAACACTCAAAACTAAATTTAAGTTAACGAAATTTGCATCTACGATTTAAAAAGTAAAAAAAAAATATTGCCGCTTGCTCAAATTGCTTCAAAATTTCTAAATTTACTCAACAAGAATGTATCTTTAATTTACCAAAAACAGTAAAACGGATCGCAGTTGTAAACAAAATTACAACACTCAAAACTAAATTTAATTTATCGAAATTTGCATCTATGATTTAAAAAGTAAAAAAAAAATATTGGCGCTTGCTCAAATTGCTTCAAAATTTGCAAATTTACTCAACAAGAATGTATTTTTGGTATACTGTAAATAATCAAACGTATCGCATTTGGAAACGAAATTGCAACACTCAAAACTGATTTTAAGTAAACGAAATTTGCATCTACGATTTAAAAAGTAAAAAAAAATATTGCCGCTTGCTCAAATTGCTTCAAAATTTGCAAATTTACTCAACAAGAATGTATTTTTGGTATACTGTAAATAATCAAACGTATCGCATTTGGAAACGAAATTGCAACACTCAAAACTGATTTTAAGTAAACGAAATTTGCATCTACGATTTAAAAAGTAAAAAAAAATATTGCCGCTTGCTCAAATTGCTTCAAAATTTGCAAATTTACTCAACAAGAATGTATTTTTGGTATACTGTAAATAATCAAACGTATCGCATTTGGAAACGAAATTGCAACACTCAAAACTGATTTTAAGTAAACGAAATTTGCATCTACGATTTAAAAAGTAAAAAAAAATATTGCCGCTTGCTCAAATTGCTTCAAAATTTCTGAATTTACTCAGCAAGAATGTATTTTTGGTACACCATAAACAATCAAACGTGTCGCATTTTGAAAAAAATTGCAACACTCAAAACTGATTTTAAGTAAACGAAATTTGCATCTACGATTTAAAAAGTAAAAAAAAATATTGCCGCTTGCTCAAATTGCTTCAAAATTTCTAAATTTACTCAGCAAGAATGTATTTTTGGTATACCATAAACAATCAAACGTATCGCATTTGGAAACGAAATTGCAACACTCAAAACTGAATTTAAGTAAACGAAATTTGCATCTACCTTTTAAAAAGTAAAAAAAAATATTGCCGCTTGCTCAAATTGCTTCAAAATTTCTAAATTTACTCAACAAGAATGTATTTTTGGTATACTATAAACAATCAAACGTATCGCATTTGGAAACGAAATTGCAACACGCAAAACTAAATTTGAGTAAACGAAATTTGCATCTACGTTTTAAAAAGTTAAAAAAAATATTTCCGCTTGCTCAAATTGCTTCAAAATTTTTAAATTTACTCAATAAGAATGTATCTTTAATTGACCAAAAACAGTCAAACGTATCGCAGTTGTAAACAAGATTACAACACACAAAACTAAATTTAAGTTAACGAAATTTGCATCTATGATTTAAAAAGTAAAAAAAAATATTGCCGCTTGCTCAAATTGCTTCAAAATTTCTACATTTACTCAACAAGAATGTATCTTTAATTTACCAAAAGCAGTCAAACGTATCGCAGTTGTAAACAAGATTACAACACTCAAAACTAAATTTAAGTTAACGAAATTTGCATCTACGATTTAAAAAGTAAAAAAAAATATTGCCGCTTGCTCAAATTGCTTCAAAATTTCTAAATTTACTCAACAAGAATGTATCTTTAATTTACCAAAAACAGTAAAACGGATCGCAGTTGTAAACAAAATTACAACACTCAAAACTAAATTTAATTTATCGAAATTTGCATCTATGATTTAAAAAGTAAAAAAAAAATATTGGCGCTTGCTCAAATTGCTTCAAAATTTCTAAATTTACTCAACAAGAATGTATCTTTAATTTACCAAAAACAGTCAAACGTATCGCAGTTGTAAACAAGATTACAACACTCAAAACTAAATTTAAGTTAACGAAATTTGCATCTACGATTTAAAAAGTAAAAAAAAAATATTGCCGCTTGCTCAAATTGTTTCAAAATTTCTAAATTTACTCAACAAGAATGTATCTTTAATTTACCAAAAACAGTCAAACGGATCGCAGTTGTAAACAAAATTACAACACTCAAAACTACATTTAAGTTAACGAAATTTGCATCTATGATTTAAAAAGTAAAAAAAAAAATATTGCCGCTTGCTCAAACTGTTTCAAAATTTTTGAATTTACTCAACAAGAATGTATTTTTGATATACTTAAAACACTCAAACGTACCGCAGTGGGAAACAAAATTACAACACTCAAAATTGAATTTAAGTTAACGAAATTTGCATCTACGATTTAAAAAGAAAAAAAAAATATTGCCGCTTGCTCAAATTGCTTCAAAATTTCTACATTTACTCAACAAGAATGTATCTTTAATTTACCAAAAACAGTCAAACGGATCGCAGTTGTAAACAAAATTACAACACTCAAAACTACATTTAAGTTAACGAAATTTGCATCTATGATTTAAAAAGTAAAAAAAAAATATTGGCGCTTGCTCAAACTGTTTCAAAATTTTTGAATTTACTCAACAAGAATGTATTTTTGATATACTTAAAACACTCAAACGTACCGCAGTCGGAAACAAAATTACAACACTCAAAATTGAATTTAAGTTAACGAAATTTGCATCTACGATTTAAAAAGTAAAAAAAAATATTGCCGCTTGCTCAAATTGCTTCAAAATTTGCAAATTTACTCAACAAGAATGTATTTTTGGTATACTGTAAATAATCAAACGTATCGCATTTGGAAACGAAATTGCAACACTCAAAACTGATTTTAAGTAAACGAAATTTGCATCTACGATTTAAAAAGTAAAAAAAAATATTGCCGCTTGCTCAAATTGCTTCAAAATTTGCAAATTTACTCAACAAGAATGTATTTTTGGTATACTGTAAATAATCAAACGTATCGCATTTGGAAACGAAATTGCAACACTCAAAACTGATTTTAAGTAAACGAAATTTGCATCTACGATTTAAAAAGTAAAAAAAAATATTGCCGCTTGCTCAAATTGCTTCAAAATTTCTAAATTTACTCAGCAAGAATGTATTTTTGGTATACCATAAACAATCAAACGTATCGCATTTGGAAACGAAATTGCAACACTCAAAACTGAATTTAAGTAAACGAAATTTGCATCTACCTTTTAAAAAGTAAAAAAAAATATTGCCGCTTGCTCAAATTGCTTCAAAATTTCTAAATTTACTCAACAAGAATGTATTTTTGGTATACTATAAACAATCAAACGTATCGCATTTGGAAACGAAATTGCAACACGCAAAACTAAATTTGAGTAAACGAAATTTGCATCTACGTTTTAAAAAGTTAAAAAAAATATTTCCGCTTGCTCAAATTGCTTCAAAATTTTTAAATTTACTCAATAAGAATGTATCTTTAATTTACCAAAAACAGTCAAACGTATCGCAGTTGTAAACAAGATTACAACACACAAAACTAAATTTAAGTTAACGAAATTTGCATCTATGATTTAAAAAGTAAAAAAAAATATTGCCGCTTGCTCAAATTGCTTCAAAATTTCTACATTTACTCAACAAGAATGTATCTTTAATTTACCAAAAGCAGTCAAACGTATCGCAGTTGTAAACAAGATTACAACACTCAAAACTAAATTTAAGTTAACGAAATTTGCATCTACGATTTAAAAAGTAAAAAAAAAATATTGCCGCTTGCTCAAATTGCTTCAAAATTTCTAAATTTACTCAACAAGAATGTATCTTTAATTTACCAAAAACAGTAAAACGGATCGCAGTTGTAAACAAAATTACAACACTCAAAACTAAATTTAATTTATCGAAATTTGCATCTATGATTTAAAAAGTAAGAAAAAAATATTGGCGCTTGCTCAAATTGCTTCAAAATTTCTAAATTTACTCAACAAGAATGTATCTTTAATTTACCAAAAACAGTCAAACGTATCGCAGTTGTAAACAAGATTACAACACTCAAAACTAAATTTAAGTTAACGAAATTTGCATCTACGATTTAAAAAGTAAAAAAAAAATATTGCCGCTTGCTCAAATTGCTTCAAAATTTCTAAATTTACTCAACAAGAATGTATCTTTAATTTACCAAAAACAGTAAAACGGATCGCAGTTGTAAACAAAATTACAACACTCAAAACTAAATTTAATTTATCGAAATTTGCATCTATGATTTAAAAAGTAAAAAAAAAATATTGGCGCTTGCTCAAATTGCTTCAAAATTTCTAAATTTACTCAACAAGAATGTATCTTTAATTTACCAAAAACAGTCAAACGTATCGCAGTTGTAAACAAGATTACAACACTCAAAACTAAATTTAAGTTAACGAAATTTGCATCTACGATTTAAAAAGTAAAAAAAAAAATATTGCCGCTTGCTCAAATTGTTTCAAAATTTCTAAATTTACTCAACAAGAATGTATCTTTAATTTACCAAAAACAGTCAAACGGATCGCAGTTGTAAACAAAATTACAACACTCAAAACTACATTTAAGTTAACGAAATTTGCATCTATGATTTAAAAAGTAAAAAAAAAAATATTGGCGCTTGCTCAAACTGTTTCAAAATTTTTGAATTTACTCAACAAGAATGTATTTTTGATATACTTAAAACACTCAAACGTACCGCAGTGGGAAACAAAATTACAACACTCAAAATTGAATTTAAGTTAACGAAATTTGCATCTACGATTTAAAAAGTAAAAAAAAATATTGCCGCTTGCTCAAATTGCTTCAAAATTTCTACATTTACTCAACAAGAATGTATCTTTAATTTACCAAAAACAGTCAAACGGATCGCAGTTGTAAACAAAATTACAACACTCAAAACTACATTTAAGTTAACGAAATTTGCATCTATGATTTAAAAAGTAAAAAAAAAATATTGGCGCTTGCTCAAACTGTTTCAAAATTTTTGAATTTACTCAACAAGAATGTATTTTTGATATACTTAAAACACTCAAACGTACCGCAGTCGGAAACAAAATTACAACACTCAAAATTGAATTTAAGTTAACGAAATTTGCATCTACGATTTAAAAAGTAAAAAAAAATATTGCCGCTTGCTCAAATTGCTTCAAAATTTCTACATTTACTCAACAAGAATGTATCTTTAATTTACCAAAAACAGTCAAACGGATCGCAGTTGTAAACAAAATTACAACACTCAAAACTACATTTAAGTTAACGAAATTTGCATCTATGATTTAAAAAGTAAAAAAAAAAATATTGGCGCTTGCTCAAATTGCTTCAAAATTTTTAAATTTACTCAATAAGAATGTATCTTTAATTTACCAAAAACAGTCAAACGTATCGCAGTTGTAAACAAGATTACAACACTCAAAACTAAATTTAAGTTAACGAAATTTGCATCTACGATTTAAAAAGTAAAAAAAAAATATTGCCGCTTGCTCAAATTGCTTCAAAATTTCTAAATTTACTCAACAAGAATGTATCTTTAATTTACCAAAAACAGTAAAACGGATCGCAGTTGTAAACAAAATTACAACACTCAAAACTAAATTTAATTTAACGAAATTTGCATCTATGATTTAAAAAGTAAAAAAAAAATATTGGCGCTTGCTCAAATTGCTTCAAAATTTCTAAATTTACTCAACAAGAATGTATCTTTAATTTACCAAAAACAGTCAAACGTATCGCAGTTGTAAACAAGATTACAACACTCAAAACTAAATTTAAGTTAACGAAATTTGCATCTACGATTTAAAAAGTAAAAAAAAAAATATTGCCGCTTGCTCAAATTGTTTCAAAATTTCTAAATTTACTCAACAAGAATGTATCTTTAATTTACCAAAAACAGTCAAACGGATCGCAGTTGTAAACAAAATTACAACACTCAAAACTACATTTAAGTTAACGAAATTTGCATCTATGATTTAAAAAGTAAAAAAAAAAATATTGGCGCTTGCTCAAACTGTTTCAAAATTTTTGAATTTACTCAACAAGAATGTATTTTTGATATACTTAAAACACTCAAACGTACCGCAGTGGGAAACAAAATTACAACACTCAAAATTGAATTTAAGTTAACGAAATTTGCATCTACGATTTAAAAAGTAAAAAAAAATATTGCCGCTTGCTCAAATTGCTTCAAAATTTCTACATTTACTCAACAAGAATGTATCTTTAATTTACCAAAAACAGTCAAACGGATCGCAGTTGTAAACAAAATTACAACACTCAAAACTAAATTTAAGTTAACGAAATTTGCATCTACGATTTAAAAAGTAAAAAAAAAATATTGCCGCTTGCTCAAATTGCTTCAAAATTTCTAAATTTACTTAACAAGAATGTATCTTTAATTTACCAAACGTATCGCAGTTGTAAACAAAATTACAACACTCAAAACTAAATTTAAGTTAACGAAATTTGCATGTACGATTTAAAAAGTAAAAAAAAAATATTGCCGCTTGCTCAAATTGCTTCAAAATTTCTAAATTTACTCAACAAGAATGTATCTTTAATTTACCAAAAACAGTCAAACGTATCGCAGTTGTAAACAAAATTACAACACTCAAAACTAAATTTAAGTTAACGAAATTTGCATGTACGATTTAAAAAGTAAAAAAAAAAATATTGCCGCTTGCTCAAATTGCTTCAAAATTTCTGCATTTACTCAACAAGAATGTATCTTTAATTTACCAAAAACAGTCAAACGGATCGCAGTTGTAAACAAAATTACAACACTCAAAATTGAATTTAAGTTAACGAACTTTGCATCTACGATTTAAAAAGTAAAAAAAAAATATTGCCGCTTGCTCAAATTGTTTCAAAATTTCTAAATTTACTCAACAAGAATGTATCTTTAATTTACCAAAAACAGTCAAACGGATCGCAGTTGTAAACAAAATTACAACACTCAAAATTGAATTTAAGTTAACGAACTTTGCATCTACGATTTAAAAAGTAAAAAAAAAAATATTGCCGCTTGCTCAAATTGTTTCAAAATTTCTAAATTTACTCAACAAGAATGTATCTTTAATTTACCAAAAACAGTCAAACGGATCGCAGTTGTAAACAAAATTACAACACTCAAAATTGAATTTAAGTTAACGAACTTTGCATCTACGATTTAAAAAGTAAAAAAAAAATATTGCCGCTTGCTCAAATTGTTTCAAAATTTCTAAATTTACTCAACAAGAATGTATCTTTAATTTACCAAAAACAGTCAAACGGATCGCAGTTGTAAACAAAATTACAACACTCAAAATTGAATTTAAGTTAACGAAATTTGCATCTACGATTTAAAAAGTAAAAAAAAAATATTGCCGCTTGCTCAAATTGCTTCAAAATTTCTAAATTTACTCAACAAGAATGTATCTTTAATTTACCAAAAACAGTCAAACGTATCGCAGTTGTAAACAAAATTACAACACTCAAAACTAAATTTAAGTTAACGAAATTTGCATCTACGATTTAAAAAGTAAAAAAAAAATATTGCCGCTTGCTCAAATTGCTTCAAAATTTCTAAATTTACTTAACAAGAATGTATCTTTAATTTACCAAACGTATCGCAGTTGTAAACAAAATTACAACACTCAAAACTAAATTTAAGTTAACGAAATTTGCATCTACGATTTAAAAAGTAAAAAAAAAATATTGCCGCTTGCTCAAATTGCTTCAAAATTTCTAAATTTACTCAGCAAGAATGTATCTTTAATTTACCAAAAGCAGTCAAACGTATCGCAGTTGTAAACAAAATTACAACACCCAAAATTGAATTTCAGTTAACGAAATTTGCATCTACGATTTAAAAAGCAAAAACAAATATTGCCGCTTGCTCGAATTGCTTCAAAATTTCTAAATTTACTCAACAAGAATGTATCTTTAATTTACCAAAAGCAGTCAAACGTATCGCAGTTGTAAACAAAATTACAACACTCAAAATTGAATTTAAGTTAACGAAATTTGCATCACGATTTAAAAAGTAAAAAAAAATATTGCCGCTTGCTCGAATTGCTTCAAAATTTCTAAATTTACTCAACAAGAATGTATCTTTAATTTACGAAAAACAGTCAAACGTATCGCAGTTGTAAACAAAATTACAACACTCAAAACTAAATTTAAGTTAACGAAATTTGCATCTACGATTTAAAAAGTAAAAAAAAAATATTGCCGCTTGCTCAAATTGCTTCAAAATTTCTAAATTTACTTAACAAGAATGTATCTTTAATTTACCAAAAACAGTCAAAGGGATCGCAGTTGTAAACAAAATTACAACACTCAAAACTGAATTTGTGTTAACGAAATTTGCAGCTGGCGATTTAAAAAATTCTAAAAATATTGTCGCTCATTGAAATTACTTCAAAATTTCCAAATTTACTCAGAAATAAAGTACTTTTGATATACTGAAAACAATCAAACAAATCGCAGTAGGAAACAAAATTACAACACTCAAAACTGAATTTGTGTAAACGAAATTTGCAGCTGGCGATTTAAAAAAATTCCAAAAATATTATCGCTCGCTGAAATTACTTAAAAATTTCCAAATTTACTCAGAAATAAAGTACTTTTGATGTACTAAAAACAATCAAACAAATCACAGTTGGAAACAAAATTACAACACTCAAAACTGAATTTGTGTGAACGAAATTTGCAGCGGTTGATTAAAAAAATTCCAAAAATATTGTCGCTCACTGAAATTACTTCAAAATTTCCAAATTTACTCAGAAATAAAGTACTTTTGATATACTAAAAACTATCAAATAAATCGCAGTTGGAAACAAGATTACAACACTCAAAACTTAATTTGTGTAAACGAAATTTGCAGCTGGCGATTAAAAAAATTCCAAAAATATTGTCGCTCTCTGAAATTACTTCAAAATTTCCAAATTTACTCAGAAATAAAGTACTTTTGATATACTGAAAACAATCAAACAAATCGCAGTAGGAAACAAAATTACAACACTCAAAACTGAATTTGTGTAAACGAAATTTGCAGCTGGCGATTAAAAAAATTCCAAAAATATTGTCGCTCGCTGAAATTACTTCAAAATTTCCAAATTTACTCAGAAATAAAGTACTTTTGATATACTAAAAATAATCAAACATATCGCAGTAGGAAACAAAATTACAACACTCAAAACTGAATTTGTGGCAACGAAATTTGCAGCTGGCGATTTAAAAAATTCCAAAAATATTGCCGCTCACTGAAATTACTTCAAAATTTCCAAATTTACTCAGAACTAAAGTACTTTTGATATACTAAAAACAATCAAACATATCGCAGAAGGAAACAAAATTACAACACTCAAAACTGAATTTGTGGCAACGAAATTTGCAGCTGGCGATTTAAAAAATTCCAAAAATATTGCCGCTCACTGAAATTACTTAAAAATTTCCAAATTTACTCAGAAATAAAGTACTTTTGATATACTAAAAACAATCCAACATATCGCAGTAGAAAACAAAATTACAATACTCAAAACTGTATTTGTGTAAACGAAATTTGCATCTATGATTTAAAAAGTTAAAAAAATATTGCCGCTTGCCCAAATTGTTTCAAAACTTCAAAATTACCTCAGTAAGAATGTGTTTTTGATATATTGGTAAAATTGGAAAAAAATGTTTTTTTTTTTTTATAGCTGACGATTATGGGAAATCAACTTCGACCACGTCCCTTCCGGCGTTTAACCGGCTGGCTTCGCCCCAATTCCACACGAGCAACCCCCCAATAACTCACAGGGGAGGACCGTATTCTTTGTCAAACAGTTCGTACGATTGGCAATACACGGCCGATCCCATGCCATCGCAGTACAACCTGATGGCCACGCAATCCAGGAACCGACCGTCGGTCTCCATGAGTGCAGCAGCATCCTTATCAGCAAGTAAGTGTTTTCTTTAATTATTCAGCTTTTGCACATTAATTAACAAAGGTGGCGATTTAATAGAAAAAAAATGGTTTGAAGTAGTTCAGAAACACCAGACTACTACGAAATCAATTTTGAAGGAGTGTATTTGTGGTTAAATGTAAAGTTTATAATAAAGTTTTAACAAGTAATACTAACACTTTATTTATATAATATAAATTCAATAAAACGAAATATATATTTAAATATTTATTTGATGCTTTCTGCAACAAGTAAAGTTGTTGCAGAAATGTCCAATTTATTTATTATTTATATTATTATTATTGAGTAACAGCACGATCAATCAAATACAAAATGCGCATGTAACTATAAGACCACAAGACTTCAAAATTTCGTTTCGTAGTAATCCTCATCTGCTTCAAACCAAAATTTTGGTTTCAAAAATTTAGATAAGTTGTGATGATAAAATGTATCCTACAATCCAATTCCCACTGTGCCCTTTTAACTTCAATATGAAGTGTCGCAGTCATCAAGGGACGTTCCCCAAAAATCCATCCTCCAAAATACAACGCAGTACCACAATCTTTGAACCGCGCCGTCCAAAATCAATACATTTGGAAATAAATCAAACGGTGCTTATCAAAGAAAAAAAAATGCACGTCAACAGTGATAACGAGACCCGACCTAGGAGCTGCATTCCATTATCTTTGGAATTATGCGCGAATATCACAAAACAGATTAGATACTGCAGTAACCAAGATACCAGGATTTTGTTTTCATGCGGTTTTTTGGGAACACCTCTCGGGTCATTAACCGAATTCACGTGGTTTTCGAAATCCAACTGGTAATTAAAATTAGAAAATTTCTCATAATGCAGTGTTAATTTGATGCTAGAAGTAAATTTTTCTGATTGCCTGGTTCTGCAATGATGCGTGTTGATTTTTTGGTTCTAGTCAAATTATATTACATTCGGTGCAGTAAAGTAAAGTAATTTGTTCACACGGTTTATACATGTCATGTACATATCAAAAGAGGACAAAGATATAATAACAGTGTTAATTTAAACATTAAATATTGTTCCCCCATCAGAACACCTACTGTTAATTTGCTACTTCAAAATTTTCCGATTGGCAGCATAAAGATGAATGTTGGATCAAGTCAAATTTTCTAATTGTGTGGTTTCGCGGCTGCCTTGATTTTTTTGGTTCAAGTCAAATTATGTGGTTTTGCAATTACACTTCGGCGATGCATTGAAGAGAGGCAAGAGAGATACGTAGTTTCCCGCTGGAAAGTAAACAATACACCCAACACCTCCAGTGTGATGTAACAGGAGCGTTTAATTTTTTTGCTGAGGAATGTTTTCGTCGATCAAAAGCGTTTCTCCATTGAAAGTAATTAATCGCTCAGCAGTAAGGTCAGATGCTTGCTCCAAATTTTTAACCTTTGTGAAATTTAAAAACAATCCGTGTTTACTGAAAGTATTCACTGGAATTAATGAAGCTTCGTTAAGTATTGCAGGACGTTTTGTTCTAAATTCTTTAGAAAAATTCTGAGTTTGGTTTCGGTGCCTAAGCAAAAATAATATAAATTTCTTCAGGAATACTTGCAAAAAAATTTTGAACTTATTTTAATATATTGTTGCATTTAGATAAGCCACCGTAACCGTTAACAATATAGCGGAAAATGCAATTCTACTCGAAAGGGCTTCAGGAAAGTAAACAAACAGTCCTTCCGATAACAATGTTTACGGAAACCAACTGTACATTTTGAAACACTAAACGGGTGAAATTCAGTACAAACGTCATGCCCGATGGTCGTATTGTCTTATCAAAATTGACATTCTTCGATAAGGATTACACGCCACTGTCTAGCGGTGAACATGGGAATTTACTTCCAGTCTTCGGGCAAGGTAAAAATTTCTTCGATTCTCCGTATTTTCTTTTTCTCTCGCTTACGCAATTCCGACTGAATTAAATCTATTGTTGGCGAAATCTGATTAGGCAAATGACTCAGTCGTTTTGATTCCGATGGCAGATTTTTAACGCAGATGCGATAAGGGCTCTTATCGCTCTGGAAATTGCTAGATGGTTTACAAACATGTTCATTGAACAATGCATCGTTTCAGATAATATCTCTTGATCTGGTTTCATTCGGTGTTATGACGCATGAACATGTCGCGTACTACTTGGTGGTTTCTTAGAGAAGAAATATTTATAAAATCTGTGTTTTATTGATGAACCAGCAAATCTTCAAACTGTCAATAAAATGCACTTTGTTCGTATCACATGTTCTCTTCTATGAACGAAACTTATGATAACTTGAATCCTTCTAGAAACAAATAAATGCGGAATGATAGGAAAAATCACTATCAAGAAGTGGCCAGTACGACAAAATTTTACACCAGGAAAATAATATATACTCTTTGGTACAAAAAGAAAGAAAACATCCTTTTGTTAAGGCACTGGACCCTGAAGGTGACAATTTTAAACAAAAAATACCAGCTGGAAAAGTAACAGAAAGCATTTCCATCGGACCACTGATAACAGAATGATAAAAAATTTGGAATCAAATTAACTGAGCTGGCCATATGGACTTGTTTCCGAGGCCAAAAAAAATCAAATTAACTATGCAGGAGAAAGCAGCATGCAGATAATTATAAAATAATAGTAAAAAAAATGTATTTTTTTTCACGATCACAATACTTTCCCGTACTTTATAACGCAGAAAGTCATTTTATAATCACCATCAAACCAAATAATATACTTTTCAGCGCTTAAATATCAAAAAGGCGTTCATTTTTTAGGGCTGTAAGCCAACGAAGACTTCTATAATTGACAAAATCTTCTAGAAATTATTGCGTTTCCAAACTTCAGATAAATTCAAGCACTATAATTACTTGGTTTGAAAGTTATTACCACCAAACAAAAAATTGGGAAATTTTAGCGTTTAAATTCCAAAAAACGTTGTTTTTTTTCAAGGTCTTAGGTTTCTGAGAACTTCTATATTTCACAAAATCTTCCAGAAATGATTGCGCTTTGAAATTCCAGAAAAATTCAAGCACTTTAATTACGTAGTTTGAAAGTAATTACCATCAAACCAAAAATCGGGAGATTTTAGCGCTTAAATTTCAAAAAACGCGTTGTTTTTTTCAAGATCTTAAGCTTGTGAGGGCTTGTATATTTGAAAAAATCTTTCAGAAATTGTTGCGCTTTGAAATTCCAGAAAAAATCAAGCACTTTAATTACGTAGTTTAAAACTAATTACCATGAAACCAAAAATTGGGAGATTTTAGCGCTTAAATTGCAAAAAACGCGTTGTTTTTTTCAAGATCTTAAGCTTGTGAGAACTTCTATATTTCACAAAATCTTTCAGAAATTATTGCGCTTTGAAATTTCAGAAAAATTCAAGCACTTTAATTACGAAGTTTTACAGTAATTACCAAGAAACCAAAAATTGGGAGATTTTAGCGCTTAAATTTCAAAAATAGCGTTATTTTTTTCAAGATCTTAAGCTTGCGAGGACTTCTATGTTTCACAAAATCTTCCAGAAATTATTGCCCTTTGAAATTCCAGAAAAAATCAAGCACTTTAATTACGTAGTTTGAAAGTAATTACCATGAAACCAAGAATTGGGAGATTTTAGCGATTTAATTTCAAAAAACCGTTGTTTTTCTCAAGATCTTAAGCTTGCGAAGACTTCTATATTTCACAAAATCTTTCAGAAATTATTGCGCTTTAAAATTTCAGAAAATTTCAAGCACTTGATGATGGCATCAAGTCGAAGAAAGTAACATGATGGCCACATCACCATTTTTTTGTATGCAATTTTACGTTATTCTATCTCGTTGTATGAATTTTCGAAACATATCGATCAAATAAAATGGCAAATCAAATAAACCTAGTCTGGAATCGGGCAGGTTTCCAAATTCGCATTACCAGATCTAAAAACTTGAAGAGGGAAAGTAAATCTGATAGTAGTTCACAAAATGTTTCCGATAATTTTTTCCCAGTTTTTGAAATTAAAATTAAAAAGTCAAAATCAATCGAAATTAAATTAATTTAATTTATTTAACGCTTCAGCAACAAGTCAGGGTTTTCAATTTTAATCGCAATCACAAGGATTCAAAATGAAATTCAATGGAGAAGCGTAAATTCAAATTGTTGTTCCACTAATTAAATTAGTGGCCAAATTCTCGTGGCCAATGAGAAATTTTCATTTGACAATGAAACGTGTGTTTGTGTGTGTGAGTTTGTGTAATGTCACTCTTAACCCAATTTCGCAATTGAATTGCACTGGTAGAGGTACGTTATCAGTTCGAGCGGTACTAATGCGTCGAAAATATGTTTTTGTACGAAAAAACTATGGCAAAGTACGAAAACGTGTTAAATTCGTTACGTGTCGATTTCATACAAGACAAATTAATTTAGACCCATGCCCATTTAAAATTAGTGCTCGAAACTGTTTTCGGAATTAAATAGCTTCATTCTGCGACGACGTGGTTCGCCAATACTTAAAAAATTTGTGATTCAACGTTTTTTTTTTCTTTAACCTGAAATCGTTACAATCCAGATTTTTTAATTTGACTAAATATATTTGCACGCAAGATCCACATTTAGGGCCTTGACCAATCATATTCAACAGTCATTAAAAGTTAAGATACAAATTTTCATATTTTTACTTTCTCCGTTACGAAGTACGAGAAAGTACATATAGTGATCCTGATTTTTTTTTCAAAATTTTTTTTTACGGAAATATCCTTTTTGGGGTCCCTAGATACCATTTCAACAATTTCTGGAAAAAAAAATTGTGTGTTTGCGTGTGCAATAATAAAATAATCGAGCAATTGATATGAAACTTCGAACATACGTCTTATTTGACAATCCGAAGAACTGAAAAGCTTTTGGTAAAATTTCGTACACCGGAAGTGGGTGTTTACCTTAACTGTTTTTTGTTTTTTGCCAATATTTTCTTAAAAATGAAAAATATCACAAAAACATTTAAACAAACATTAAAGACAACAAAGAAATACACATCTTTTGCTTGAAAATATTTTTCATAAAATCATTGCTATTCGAGAAAAAAAATTTTTTTTTTGAATTTTTAGTTTTATGAATAATTATGAAACGATAATAGTTACAGCAAATTTATGTGAATAATAATTGTAGAGAATGCCAAAATGAACAACTTCTAAAGAATAAGTTTTTTCCGAAATCTCGTTAGTTTTTGAGTAAACCGAGTTTTTGAATTGAAAGTATAATTTTTTCATATTTCATAATTTTGACGTTTTAAACGTCAGTTTCATCCGAGTTTACGCAACGATCGATGCACATTTAAAATAAACAACGAAAACGTAAATATAAATGGCTATGATACCATCAAGTCGGAGAAAGTAACATGATGGCCACATCACCATTTTTTCTGTTTACGCGTGATTTTGCGAAATTGTGTGAAAGGATATTTCTACGTCCTCACACAAATCTTTTAAATCGTTCAATTTTGGGTGGGCTTTGTGATTAACAAATTTACAGTTTTTGTAATTTTCTTAACGATTATAAAAGTCATGTTACCCTAGGTCTCAACACGTCTGCGGATTCCTGGCGTAGGTCATTCACTCAAAACCGATTTGTACTCACATTTGAAATATTTGAAATGAGTTAACAAACACTCTAGATACCTGAATGACTATTCCTCGCTCAGAAAAATAATTAAACCTGTGATCCCCCAAGGCCAAGAGGCACCAACTCCACCCACTAAACCAGTAAAATTATTGCTTAGATTTCATCACCAAATTCTTTTTTTTTGGCATATGTTTGACCATTCAGCCACCATCACCAAATTCATTTTCCATTTTCAATAGATGCTGAATGAAAAAAAAATTATCAAATGGTATTGTTGCAAAATTGAAACCTTGGGAATAATGGATGTCGGCATTACGTTGAAAAGTTTTGCAGGACTCGAGCACCAATAAATCTGATAAGGCCAGACCGACGTAATTAAGCCGACCAATTTCTTGCTTTGCTAACTTCGCGTGAAATACTTTGTACGCTGCTGGCAATATTTTTCGCGTTATTAGGTGCCAAAGGTTTAAATAATGTTCTAACAATGGAGAACGTGCCACAACGAACACGCCCCGATTATTCCGTGTTTCGGAATTGTTTCAATGGCAACGCGAAAGCGCAAATGTGTGCCTTGAAGGAACCCAACACGTATAAAATGCCAAGTTGTTTTTTTTCAATATTTTTTTAAACGTGAAAAATATTATAAAAACAATTACACGGATTTTGAAGTCAACAAAAAATGAACATCCTTTGAAAATATTAAAAAAAAATTTTTTTTTTCATTTTTGATTATAAAATGATAACTGGTACATCAAATTTGTATTAATAATAATTGTAGAAAATGCCGAAATGAACAACTCATTTTCAACATAATTTTGACGTTTCAAACGTTAGTATCATTCGATTTTGCAATATAATTAACGATTATACCATTTAATAGGAAAAAGTAACTCGATGGCCACACCATTTTTGGGGCAGTAATGATTTATATGTTAGTATATTTAAAAATTTTAAGAGTCAAAGAAAATTTCTAGAACGTAGAACTTATTTTTTAAGATTACGAAATAGTCAGTGAAAATTGCCAAAATCTGTAATTTTCCAAGTTCAAAGTCAACAAAATCGTGTTTTTGATTTTGAAAAATTGCCCAACTTCCGAACGCGTTGTACGTTTTTGATGACGTAAACGCCAAAATGTAGCGAATTTATTGTGCTTTAAAACAGTATTAAGTAATATTGAAGAAGAGTCAACAAAATTGCCAATATCACAATTTTTCAAGTTCGAAGACAATAAAATCGCGTTTAGACTTTTATAAAACTGCTAAGATGTGTATCACGTATTTTTGATTGAGAATATTTATATTTTAGAATGTAGAGAGTTTAGGTTTTTTTTTGACATTACGAAATAGTCATGTTGAGTCAACGAAAATTGCCAAAATCCGCAATTTTCAACAAAATCGTGTTTTTGATTTTGAAAAATTGCCCAACTTCCGAACGCGTTGTTCGTTTTTGATTATGTAAACGCCAAAATGTAGCGAATTTATTGTGCTTTAAAGCAGTATTAAGTAATATTGAAGAAGTGTCAACAAAATTGCCAATATCACAATTTTTAAAGTTCCAAGACAACAAAATTGCGTTTACATGGATAAAACTGCTGAGGTGTTGATTAGGGTTATGCAAAATAATCGAATAATCGATGCAGAATCGATTAATCAGTTGTTTGATTATTGCTCAAAAATAAGCAATTGATTGATAATTTGATGAATCGATTATTTGATCACTTGATTATTTGATCAATCGATTATTTCATTAATCGAATAATCTGTTACTTTTTAAATAGAAATCATGTTTCCAATTAAATTAAAAAACTCGAGTTTTTCGATATTTTACCTTTTCGAGTTTTCTTTGCTGACGCGTCACAGACTTCAAATTGACATTTGTTCTGACGCAAGTAGATTTTCTGATGGGTCTTGACTCAGTGACCACGATATCTTGAAAACCACTGCACCGATTTTTTTAAACTTGGGACGTTTATTTGATTGATTGATTTTTTTTTGACTTAAAGTTTTTTTTCTTGGCGATATTTTTATGCAAAATCGAAATTTTAACTATGAACGTCCGCCATTTTATCCCAGCTCAATATTTCAACGAACGCTTTGTTTAATTACGAGGCACTTGGGTAGGGATCTTTTTTGGTTTTTGATTTCTAATAATCCAAATTCGAGTAGTAAGTGGTTACCGCGAGACCTGTTTTTTTTTCAATGGCCTTCAGGAGGATGGCTGCATCTTTTTAGTTTCTCCGTTAAGAAGTACGAGAAAGTATTGTGATTGTAATTTTTTTTTTCAATTTTTTTTTTACGGAAATATCCGCTTTGGGATCCCTAGATGCCATTTCAACAATTTCTGGAAAAAAAAAATTGTGTGTGTGTCTGTGTGCGCTGTATTTCAAAAAATAATAGAGCAATTGATATGAAACTTTGAACATACGTCTTATTTGATAATCTGAAGAACTGAAAAGCTTTTGGTAAAATTTCGTACACCGGAAGTGGGCGTTAACCTTAACTGTTTTTTGTTTTTTGCCAATATTTTCTTAAATTTGAAAACTATCACAAAAACATTTAAACAAACTTTGAATACAACAAAGAAATGAACATCTTTTGCTTGAAAACATTTTTCATAAAATCATTTTTATCCGAGAAAAAAATGTATTATTATTTTTTTAATTTTTGGTTTATAATTATAAAACGATAATAGTTACAGCAAATGTATGTTAATAATAATTGTAGAGAATGTTAAAATGAACAAATTATAAAGAATAAGTTTTTTTCGAAATCCCTTTAGTTTTTGAGTAAACTGAGTTTTTGGATTTGAAGTTTAATCTTTCATAATTTTGACGTTTTAAACGTCAGTTTCATCCAAGTTTACACAACGCTCGATGTACATTTAAAATATGATTTCAATTGAAAATAAACCATGAAAACGTAAATATAAATGGATGTGTTACCATCAAGTCCGAGAAAGTACATCATGGCCACATCACCATTTTTTTATTATGAAAATTTGTTACAATTATAAAAATGCATGCTACCACATAGAATTTTAGACAAGTTTTATATTTTATGCAAAAAAAAAAATCCCCAAAATCACATTTGTTTCGGCTTCCTGATTATGCCATAATTGAAATCTATTGATGTAATCAAAATTTATTAATTTGTATACTTTCGAAATATCCACTATTTCAAGTCATCGCCGTGCGTTTCAGTTGACATATGTTAACACTTTATGGCCTTTCTGAAGAGGCATCGAAATGATTTGTCGGGTGAAAAAAAATTACACAGAGCCACCGCACGCAGACGCGACACACAAGCCAAGTCGTGCCGTTAAAATGTAAAAAGATACCGAAATCGTTCCCCAGGGCAGAACGCCCCTTGTCATTCGTCAAAATCGCACATTCACACCAGACACATATTTTGATCGAGTAATCCGATAGCGGCCATTAGAATGGTGGCCATTTCACCGACGAATTTGGCGCCACATCTGTGGCCAATAAAAACGCCCCGAAAAAATCGGGTTATTAATTAGCCCTCGTAAATTATTTGGGGGAGAGAGGAATTGATCTTTATGATAAGTGTCTATTATTGAAAGCCAGATCACTCCTACGAGCGTTTAAGTGGCATTAACCAGACGTCCGTAAATAGCCAAGAGTAAAAGCTCTCTTCTGATCTTTTGCCGACTTTTTGTTGCACCGGGATTAAAAAAAGTATGATGTGAAATGTACTCTCTATTTCGTGTATTAAATAAATTGTACATTGCAAAGTTTACCGATTGGGTCTTGAAGCGGTATTTTTCATGCTGAGGTTGGTGTTTTCTGACCGAAACGCAACGCAATACTGTGAGTGTCATAAATTTCTGCAAATAATTTCTAACATAAATTATAGTCAAAATAGAGATGGGTAACTGTGAGTGAGCCGACTCAGGGAGTCACGTCAGTGAAGTGTGTCGGATAACCAAGTGACTCGATTGAAAATATGAACGTTTTTTTTAAATCAAGACTCAGTGCAGAATGGTCTTTTGAAAGATTTCGAAAAGGAATTGAAAAATTTTTGATCAATATTTCGATGGCCGATACCGATACGTATGGGCCAAACATCGTGTGTAATAGACATTTGTCGCAAGATATGCCAGTTAACACGTTGAACTCTCGGCACCTTCCATGCAAAACTTAACATTATTATTATTTTAATATTTTCAATAGAGTACATTCTTTGTAGCGTCCTGGTAGTATTAAAAATATTAAAATAACAATATTGTAAAGTAAAATTTTGCAATGGAGGAGCATTTCGCGAAGTCCAGTTCATTTATATAATTAATTGTCGCCAGCATCCGGAATACATAAATAATGGCCCATTAATGGGAGGAATTCTAGCCAAGTAATCGTTATTGCAGCCACACTTGCACCTACATACATGACTAAATTTGCTGACTTGGTGCCCTCCATGCTAGTCAAGCAGTCTGTGCCATCAAGAACGGACCTTGGAAAAATAAAACGAAATCGCGTCGTTAATTGCAATCTTACCATTTAACCACCACATGATCTCATTGCACTTCGCATAATTCATTTTTTGTAAATTAGCTTCGAGAACTAAGAATGCTCATTATGCATGTTGACGACTATAATATCCTACTAGACTTGTCCAGGTGTGCAATTTTGCTATTAATATAGGTTTCGATAAATACACTTAACTATTTTATTATGAATAAGGAATTCAGAAAAAAATCTGATGTGGCCATCATGTAAAGGTGCGTATCCACCGGAGCTCGCGAGCAGCTCGCGATCACCCAATAACCTGTTCGCCCAATATTGTCGGGCTGTGCGCGAACAGCTCGCGTAACATTAACGGATTTTACCCTGTTCGTCTCGAGTTCGCCAAAAGCCCCGCCAGTTGTCGGTAACTTTAAAGGGTATGTTCGCCGAACCTCAGTCAGGTGTAGACGGTGAAACTGTTCGCATCAATTTTAAAACGAAAAATTATGGAGTGGACGGATGATAACGTACTGACGCTTATAGAAAGAAGTATTGTGGAACGTCAAAATAACTGACTATAGGAATAAAATAAAGAAGAGTGACACGTGGAAAAGTTTGGCAAAAGAACTGGATTGTTGCCGTGAAGAAGTTAAACGAAAAATGAAAACTCTTTTGGCTCGATTTCGACGCGAACGACAAAAGGCAGAGAAAATGATAAAATCTGGGATGGGTAGGGATGAAATATACGGTAGGACATGATTTGGATTCAAATTTGATCCGTTTCATCAACACAAGACATGTCTATTTGATACCGATAAAACTGGAACACTGAGCGAACTTCTTGGCGGACAACGTTCAACGAAAATTAATTTCATCTAGACATGTTCTTCGTGTTATTGCTCGCATACTGAACTCGAGGTGATTTGTTCGCGAGTCAATCGCGAACAGGGCTTGTAGCTGTTCGCGAACTGTTCACAATAAGTTCGCCGGTGGATACGCACCTTAACTTTCTCAGATTTTATGCTACAAAAAAGATTTTTTTTCAAAAACTAAATTCTTTGTACAGGGTATCTCGTTTCGAGTGTGCCAAACGAAAACAGGAAGTAGATAATGTTATTATGAACATAATAAAATAAGAATAACAGAGCAACCTGCCAGTTGCAATCAATTACATCAAGAAAAATAACTGTCATCTTTTCTTGACTAGGAATTTAAAAAAATGCGATTTTGGGAATTTCCATTGACTCGACATGAATATTAGTTAACACTTATTTTAAGTACACTAAATTAGCTACATTTTGATGTTTAAATCATCAAAATCAAATGACGCATTCAGAAGTTAGGCAATTTTTCAAAATCGAAAACGCGCGTTTGTTGACTTGGAACTTAAAAAAATTGCGATTTTGGCAATTTCTGTTGACTCGACATGAATACTAGTAAACACTTATTTTAAATACGCTACGTTTTGGTATTTAAATCATCAATATCAAGTAACGCATTCAGAAGTTACGCAATTTTTCAAAATCGAAAACGCGCGTTTGTTGACTTGGAACTTAAAAAATTGCGATTTTGGCAATTTCTGTTAACTCTACATAAATATTAGTTAATACTTATTTTAAGTACACTAAATCCGCTACGTTTTGGTGTTTAAATCATCAAAATCAAATAACGCATTGAGAAGTTAGGCAATTTTTCAAAATCGAAAACGCGCTTTTGTTGACTTGGAACTTAAAAAATTGCGACTTTGGCAATTTCTGTTGACTCGACATGAATATTGGTAAACACTTATTTTAAGTACACTGAATCCGCTACATTTTGGAATTTAAATCATCAAAATCAAATAACGCATTCAGAAGTTAGGCAATTTTTCAAAATCGAAAACGCGCGTTTGTTGACTTGGAACCAAAAAAATAATTTACAGAATAATTTTTTTTGAAAAAAAAATGCAATAATAAACAACTCACACAGGATAAGATTTTTCCAAAAATTTCCAAATAAATAACGTACAAAGAATAAGATTTTTTCCAAAAATTGTCGTAATAAACAACTTACACAGTAAGATTTTTCAAATATTACCAAATAAATAATTTACAGAGTAAATTTTTTTCAAAAAATTGCAGTAATATATAACTCACAGGATAAGATTTTCCAAAAAATTTCAAATAAATAACTTACAAAGAAGAAAAAAAATTCAAAAAATTGCCATAATAAACAACTCACAAAGCATAAGATTTTTTCAAAAATTACCAAATAAATAATTTACAGAGTAAATTTATTTAAAAAAATTGCAATAATAAACAACTCACACAGGATAAGATTTTTCCAAAAATTGCCAAATAAATAATTTACAAAGAATAAGTTTTTTTTTTAATTGACATAATAAACAGCTCACACAGGATAAGTTTAAAAAATCCAAATAAATAACTTACAAAGAATAGGATTTTTTCAAAAAATTGCCATAATAAACAACTCACAAAGGATAAGATTTTTTCAAAAATTGCCAAATAAATAATTTACAGAGTTAATTTTTTTGAAAAAAATGCAATAATAAACAACTCACACAGGATAAGATTTTTCTAAAAATTGCCAAATACATATTTTACAAAGAATAAGATTTTTTCAAAAAATGTCATAATAAACTACTTACACAGGATATTTTTTTTTTCAAAAATTGTCGTAATAAACAACTTACCCAGGATACGATTTTTCAAAAAATTGCCAAATAAATAATTTACAAAGAATAAGATTTTTTCAAAAAATTGCCATAATAAACAACTTACAAAGGATAAGATTTTTTTAAAATTACCAAATACATAATTTACAGAGTAATTTTTTTTTTAAATTGCAGTAATAAACAACTCACACAGGATAAGATTTTTCCAAAAATTTCCAAATAAATAACGTACAAAGAATAAGATTATTCTAAAAATTGTCGTAATAAACAACTTACACAGGATAAGATTTTTCAAAAAAATGCTAAATAAATAATTTACAGAGTGAAATTTTTTCAAAAAATGCAGCAATAAGCAAGTCCTCACACAGGATAAGATTTTTCCAAAAATTTCCAAATAAATAACGTACAAAGAATAAGATTATTCCAAAAATTGTCGTAATAAACACAGGACAAGATTTTTTCAAGAATTACCAAATAAATAATTTATCGAGTAAAATTTTTCCAAAAAATTGCAGAAATAAATAACTCACAAAGGATAAGATTTTTTCAAAAATTACCAAATAAATAATTTACAGAGTAAAATTTTTTCAAAAATTTGCAGTAATAGACAACTCACACAGGATAAGACTTTTTTTTAAATTACCATAATACACAGGGCGCCTCGTTTCAAGTATGCCAAACGAAAATAGGAAGTAGATAATGTTATTCTGAACAGAAAATTTCAAATAAACATTTGTCCGATTTCTTACCGTTATCGAGATACATAAAATTTTATATCGACCGAAAAATCTTAAAAAAATTATTACATTTCCATGAATTTGAAGCAATTTTAGATGATTTTCCACTTGCACAACGGCTTAGGACGTGGTTCCAACATGATGAAGCACCATCCCATTATAATAATAAACTCTGCCAATGAAATTAAAAATTGTTGCATTAGTGCACTTGGAGCGCAATTTTAACATTTACTTTAATGCTGCTTTTCTTTCACTTTGAATTACTGTTTTTTTCATGATCTAATTAAATTAAATTAGTAATTGATTATTGCGTTCATTTTATTCAAAATGTTGCTTGTTACGTCTCGGAAATTAGAGAAGTAGTAGTCGAAAATTGCCAAAATCGCAATTTTTAAGTTCCAAATCAGCAAAATCATGTTTTTGCTTTTGAAAAATTTCCTAATTTCTGAACGCGTTATTTGATTTTGATGATTTAAATTCCAAATTGTAGCGAAGTCAGTGTACTTAAAATAAGTGTTTACTAATATTCATGTCGAGTCAACAGAAATTGCCAAAGTCGCAATTTTTTAAGTTCCGAGTCAACAAACGCGCGTTTTCGATTTTGAAAAATTGCCTAACTTCTGAATGCGTTATTTGATTTTGATGATTTAAACACCACAACGTAGCGGATTTAGTGTACTTAATTTTTTGATAAAATCTTATCCTTTGTGAGTTGTTTATTATGGCAATTTTTTGAAAAAATCTTATTCTTTCCACGTTATTTTTTTTTGATAATTTTTGGAAAAATCTTATCCTGTGAGAGTTGTCTATTAATGCAATTTTTTGAAAAAAATTTACTCTGTAAATTATTTATTTGGTAATTTTTGAAAATTTTTTTATCTTCTATGAGTTGTTTATTACGACAATTTTTGGAAAAAATCTTATTCTTTGTACGTTATTTATTTGGAAATTTTTGGAAAAGTCTTAGCCTGCTTAAGTTGTTTATTATGGCAATTTTTTGAAAAATCTTACTCTTATGTTATTTATTTACCAATTTTTGAAATAATCTTATCCTGGGTAAGTTGTTTATTATGGCAATTTTTTGAAAAATCTTGTTTGTAAGTTATTTATTTGGCAATTTTTGAAAAATCTTATCCTGTGGAAGTTGTTTATTATGGTATTTTTTTGAAAAAATCTTATTCTTTGTAAGTTATTTATCTGGCAATTTTTTGAAAAAAAAACTTATTCTTTGTAAGTTATTTATTATGGCATTTTTTTAAATCTTATTCTTTAAAGTTATTTTTTGGAAATTCTTAAAAAAAATCTTATCCTGTATAAGTAGTTTGTTATGGCAATTTTTTGAAAAAAAAATGGTGATGTGGCCATCATGTTACTTTCTCCAACTTGATGGTATCATTTATATTTACGCTTTCGTGGCTTATTTTCAATTTAAATCATATTTTGTAGACTCTTATGAAACTGACATTTAAAACGTCAAAATTATGAAAGATGGAAAAATTATAATGCAAATTTAAAAACTCAGTTTACTCGAAAACCAATGGGATTTCGTAAAAAATTGTTCATTTTGGATTTTGGCATTCTCTACAATTATTATTAAAATAAATTTGCTGTAACTATTATCGTTTCATAATTATAAACCAACAATGAAAAAAAAAATGTTTTTTCTTGAATCATTTTGAGGTATTGAAAACAATTCAAAACTGCTACAGACTTGAAATTTTCCAAAATTATTTAGAATATATTCAAGATTATAATTCCGTATTTTATCAATTGGAAAATCACTTTGATTTGATTGGATACCAATTGACGACGCGAAGAACTTCTTCTGAAGTATCAAAATATTCGAGAACGGGATTACGTGAAAGAGCATCCAATTCCTGTTTAGTTATCCCAGGGGAATTACAAACACGGATTTTTAAGATATTTTTATTTGATCGAAGGATAGAAAAATCATTCAGGATCGATCTCCCAAAATTTTAAAAATGTTCCTCAGCGGATACACGATTGACAGTAGTTTTAACCGGAAACAGTCGGTTGTCGTTAATTAAATTTAAATTCGCTGCCGATTATAAGGTGTGAGCCACAGAATTTTGTTTCTGAGTTGGCCATGCCTGAGAGAGAGAGAGAGAGAGAGAAATATAGCAGTCATGTCTGAGATTAATTCATTTTTCAAATCTAATTCAATAGTTTCATGACGTAACAACATGCGACATACCTCATTTATCTCACAGCCAACTCTAAAACAAAATTTTGTGGCTCGCACGATACAATAGAACCGTTTTTGGGTTCACTTGTTTTTTGACATATAGGCGGATATTTCCTGAACGTTTGGAAATAATCGAAAACTCACTTCAAATTCGGATTTCTGAGTCCATAAAGATGATAAATCATCAATGACATCATTTCTTATTCATTTGTTTTTATCAATGACATCATTTCTTATTCATTTGTTTTTTTTTACATATTTGTGGATATCTTGAGCGGTTGGAGATAATTGAAAATTTGCTTCAAATTCGGATTTCTAAGTCCATAAAGATGATAAATCATCAATAGCATAATCTCTTGTTCATTTGTTTTTTTTTGACATATTTGTGAATATCTCTTGAGCGGTTAAGGATATTTGAAAATTTACTTCAAATTCGGATTTTTGAGTTCATCAGGATGAATTTTTTCGCCATTCAGTCACGACCTGGTATAGATCCATTCTTCATCAGGATGATAATAATTAATCAATAACATAATTTCTTGTTCATTTGTTTTTTTGACATATTTGTGGATATACCTTGAACAGTTAGACATAATCAAAAAAATATTTTGAATGCTCATTCTAGAGCCCAACGGATGACAAACAGTAAAATGCAATTTTCGAAAATATTGGGATCAATATTACGGATGAAGATAATTATGAAACTCGTTCAAATTCTTATTCTGCATTTCTTCACGTTAAAGATCGGATAACAAATGAAACAATTGTTTCATTTGCTTTCTTATATTTGGTTGAACAATTAATTTAATTGTCATTATTTATCTACACTGGCAAATAACCGTTACACCGTTACACCGTTACAAAGACTGCTTGATTCTATCTAATCGATTTTAACTTATTTTTATGAACTCCTTATGAATTTATTTGTATACTATGTATCTGACCCGTGTACAACTCTATTGTTATGACATAAATAAATTAAATTAAATAATTTAAAAGAAATTCTTAATTACTTTGTAGCTGGAGTAATAATGTAGAGATAATGTAGCGGGTGGGCCTTTTTATACCATCAAATGGAATATTTAGATTATGCAAATTTATTGATTTTTTTCAAAAACCTGTGGTATTTAACGAAAAGCAAGAAACAAATTTATTTAAATATTTACAAATTTGCAGTTTTAATTTCAAGTAAAATTCTATGATTTTCTAGTTGAAATTTGTGATTGTTACTCTCATTATACGAATTAATTTTATTGGAAATAAAACATTAGTAGCAATAATATTTTCTTTTTTATTACCCAATATTTTTTTCTGCGCACGGGGCCCCACCGATCCCAATCCGCTTCTGGATTTACACCAGATTTTAAAAAAAGTGTCCTATTTTTTGGCCGATATTGTGCATATAGTTTTTTTTTGTAAATACTTAATTTACGATTTTTTTTAATAATCAAAAAATGGATCAGTTCCGGAGACGTAATTTAATTCCATAAAACGTTCACTCGATTTGCAGTTTCACTTTTTACATTCTTCCTTATGTATTATTTGGTTAATTTAAGAGAATAAAGTATATATTATAATTATTATTATTACACAAGGCGACACCGATAAAAGTAATTCTAGATTGCACATAAAATCTATCGACGTTATATAGTGTCTCTTATGATTTAAGGGTAAATAAATAAATATGCAATCGACAAGTATACCTACAATAAGAAAATAATTAATTTTTATAATAGCAGCATATTTCATTAAAATATTATTCCACCCTGTTCGTGCAGCTAATTAAACAAGATCTAACTGTAAATAAATTCAAAAGACCACCACTGACGCAATATCAACCCCCCTAAGTTGAACGCCAAATTTATTGCTACCACACTTTTATGACATGCGAAATTTACTGCCACCACACCTAATCAACGCCAATTTTTGAAACACGAGAACCGATTTGAAAGGCCACCAAAAGCTCGACACGCATAAATGGCATTTTTTTAGTGGCGCTCTCAATCTCCCCGGTGGTGAAAAAAATAGTGGCGCCAGCCAAAAATGCCCATCTCGGGTTTCCGCAAAATTGGGGCTCATGTCAACACGTGACATCTTTATTGGAAACGGCCTGGAAATAAATTACACGGTTCGGACAAATGAGGGACAACAACCCCCCAGAAGAATCGTTTTTTTTTTGTGTGTGTGCGAGTGTTTCACTTGACCAGGATGTGCACACAATTCGTTATGTGTGTATAAGCGATTTACAAAACGGTTCTGATAAAGCTGAATTATCTTTTAATGATAGTGTATGTATCCATGTCGGCAGTTATCACGGGTTTGGTCTAAAAATAGATTTTTTTTTAATGCTAATTACTTATGAAATTGTGCTTATTTTGGCGCATTTTGAAAATTTGCGCGTAATTTGGTATGGAATTGCTAAATTAATACATTCACAATTTTTTAGATGTGTTCGAACTTTAATCAAAGAAAGTGACAAACATTATTCATGCAATTAAATTCAAAATAATTTGATGTAATAATTTTTAAGAAATCAAAAACTGCTTCCAATAAAGAGAGTATTCAATTACTTACAAAATTATGCGACTGATCTAATTTCAGCTGTCATAGCCACTAAGTTTTTATAATAATCTTCGTCTATACTTTTTAGGAATAGACATTTCCGCAAATTTGAATATTTTTTTTGGAAGATTGGGAATGTTTTCAAATGACATTGATTTATTTGTCTGTCGAGCTTGATATTTCCAGTATACCTGGACGAGGAATGCACTCTGAATGGATTGCGCCTTAGGTGCAGGAAATAAGGTACTTACCGCAGTACACAGACCGGAAATGTCAGAGCGAGCACACTTCAAACATTGCTGGTGGCTTTTATCAGACGGACTAAGAACGCGTGCTATTATAAGTGTAACGTTAACCAATCCTCGTTACAAATCTGTACTTAATGGATGGGGATTCTTTAGGAATAGAGTCGACAATGTGAAAATTAATTGCCTTAAGTATACAAACGTAGTGTTGTTGTTTTACAATAAATTTGAAAAATTTATAATTTTAATAGTGAAAAAAATATATACAGGGTGGAAACTTTGATTGAAACAAATTTGGTATTAATGGAATGAGAAGTTCCAGAAAAAAATCCTCGGACTGGTCGATTTTTGTTTTTTATTCCGCACTTTTAAGCGTCTTTAAAAATAGTAAGACGTCACTAGTCTTTCACGTATGACGTCATGACATTTTTTTAATTTCACTACATTTGTAGCCCTTTTTATTCTCTTTGCGACTATTTAAAAATATTTTGTTTTTTTTTGTTTTTTTATTTCAGAAATTGATTTTTTTTTAAACTTATTTAATGTATCAAAAGTTCAAAATGAGCACCGTTCCTCTCTTGACAAAGAGCCAATCGGTGATAAAACCCAACCCTTACATTTAGAAACATTTCTGGTGGAATTTGTCTTATTTCATGCCGGATACGTTCCTTCAAATCTGAAATATTTTTTTCAATTTCTTAAATAAAAAAAAAAACAAAAAAACAAAATATGTTTACACAGTCGTAAAGAGAATAAAATGGGCTACAAATTTATAAGAAATAAAAACATTCTTTTTCGGAGGCTGTAACTTGAAGAGGAAGGGGTTTTGAACGAAAAATTATATAAAAGACTGAAAAATCACTCTTTACAATCTTTCGCATCAATTTGGAAACACCCTGTATACATAAAACTTCTAATCGGACCAAAGGTCTATAGAAAATGTCTTTCCTTTCGTTTTAATAATTTTCCAGACAAAAATAAACTGATTTACGGACAAAGAGGAATTCGACTTATATTTATTTATTAGTAAAATAATAATAAACATACGTTAACATTCACCATTATTTTTATTTAAATTTCTTGATAGCACAGGATTCTAAGAATATTATTAACAATTTATGCATACACTGTGTAAACACTTGGATATTTTCCATAGTTGAACAATAACTACCAATTTTTGAAAAAATACGTTATTTCATAATATTAATTATATTTAAGAGAATGTATGTGCGCTTTTCAAAAACTCAAACGAAAAAATGTAATATCGCGAATTTTACAGAATGAAATGTTTTCTAATCAATAATTTTTACAGAAATATTCGTAAATCTGTAATTTATATAAAACTAGAGATCTGCAGGATTTTACCCGTTGAGAGAAGTCCCGCAAGGTTCAAACCTTGGACCCCTATTATTTTTGCTATTTATCAATGACATAGTGCTTGATATACCCTCTCGTATCCTCATCTATGCTGATGTTCAAATTTTTAGAGATTATTGTTTGTTATTACAAAATGATCTTTGTCTTTCTTATTCAGAAATGGCGTGAAGTTAATGGCCTTAAAGTTAATATATGTATAGTCTGTTCATATCCAAGAGGCAGTAAGTGTAAAAAACGCCGGCTGCTCGTGGAGTTCTCGCCGGATTCACTTTGTATTTTGCGCAGAGCGCGCCGTGCATTTTGTACTGTGCGACCCTGTGCAATCTCAACGTTCACGTGATTGTGTTTACACTGTACTGTGCGACCCTGTGCAATCTCAACGTTCACGTGATTGTATTTACACTTACTGCCTCTTGGATATGAACAGACTTTAGATGCAAATCTGTCATTTTCCCATGCCACGAAGTAAATTAACTTCTACTGCGCTCTCGAAGATTTTATTTTAGAAAAAAAATTAAACATTATCTTAAATCGTTTTACACAGTTTAAATTTTAGATAGTGTGAAAATAATTATTTTGAAGCGTTTTTCAATTTAAAATTGAGGAAAATCGTTATTTTAAAAAGTATGCATTTTATGCGTTTTATTAAGCTTTGTATGTTTTCGAATCGGTTTGAAAAGTGATTTGATCCTGCTAACGGATTTAAATTAAATGTTTTCCTTTTTATACCCCTGCTGAGAAATTTGGGAGGTGCCAAGTTAAAAAATAACGGATCACTAATAATCGCAGAAATATTTTCCCAATAAAAAAAATTGGAAAATTATTTTGAGCAATATAGTGATTTTTGAGACTAATTTAAACCATTTTCTTACTGGAATATTCTGCATGTATTGTGATCGTGATTTTTTTTTCAAAAATTTTTTTTACGGAAATATCTGTTTTGGAGTCCCTAGATGCCATTTCAACAATTTCTGGAAAAAAAAAAAATTGTGTCTGTGCGTGTGTCTGTCTGTGCGCGCTGTATCTTAAAAACCAATAGAGCAATTAATATAAAACTTTAAACATCCGTCTTATTTGATAATCTGAAGAACTGAAAAGCTTTTGGTAAAATATCGTACAGCGGAAGTGGGCATTTACCTTAACTGCTAATATTTTCTTAAATATGAAAAATATCACAAAAACATTTAAACAAACTTTGAAGACAACAAAGAAATAAACATCTTTTGCTTAAAAACATTTTTCATAAAATTATTTTTATTCGAGAAAAAAATTTATTTTAATTTTTTTAATTTTTGGTTTATAATTATAAAACGATAATAGTTACAGCAAATTTATGCTAATAATAGAGTAGAGAATGCTAAAATGAACAACTTATAAAGAATAAGTTTTTTTCGAAATCCTTTTAGTTTTTGAGTAAACTGAGTTTTTGAATTTAAAGTATAATTTTTCCATCTTTCGTAATTTTGACGTTTTAAACGTCAGTTTCATCCGAGTTTACACAACGCTCGATGTACAATTCAAATATGATTTAAATTGAAAATAAAACATGAAAACGTACATATAAATGGCTGTGATACCATCAAGTCGGAGAAAGTAACATGATGGCCACATCACCATTTTTTATTATTAAGACTGTATTTTCGATTTTTTTTTTGTATAAATTTTGGATCATTTGGCCTAAATATTCTTTATTTTGATCTAAATTTTCGATTTCATTGTTAAAGTTTTCGACTATTTGGTCCGCATTTTTTATTTCTCCCGACGAATTTTTAGTTTTTAAATTTTTGACCTGTATTTTCGATATTTTTGGTCAAAATATTTTAACTTTTAGCCTAAATATCCTTTATTTTGACCTTTTGCCATTTAATTTTTTAAATTTTCGATTTTTTTGGAACCATTTTTGTTTAGTCTGCATTTATTATCTTTAGGGCCGAGTTTTCGATGTTTTGTCTAAATTTTAGACTTTTTGACCAACATTGTTGATTTTACCTTAAAATTTTCTTTATTTGTTTTTTTATTCAAATTAGAAACAACCTTACTTAATAATACTAACTTTATTTACGGATAATATCCTTTTTACAAAAACATTAAGAAAATAAAAGCATAATAAACGCATGGTAAAGAAATAAAAAATACTTGTTGCAGAAAGCATTAAATAAATTCAATTGAATTATTGAATTTTTTTTTATTTGTGTGTTAAAATATTTCTTTCCTTGGTCCACTATTTTTATTTTTAGGCAAGAATTTAGATTTTTTGTCTCAATTTTGTATCGTATATTTTTGGTCCATTTTTTATCCTATATTTTAGATTTTTTAACTTGGATTATTGATTTTATTTAGAGATTTTTTTATTTTTTGCGATTATTTTCGAATTTCTGGTCAGAAACTTATTTTAGGCGGCTGAAAGTGGCAAATTATTTTGCTTCTACCTAAGTGTTCGATTTTTTGTTTGCGTTTTTTATTTTTAGATCAGGATTCTTGATTCTTTGGCCCGTATTTTAGATTTTTTTGTTCCATTTTTTTTTATTTTTCTTAATTTTGACCAAAATATTCGATTGGTTTGTAGAAATTGTCGTTTTTTTTTGTCTGCAATTTTTAACTTTATGCTAGTTTTCGATCTTTTGTCTAAATTTTCACTATTTTAGGCCCTATTGTAGATTTTCACTTTTTTGGCCTATATTTTGTATTTTCGATTTTTGGTCTTTTGGCCGAAATTTTCTTTATTTCGACTTAAATTTTCGATGCGTTTGTTACAAATTTTGATTTTTTTGGTCTACCACTTTGATTTTTGGGTACGAATTTTAGATTTTTGGTCTTACTTTTTTATTTTTGTCACATATTTTAGGTTTTCTTAACTTTTTAATTTTTTTTTTAATTTTTATATTTGCTAATTATTTATTTATTTATTTATTTATTGACGGTATTACCACTTTACAAATTTAGAACATAACATTGTGCAAATAGAAACAAAATTTGCAATAAGAAAAATAATCAACAACTTAAATTAAATTACAATTCTACAGACATTAAATATATATATATACAATTAACACAATACGTAACCAGTGAACTAAAAGAAATATTTACATGGTTGAATAACATTTGAAAGGCGACAAGTCAACGAATTTTAAATGGCGTTTAAAATTATTTAAGGAATTTATTATTATATTCTTCTCTATTCTCTTATATACAAAATCTGTATTGACAAAGTGGTTACAAATTATCATAAATACATAAACAAATAAATACATGGAGTTTTCATGTCAATTGGCTATCGACCGAAGGTCTTTCTGCCAACTATTCTCTTATTTACTATTATTTTCGAATTTCTCGTTGGAACTTATTTTAAGCTAAAAGGAGTTATTTTTGGGGCTGAAAATGGCAAATTATCTTTCTTTTGCTGGTATTTTCTGCATTTTTATTTTTAAACCAGGATTTTTTATTTTTTGCCGATATTTTAGATCTTCGGCTGTTCCAAAATTTTGATTTTTTGGCCAAAATATTCGATTGGAAGATAAATGGTTCTTTGTTTCTTCAAAAAAGGAGGGGGAGGAGGATATTGTATAAGTGCCTCTAGCATCAACATGTTCTACGAGCCGCCACTGTCTGGTTTTACCATCTAAAAACAAACAAAAAATCAACTCTTTTTTATTTTAAAAGAAGCGGCCTTGAAAGGAGTCTCAAAATAGGTGGAAGCATTTTGGCCACATTTTGAAAAAAAAATTATCTCGATACGATATGGCCAATGTGTAGATACAAATATTCTAGGGCGTTCTTTTTAAACAGATTAGAGTACTGTTGCGTTATCGCCAAGTAAAAACAGAGGGTGAAATTACACCCCGAAAAATGTCTTCGCCCCAGAACCGTAGGTGGTTTCCAAAATTTTTGAAAAAAAATACGAATGCAAGCTGGTCGTACCTTTTCCTAGCTGTGAAAATTTCAGCTCATTCAAAAGAAAAAATACGTCCGTGAAAAAACATCAAAAATGGTGGAGTATTTTGGTCACATTTTGAAGAATTATATCTCGTTAAGGTGGTACTAACTAAAAAAAATATGCCGATACTATTGTAGGGGGGGGGGGTGTTTTTGAACTGATTAGAGTACTTTTGCCTTTTGCGTTATTTCCTGCGCAAAACTGAGGGCAAAACCCTGAACAATGTCTTAATGAAAAAATGCCCCGGGGGCGAATGGTGGGGGCTACAAAAATTGTAAAGCCGAATGTTACCCCCTGCTAACTGTAAAGATTTCAGCTCTTTTATTTCAAATGAAAAAAGATAAAGATTTTGGTGTAAACATAACCTCTAAGTTTTTATTTCCATTTAAGCAAGCATGTAGCGTACGATAAGCACACATTCGTTTCGACTTACTTGGAAGTAGTTCTACAACCTAACTATACCCTACCTGCATTCTATTTAAACCCTATTTACACCCTACCTACATTTAAATATTTGAAATCGATGACGAACACACCTTAAACCTTAATATATAATTTTATTTTATTAAAATTCCTATCCACAATATCAACCGTGTTATAATTGTACCAAGCACTCGAGGCGCGTTGAGCAGCGACCATCTCAAATTCAATTGGCTCCGGAGATTAGTTGTCGTGTTCTCCGAATACTTTCTCACTCTGCGCACACGTTTCGAGTGCTCGGTAAAGTTGTACCATTATGCGCTAGTTTAGAACACCGTTTCAATTGTACCAACTGTATTCTTTAGGGATGCGATGCCTACAGCTTATAAACCAAAAATTGTTTTCTTTCCAAACAGTCGATCCAAGGAATGCCGAGTATTTCACGGAAGGTCGCGAGTGCGTCAATTGTGGTGCGATTGACACTCCACTTTGGCGCCGCGACGGCACTGGCCATTACCTGTGCAACGCCTGTGGCCTCTACCACAAGATGAACGGGATGAATAGGCCCCTCGTCAAGCAGCCTCGTAGATTGGTACTTAATGCATGTCGCTTAAAACGATCACACCGCCACCACCGCGGGAAAAATGATCAAAAAAAAAAACGGCACCGGCCCTTTTGATCATTTCGCCCGTCTTAAACTTATTACACATGTGCATGGGCGTCCTCAGGGATACGATTAACCACTTTTCTTTTTCTAGGAAGTGATTTTGCAAAAGGCTTCACCCTCACATTTAATCTTACTATCTATCTCAGGACGCCCCTGTATTTGTAATTCGCTTTACACCCCCAATTACGAGGCTACGCTGCTCTGACGAGTTCTCCCCCGTCCCCCCCTCCGTTCTTTAGTTTTTTTTTCTTTTGTTTTGACATGTTAAAAGTAGTATTTGCGAAAACCATCTAACCCCCTTGTTATTTGCGTTCCAGTGGCGGCGGAGCCTGCTAATGGGGGTGTAGCCGAATTCTACAAGACCTACTATCAAGGTTTTAACGGGGTCTCTCGACCCCCAATGCCCACCACTGAAGAACGCTCAAGCAGGCGATTGGTAGGTTTATTACTAACATACATCCAAGCTTACACTACACGCTCATTGTTATTTTTTCATGTGTTATATTTGACCCATGCATTTATAAATTCTAAAAATTTGATATACCGGGTGGTCCAAAATCGATGTGAGAATTAGAAAAATCTGATTTTTCTGAAATAACAATGACGGTGTTAACAAATCATGGCTTACTTGATTAGTTTGGGAGATATCGGGCGTTTTTCAATTTTTGGCTATTTTAAAACATTTTTTCCATGACAAAATATTATTCTTGAGTATAGAACTTAAGCTAACAATGCTTTAAACGTTTACATTACTAAAGTAAAAACAGTCTCTTGTCACTTTGTTACATTTTAATGTTAATAAATCGTTTTTCAAACCTCACCTCGATTTTTATTTGGTAAAATGGCTATTGAAATGGTGGATAAAACGAGTTTTCTGCAAATAACTTTTAATGCGTTAGGAATTGGGGCAGGGTTGTTATAAGGAAAAATGTTTGTTTTTTAATTCTGCATGGAATGACACAAAAATATACAGGGGCTCCAATTTAAAATAAGAAAAATGAAGCGCTTTAAAGTTTGAAATGTTTGACACTAAATTTTGGACACCCTGTTTAATTCATATCGATCAAACTTGGTTAATGGGACTATCAGACCTTATTTAATAAGTACCCTGTATGATTTTATTAACAAGGCACTATTTTTATTTTTTATTCATTTTTTAAAACAATAGTGCAAAACTGATTTTTTTTAGATTCAATTTTTTTTTACTGATATCCCTGAATCGATTCCAATAAAATTATAGGAGTATGTAGGCAACCATAAAAGGTACCCAAACAAGCAATAAAATACATGGCATGTAATTTAAAAAAATGTATCATCATGACGTCACGCTTTTTTGGGACACCCTGTATTATCAAAAATATTTTCCTGAAATGCATTCTAGGATGTAAATTTATTCTGCAAAATATCAAAATTCCAACTTAATTAGTAAACGAGCTATAGAAGACGGAAGGTGAAATGCAGGACGCTGTATATTCAAGAAAATATAATTTTGTACATTATTGTTTTTTCTATTCACTTAGTCTGCATCTAGACGCGTTGGACTAACTTGTTCGAACTGTCAAACTAGTACCACATCTCTATGGAGGAGGAATACTCTTGGAGAGCCAGTTTGTAATGCGTGCGGGTTGTACTACAAGCTCCATGGTGTTAACCGTCCATTGGCTATGAAGAAGGAGAGCATACAGGTATTTTTTTAGATTTAATTTGTAAATTGAAAAATTGCGTCCAGATCAGTATACAAGTTGCATTTCTCCCAAATTAACACGTTCGCTGCCACCGCAATTGGGATTGCATTTACCCAAGTGTAAAGTCGTACGCCATAGCGCGTCGGCGGCAGCGAACGTATTAATAACCGCAGTTTCTTGAAAATATGCGAGGGTCGTTTTTTTTTTAATTTTACAATAATTTTTTACATAATTTCTCGAGATCTGTTAAACACATCGATTACTTCTTTATTGGACTATTGGAATATTAATAATCGTCCTCATATGCTGAAGTGCAATATTTTGGGTATCTAACCAAAATGATTATTTCAATCCAGTAAAGCATGTTATTTTTTTTTCAATTCCAGACGAGGAAACGTAAACCAAAAGGTTCGAAAGAAGTCGGCTCCAACAACAACAACATTCCAATCCCGAACCCGAGCAACATCAAATTAGAAAACATGGGAGGCATCAAACTGGAGTCGGGTCATCCTACGTCCATCAAGAATGAACACATCTCAGGAATCAAATTGGAACATGCTTCTTTAGGTAAGAGTAAAATATTTTTAAAAAAATTGTTGTGTTGACATTTTTCTGAAATCTACATAAAATATCTGCAGTAAAATATACTACATCTACCCATAGATTAGACTCTTTTGGCATCTTAAGTGACAGAAATTTCGCTTTGTTGCCGAAAAACTCTGGCCACAAAAAGTAGTACTTACAAAACTTTTTCTATATTTGAGCATTGAAAATCGCAATTCTTGGGTTTTCATGGCGATTATCAAAAAAACGAAATAATAAGCGTTGTTTGTTTTTTTCAGAATATTAACGCCAAATTATTCCCCAATACTGCTATTAAAGTTGGAAGTCTGTATTTACGTCAGTTTTTGAAAAATCCACACTTTTTCGATTTTTGAGCTTTAAAAATGGTCATTCTTGAGTTTTATTTTGATTATCTAAAAAACTAAATAATTAACATGCTCTTATTTTTGACGAATATAAAAGCCCAATGATTCCCCAATAATGTTGTTAAAGTTGGTAAGCCTACATTTAAGTTAATTTTTGAAAAATCAATACTTTTTCGATATTTGAGCATTGAAAAACGCAATTTCTTGGGTTTTCATGACGATTATCTAAAAAAACTAAATAATTAGCGTTGTTTGTTTTTTTCAGAATATTAACGCCAAAATATTCCCCAATACTGCTATTAAAGTTGGAAGTCTGTATTTACGTCAGTTTTTGAAAAATCCACACTTTTTCGATTTTTGAGCTTTAAAAATGGTCATTCTTGAGTTTGATTTTGATTATCTAGAAAATTAAATAATTAACATGCTCTTATTTTCAACGAATATTAAAGCCCAATGATTCCCCAATATTGTTGTTAAAGTTGGTAAGTCTGCATTTAAGTTAATTTTTGAAAAATCAATACTTTTTCGATATTTGAGCCTTGAAAAACGCAATTCTTGAGTTTTAATGGCGATTATCTAAAAAAACTAAATAATTAGCATTGTTTGTTTTTTTCAGAATATTAACGCCAAATTATTCCCCAATACTGCTATTAAAGTTAGAAGTCTGTATTTACGTCAGTTTTTGAAAAATCCACACTTTTTCGATTTTTGAGCTTTAAAAATGGTCATTCTTGAGTTTGATTTTGATTATCTAGAAAATTAAATAATTAACATGCTCTTATTTTCAACGAATATTAAAGCCCAATGATTCCCCAATAATTTTGTTAAAGTTGGTAAGTCTGCATTTAAGTTAATTTTTGAAAAATCAATACTTTTTCGATATTTAAGCATTGAAAATCGCAATTCTTGGGATTTCATGGCGATTATCTAATAAACTAAATAATTAGCGTTATTTGTTCTTTTCAGAATATTAACGCCAAATTATTCCCCAATACTGCTATTAAAGTTGGAAGTCTGTATTTACGTCGGTTTTTGAAAAATCAGTACTTTTTCAATTTTTAAGCTTTAAAAATGATCATTCTTGAGTTTGATTTTGATTATCTAGAAAACTAAATAATTAACATGCTCTTATTTTTTATGAAAATTAAAGCCTAATGATTCTCCAATAATGTTGTTGAAGTTGGTAAGTCTGCATTTAAGTTAGTCTTTGAAAAATCAATACTTTTTCGACATTTGAGCATTGAAAATCGCAATTCTTGGGTTTTAATGGCGATTATCTAAATAAAAACTAAATAATTAGCGTTGTTTATTTTTTCAGAATATTAACGCCAAGTTATTCCCCAATACTGCTATTAAAGTTAGAAGTCTGTATTTACGTCAGTTTTTGAAAAATCCACACTTTTTCGATTTTTGAGCTTTAAAAATGGTCATTCTTGAGTTTGATTTTGATTATCTAGAAAATTAAGTAATCAACATACTCTTATTTTTGATGAATATTAAAGCCCAATGATTCCTCAATAATGTTGTTAAAGTTGGTAAGTCTGCATTTATATAAATTTTTGAAAAATCAATACTTTCTCGATGTTTGAGCCTTGAAAATCGCTATTCTTGAGTTTTAATGGTGATTATCTAAAGAAACTAAATAATTGGCGTTTTTTGTTTTTTTCAGAATATTAACGCCAAATTATTCCCGTATACTGCTATTAAAATTGGAAGTCTGTATTTACGTCAGTTTTTTAAAAATCAATACTTTTTCAATTTTTGAGCTTTAAAAATGCTCAATCTTGAGTTTGATTTTGATTATCTAGAAAACTAAATAATGAACATGCTTTTATTTTTGACGAATATTAAAGCCCAATGATTCCCCAATAATGTTGTTAAAGTTGGTAAGTCTGCATTTAAGTTAATTTTTGAAAAATGAATACTTTTTCGATATTTGAGCATTGAAAAACGCAATTCTTGGGTTTTCATGGCGATTATCTAAAAAACTAAATAATTAGCGTTGTTTGTTCTTTTCAGAATATTGACGCCAAATTATTCCCCAATACTGCTATTAAAGTTAAAAGTCTGTATTTACGTCAGTTTTTGAAAAATCAACACTTTTTTAAAGTTTTGAGCTTTAAAAATGCTCAATCTTGAGTTTGATTTTGATTATCTAGAAAACTAAATAATGAACATGCTCTTATTTTTTACGAATATTAAAGCCCAATGATTCCCCAATAATGTTGTTTAAGTTGGTAAGTCTGCATTTAAGTTAATTTTTGAAAAATCAATACTTTTTCGATATTTGAGCATTGAAAAACGCAATTCTTGGGTTTTCATGGCGATTATCTAAAAAAACTAAATAATTAGCGTTGTTTGTTTTTTTCAGAACATTAACGCCAAATTATTCCCCAATACTGCTATTTAAGTTGGAAGTCTATATTTACGCCAGTTTTTGAAAAATCAATACTTTTTCGATTTTTGAGCTTTAAAAATGTTTTCTGGTTTTTTCATTTTAATAATAACATTTACAGTTTAAAGTTTCACATTTCATTTCAGAATAATTTTCTAAGTTAGTCTTGTATGTAGAAATAAACGATCTTAAACCAATGTTATTATCTAGTAGTACTAGTAATAACATGCAAATCTCTTTTGTATCATTCAATGTCCGGCGTGGCACTAGCCAGGGAAGTAGTTGTTTCAATAAGTTATTTGTTTATAGTCTTAGTAAGACTTAATTTTTTGCTTGCAGATTAACGAACAGGTTGAATATGCATATATTCAGGCTACATTTCGTTTTCTTGTATTTATTTAAAAATGGTCATTCTTGCGTTTAATTTTGATTTTCTAGAAAACTAAATAATTAACATGCTCTTATTTTTTGCGAATATTAAAACCCAATGATTGCCTAATAATGTTGTTAAAGTTGGTAAGTCTGCATTTAAGTCAATTTTTGAAAAATCAATACTTTTTCGATATTTGAGCATTGAAAATCGCAATTCTTGGGTTTTAATGGCGATTATCTAAAAAAACTTAATAATTAGCGTTGTTTGTTTTTTCAGAATATTAACGCCAAATTATTCCCCCATACCGCTATTAAAGTTGGAAGTCTGTATTTACGTCAGTTTTTGAAAAATCAATACTTTTTCAATTTTTGAGCTTTAAAAATGCTCATTCTTGAGTTTGATTTTGATTATCTAGAAATCTAAATACTGAACATTCTCTTATTTTTGACGAATATTAAAGCCCAATGATTCCCCAATAATGTTGTTAAAGTTGTAAGTCTGCATTTAAGTTAATTTTTGAAAAATCAATACTTTTTCCACATTCGAGCATTGAAAATCGAAAACTAGATAATTAAAGTAATTTGATTTTTCTGGGATATTAAAGGCCAATTATTCCCGAATAATGCTGTTCAAGTTAGAAATTTGAATTTAAGTGAATTTTTGAAAAATCAATATTTTTTCAATTTTTGAGAGTTGAAAATTGTAAAATTTGAGTTTGAAGGCAATTATTTGAAAAACTGTATTATTAACGGGCATGGATATTATTTTATATTAAAGCCTTATCATCGATCAACAATTTTGTGAACGTTCGAACTCTGCATTTGTTTCTGGTTTTGAATAATCAATGCTTCTTCGATTTTCAAGCGCTAAAATTGCCTTTCTTGGATTGATCGTGATTATCTGGAAAACGGAATGATGGACATGCTTTTATTTTTTGACAGTTTTAAAGCCAAATTATTCTGACATAATGCTGTAAAAGTTGGAAGTCTGGATTTCTTTTGGTTTTTCAAAAACCAACGCTTTTTCGATTTTCGAGCGTTGAAAATAATCAGTCAAGCGATAATAAATGTTCAAATAGTAATATGTAAAGGAAGAGAAATGCTTGATTTTTTAAAAGCAGCATTCCCTCTCGAGATATATACAGGGTGGATTCGACCGCCTGTCCACGCCTTTTAAAATCAAGGGAAATGGTTTTCTTAGAAAATAAAAAAAAAATTGATTGCCAAATCGGGTATGCTCTAACTGATGATGATATTTTTTCTTTCTTTTCAGACAACTACGGCGATATGCGCTCCCTCCCGACGCATCTCCAACTGCACACGTCCTCAGCTTCCGGATCTCCGTACATGTACAACAGCGCTCAAAACCATCAGCGTGCCTCTCCGTACGCCACGTCCCAAACATCACCATACGCCACTTCTCAAGCATCACCATACAGCAGCCAGCCGTCTCCGCAGATGGACTACTATCCCATGATCCACCAGGCCAGTCCAAGTCCACCATCGAACACATCTCCGAGCCCACAGTCTCCGCACGTGGTCAACCACAACAACAACACCATCTCCAAAGTGATCCTTAACGATATTAACGTGGACAGGCCGACTGTCGTCTCCTTATCATCCGTTTAGAAACAAAACATTTGTCGCCTTGAAGGAAGAAAACGTAATTAGTCTAAAGATCGGTTGGAAATAAGCAATGTACGACCGCCAAAGAATTGTTGTTAAGTTTTAAATTTGACTGATTGTTTAGGCTGGGCCTCTGTTGTCAAAAAAAGATCTGTTTATATAGTTACCAGAAATGACAATTACATGACGATATAATAATCAATACAATTTCTCTCTTGCTTTTATTTTGTTATAATTTAAGAATTTATATTATGTTTTTTTTTTATTATTACGGAAAAAGAATAAAAAAATTGTAAATACATAGGATATATTATTAGTTATACATCCAAGGGATATATTGTGTACTATTGTTTTTGACTGAAAAATATTTGCACTGTTTTGATACAAACTTAGATTTTTGCGTATGTTACGTCGTTGATGCGTTTAGATTGTTCACCACTCGATGCAATTTAAACAAAAAAAGAGTGTTAAATCTAATCATGAATAGTTATAAATTTAATTTATGCCGTTTAAGCGAACGCAATGGTTGCATTTAATAGTCTATTCTTACTCTTTATCTTGAATGAGTAAAGAATATTTGTAATCATGCTTTTTATATCTTATATTGTTCTTAGTTAGTTACTATAGATTTGTTGCAAGAACTTGCGTTTCTGTATCATTCCTGTAAATTATTAATAATATCGCATTTATTATAATGTTAAGAGTTATTTTTTATTTTATCAAACTTTATAATGAGCATTCAAATGCGTATAGATTATAATTAAAAAAATGTAAATAGTATTTACTCAAGTGTTTCAATTTTACCTGTTTTTAAGAGTTTGCAGAAAATGAGCATCCCTACCACCTATCGTTATCAATTCAGAAAAGAAAGTTTTGTGGGAAAACTATTACGTCTCTCGTGATCCGACTAAGGAATTGGTTTGATCAAACAATGTTTTCTAGGTTAGGATTAAGTGGAAACGAAAGGGTGTGGGTGGGCCCTATCCCACCCTCCAATCCGTAGAACACAAACTAGGGTTTGTCGTCAAGTGTGAATTAGTTGATAAGAAAATAAACTAAAGGTTTTTTGGACCTTTGACAAGGCATAAGGAAATATTGTAATAGTTTACGCAGTCAATGTGGCGTTTTTTTCCTGGCAGATATTTGAATGATCAAATTTTATTTTCCCTCGTGAATTCAAGGAATTTATAATCAAATTAAATCTGATTGACAAAATTTTACAAAAAACTTTAAGAAAACTTTTTTGGTGTGTACCTATTATCATTCCATAATTATATATCAAAGTCAGAACTTTACGATTTTTAATTTTTTTTTCTCAAAAATCAAAGAGTTTATGAAAAACATTTATCTACAAGAGATGTGCAGTTCTTTGTTATCTTGTAATATTTTCCTTATTTAAAACTAAATGGGAAAAACGATTTTCAATATTTTATCAAAAGTTTTTCATTCCTTTAGTTTATGAAGTGAAGTTTCTTGTTCAAAAATCTGTATTCAAACCATAATAATTCGTAATCATGAGCAGCTATGACGTTAAGCACATTGATAGTACTACTACTGTTTGTTTATTAATTTTTGAACTCTGATCGGAACACTTATTTTAATTAATAAGGTAAATAATTATGAGGTGAAATTTCCCCGTTTGAGTGCATCAATTTCGAAAAAATCATAATTGTATCAAATCATCGAGTCACATCTAAACACAGCGTTCACACCTTTGTTTGTACTTGGCGATAAGATAAGAGGGGCCCTGTAGCATAAACAGGGAAAAACGGTATTTTCGTTCAAATTTATAACGTGTTACAGTTATTTCATAATAATTTAAACATATTATTCAGATGCAGGCAATATTACTCATAATAATATTTCACATTCTTACTTATCTCAGTTGAATTACTCCCAACAGCAGTAACATATCCATGATGATACTCTTACGAATTTTAACAAAAAAATTAACAAACACACTTTTTGTAAATTAAACGGTTTTTTTCGACACACAACACTTCTGATAATTAACCTCAGCACGACTGATCTACTATCTAAATTCTACCCTATATTATAGTTAAGATAAATTTGTTTGCCAGATATTATAGTATCTTGCATTAAATAAGATACGTGTGATAATGGACGTGCTTCTAAATCACATTTTCATCAGATGTAAATGAGAGTTTTAATCGAAAATGTGATACAGCCTCAATTATCGAGAAAGTGATCGATATAAAACAATACGTAGTTTCGTTAATTATAAAATATTGTTGTAATAATGGCGGCACATGACGTATATTTTTAGTTTTCATTCAGGTGCTAAAAAATTTCAAAAATCCATATCTTCATTAAAAACTATGGAATTTACAAAAACTAAATTGATTTTGAATATACGATACTTCGACCATGGAGTATATTTTTTTATGGAATTTTGTCTTCGCGTTTTATATTTTTTCTGCGATGTTTTTGCTCAAGTGCTCAAAAAAATAAAACAAAAATTTTCAAAAATCCATATCTCTATTAAAAATTGTTGAATTTACAAAAACCAAATTAATTTTGAATAAGCGATACTTCGAACATTGAGGATATTGTTTTAAGAAATTTTTTCTAAGCGTTTTATATCTTTTTCTGCGATTTCTGCGATGTTTTCAATCGTGCTCAAAAAATTAAAACGAAAATTTTCAAAAATCCATATCTCTATTGAAAATTGTTGAATTTACAAAAACCAAATTGATTTTGAATTAACTATACTTCAGATATTGAGTATGATTTTTTATGGAATTTTGTCTGCACGTTTTATATTTTTTCTGCGATGTTTTCCCTCAAGTGCTCAAAAAAATAAAACTAAAATTTTCAAAAATCAATATCTCCATTAAAAATTGTTGAATTTACAAAAACCAAAATAATTTTGAATAAGCGATACTTCGATCATTGAGGATACTTTTTAAAGGAATTTTTTCTTCGCGTTTTATATTTTTTTCTGCTATGGTTTCATTCAAGTGCTCAAAAAATTAAAATGAAAATCTTCAAAAATCCATATCTCTATTGAAAATTTTTGAATTTACAAAAAACAAATTTATTTTGAATTAGCTATACTTCAGCCATTGAGGATAATTTTTTATGGAATTTTTTCTGCACGTTTTATATTTTTTCTGCGACGTTTTCATTCAAGTGCTCAAAAAAATAAAACTAAAATTTTCAACAATTCATATCTCCATTAAAAATTGTTAAATTTGGAGAAACCAAATTGATTTTGAAAAAGCGATACTTCGACTATTGAGGATATTGTTTAAAGGAATTTTTTCTAGGCGTTTTATATTTTTTTCTGCGATGTTTTCATTCAAGTGCTCAAAAAATTAAAACTAAAATTTTCAAAAATCCATGTCTCAATTGGTTAATGATTTTATTTTAAAATAATACGACGTTTACTAACCGTGATCACAGTCATATTTTAAAATCAGTGATATTAGAAAGTAGCAATCACAGCTAGCAACGTGATTCGAAAGTAGCATTTTTGCCCATCTCTATTACTTACTACTTATTTATTTCCATAAGTATTGTATATTATCTGTTCTTGTTATTATACTGTTACTGGATAACTATGTCTGTTGGATAATAAATACCGTTATTATTATTATTGTTATTTAAATTTTCTTCGAGAAATATAATTGCGTTCTATCTATCTGTATTAATGCAGATACTAAACTTATCTAAAAAGAAATAACGCAAACTATATCATCTATGAAATACTAATATCTCGTAGTCTTTTTGAAGGCACATTTTCATAACTTAATATGTGCTTAGCCTTTCTTAGAATTTCTTGGGCGACAAATTTTATTTCTCTCACAGTTTCGACAGATAAGATATAGACTTTCCTCCCGTTTGTGAAGAAAATCATTAATACACTTTTTTGTGGAATCAAGAAAAACGCGTAAGTTTTTGGACGAAATCATGAAATTATTTTTTCAAGAAATCATTTTGCTTCAACAGAATTTTTGACTGTAACCAAAACGCCAAAATGCCGAATGTGTGGTTTAGATAATATGTGATTTTTTTGTAAAGCTCGTGCATTTACCAACATATTTATGTTTCTCAAGATTTTCCATAAAACCTAGGCACCCATAAAAAATATCTCCAAATTAAATATGTAGAGAATAAAATTTCGTTTCAAATTGTGTGAACAAATTTGATAAAGAATTGGCGAGTTTCGCCTTCAATTAAATATGCTTTAACCAGGAATGAAGAAAATTGATAACAGAAAAAAATTCCCATGTGGATAAATCAAAATATTAACTACAATCAAGTAGAAACCTTAAAATGATGAGTACGATTAGAAAATGTATCAACAAACTTTCTAGTGAGATCATTGAATAACGTCAAATTTGTTTTTTTTTTAAATTCCACGCCTCTTCTACTAATTTTAATGAATAGATATTAATTCTACCAAATAAAAACACAGTTGAGTTTCAGGATGTTTAAAATTATCGACTAGTTTCGCCTTAGTGTGGCACTTTCAAGGATTTTTGAAATGCCATAATAGGGCGATACTAGTCGAGAATTTTAAACATTCAGAAACTAAACTATGTTTTTATTTGATAGAATTAATATCTATTAATCAGTAGCGTAGCGTCAAATTTTGGGCCCCACAAAAAGGCCCCTACATTTTCACTTTCACCGATAGATATTTAAGAATGTAGTTTTACCATTCGGTCAGGCGCCTATTTAGGTCGAGCCCTACGCCACGCCACTGCTAATAATAGATATAAAACACAGTTAAGTTCCTGAATGTGTAAAATTCGCGATTAGTTCTTCATTTTTAAGAGATTTTTTTTCTGGAAATGCCCCATAGTCCAGTCAAATTAGACCAATTTTCGACAGATATAAAAATTAATCGGAAAAGGTTTAAGTTTTGGTATAGATGCTTATTACGGATTCCCATTAAACATGCTAAAAGTCTCCGTCAAAATATGTTGCGCTCTTGGAAAAAAGGTACACTTTTTCAGTGTTTTTCTTTGTAACTATAACTGATGGGAAAAAATAGTTCAGATAAAAAATATAGTTAATTTATATGATACTGGAAAATAATCATAGTAACTGAGCTGAAAACAAAATGACAACACCACGAAAGTGTATTGGTAAAGATGAAATTTGTATCTCAAAATTAGAAAAATTCTCAAAACGTTATTACCGGAAGAATTAGTTTTAAATTCTAAAAATATACTCAAAATTTATCTGTTTTGTCTATAATTGAAGAAACAACAACGTACCCCAGTTGAAAATAAAATGGCAACACTCTAAACGTGAATTGGAGTAAGAGAAATTTGCATCTCGATTTTAGAAAAATTCTCAAAAAATTATCACCTTAGGAATTAGCCTCAAATTCTGAAAATCTACGCTAAATTAATGTATTTTTGTCACCATGGAAAATAATAATCGTAATCGAGCTGGTAACAAAATGGCAACACCACAAATGTTAATTGATGTAAACGAAATTTGCAGCTTAAAATTTGAAAAATTCTCAAAACGTTATTACCGTAGGAATTGGTTTCAAATTCTAAAAATACACTCAAAATTAATCTATTTTTGCTATTATGAAAGAAAAACAACATACCCCAGTTGGAAATAAAATGGCAACACTCTAAACGTGAAAATTTACATCTCAACTTCAGAAACATTCTCAAAAAATTATCACCTTAGGAATGAGTTTCAAATTCTGAAAATCTACTTTAAATTAATGTATTTTTGTCATACTGGAAAATAATCATAGTAAACGAGTTCGTAACAAAATGGCAGCACCACAAAAGTTAATTGGTGTAAACGAAATTTGCATCTCACAATTAGAAAAAATTTCAAAACGTTATTACCGGAGGAATTGGTTTTAAATTCTAAAAATATACTCAAAATTAATCTGTTTTGGCTTTAACTGAAGAAAAAATAACGTATCTCAGTTGAAAATAAAATGCCCACACTCTAAACGTGAATTGTAGTAAGAGAAATTAGCATCTCAACTTTTGAAAAATTCTCAAAAAATTATCACCTTAGGAATGAGTTTCAAATTGTGAAAATCTACTCTAAATTAATGTATTTTTGTCATACTGGAAAATAATCATCGTAACCGAGCTGGAAACAAAATGGCAACAACCCAAAATTGAACAATATTTGCATTTCAAAATTAAAAACATTCTCAAAACGTTAATAGTGTAGGAATTGGTTTCAAATTCTAAAAATATAGTCAAAATGGATCTGTTTTTGTTATATTTAAAGAAAAAACAACGTACCCCAGTTGGAAATAAAATGGCAACACTCTAAACGTGAATTGGAGTAACCGACATTTGCATCTCAACTTTAGAAAAATTCTCAAAAAATTATCACTTCAGGAATTAACTTCAAATTCTGATAATTTACTCTAAATTAATGTATTTTTGTCATACTGGAAAATGATCATCGCAACTGAGCTGGAAACAAATTGGCAACAACCCAAAACTGAATTGGTGTAAACAATATTTGCATTTCAAAATTTAAAAAAATTCTCAAAACGTTAATGGCGTAGGAATTGGTTTCAAATTCTAAAAATATACTCAAAATTAATCTATTTTTGCTATAATTAAAGAAAAAACAGCGTAAACGTGAAATAAGCGAAACTTGCATCTCAACTTTAGAAAAATTCTCAAAAAATTATCACTTCAGGAATTAACTTAACTTAATGTAGTTTTGTCATAATGGAAAATGATCATCGCAACCGAGCTGGTAACGAAATGGCAACACCACAAAAGTGAATTGGTGTAAACGAAATTTGCAGCTTAAAATTGGAAACATTCTCAAAACGTTAATATCGTAGGAATTGATTTCAAATTCTAAAAATATACTCAAAATTAATCAGTTTTGGCTATTATTGAAGAAAAAACAATGTACCTCAGATGAAAATAAAATGGCAACACTCTAAACGTGAATTGGAGTAAGCGAAATTTGCATCTCAATTTTAGAAAAATTCTCAAAAAATTATCACTTCAGGAAATAACTTCAAATTCTGAAAATCTACTATAAATTAATGTATTCTTGTCATACTGGAAAATGATGATCGCAACCGAGCTGGTAACGAAATGACAACACCACAAAAGTGAATTGGCGTAAACGAAATTTGCTGCTTAAAATTGGAAAAATTCTCAAAACGTTAATATCGGAGGAATTGGTTTTAAATTCTAAAAATATACTCAAAATTAATCTATTTTTGCTACAATAAAAGAAAAAAATAACTTACCCCAGTTGCTAAAGTGCTTGAACAAGATCATTCAGCAAAAACTCGAAATGTCGGGTTTTCACATTAAATTGTAATTTACTCGAAAAATTTCTTATGTAAGATGGTAACATTTTTATACTGCCAGTTCGATCTCTTAAAATCATGAACAAAAATAGCGGGTTGTCATTTAAAAACAAATTACTTCTGAAAATCGACTTTCATGCAAAAATATATATTTTTTAGGTGGAAAGACCTCGGTCGATAACCCATTTCACATCATAAGATAAAAAAAATAGTTTAGTTGTAAACACTAGATGTACTTTAATATTGTGTATATTTTTATCCAAAAAAAAAAATCGATATGTTCAAGGATTAAAAAAAAATTCCGGTTTTACCGAATTTTTTCTTTACCATAGGCGCACACTGTAAAGTTAATTTAAAGATTTAGTCCAAATTTTCTCAAAATATTCTCCTTAGATGAAATCTGTTATATTCACTAACAAATGCAATGATTAAATGAGTATTTGTCAGCTGTAGATCCATATTTACTATGTCAATTTAATATTGGTTTGGTGTGTCCAAAATAAAATACTGGGAAGTGCATAAATCTACCCACACCAAACCAATATTAAATGAGGAATTCGGACATAATCCCGACAGCCGATAAAGTTAGGGTTAAGATAAGATTTTAAAATTTTGAAATTATTAATTAGTAATATGTACTATAGGCATTTAATAAATTAGTAAGAATAATCTAGAATTAATGATTTGTCGGGATTTCGACCCAGACCCATTAAATGAGTAATTCGAAAACGAAGAATATTCACAATTACCTGTAAATCGCCGCCATTTTGTGATGAAGCCCCCCACCAATTGATAGGTCGCGTCTATAGCGTTATGGTATCATTTACAGTATACACCTCAGTACAACCGGTGTAATTAATTTATTGATAGATCCTGTGCGTCGGTCATTAAATTTAAACGTAAGTCACTAACACATTTATAACTCATCCACTAACACTTCTGAAGAAATGAAAACTTTCACTTGTAGAATCATCGCCGCTGAATTAATAAAATTGGTACAATTGTTGGGTTCACCCTCAATTGCCACCCACTGGTTGCACTTGAAGTGACTATCTGCATTCCTGCCGTTTAACCGTACTTTATATAGCCAGATATAATTTATCGTGTTATCATGTTTATTTTTTCTGAAAATGTAGATTATGTGGCAGGTAAACGTTAAAGTTTTAATCTGTTCGTGGCTTGTGCGTACTCACCCCAAGAGATGGTTACAATTCATTCATTCACATCTGAATTTCTTTTTTTACAAATATTACGGGGAGTGGTTGGTTGTAGAAATATTCATGTATTTTTGGTAATCACCCAGTTTTAACAAAAGTTTCCTTATTGTGAGTTTGTCAAACTTAATTTTTTTTTATGCATTTTTACGTAATCCTTTAAAATAAATAATATTTACAAAATATTTTACATAACAAATAACCGGAAAATTGTAATATTTTGTATAGTGATTACATTAGACCATTAATTATAACAAATTTAAATAAACAACAATTATATAAGAAATAAAAAAAAAACTTGAAATTTGAAAAATTGTCCAAGCCAGAAATATAGTTATTTCAGAATCTGCTTCCTAATGTTATCAAAGACAAAATTTGTCGATTTTATCTAAAACTTAAAGACGTGATCAATTTATCACCTCATATGTATTGTTTTAAAGATATTATATTATTTACACATTGTTTATTTGAAAATAATTCAGTAGAATTTTGGAAAGAATATTTCAATGATTTCAGCATTATTTTCTACGATGCCTCGTAGATGTAATTGAAATTAATAAACCATGATTATAAAATTAAGAGCACTTCCTTTGTTAACATCTTAGCTTATTCATTTTATAGTTTTGATAAGTAATAATATCACACTTATTTATTTTATATAATTTATGGTCAGTTCTTAATCAAAACCTAAGTCATTATAAAATAAATCAGTGTGGTATTATCAAGGAAATGTTCTTTATATCAATTTCTACGAGATCACAAAATAGATCAATTTTGATATAACAATGTTCTGTTTTTTTTATGAATATTTGTTATAAAATGTTTACCCTAAAAGTAATAATAATGGTTTATAACAGCTGTACTGCTAATTAAATTGGCTGTATTTTAACCTTTATATCATCACAATCTAATAGCACGTTCTATTGATGTGCAATTTAAATTTTTAAATTCAAAAATTAAAATTTGACGTTATTCAATGATCTCACTAGAACGTTTGTTGGTACATTATTAAATCGCACTTTATATGCTATATTTTACAGTTAGAATCACCACAATCTAGCAACACATTCGATACTTGTGCAATTCTAAAAATCAAAAATGCAATTTTTGATTCACAGGACTTGAAAAACATGTGATTTTGACGTTTTCTTTTAATGATTTTACAAGCACATTTCCTGATTCCTTTTTGAAATTTACTATATTAGCTTCGTTTTAACGTTCCAAGTACAAATCTAATAATGTGCTCGGAAGTTGTGAAATTTTAAAAACCAGTGTCACGATTTTCGATGCCTGGGACTTCAAAACAAACAATTTTGGGGCGTTCTTACTGATTTGACATAAATAAATTAGCTGCGTTTTATGTAATTCGATTAATTAAAAAGGTCGTGACTGAATGGCGAATGCCCAAGTAAAATAAATAATAAATTAGTTACACTTTGGCGATAAAATTATCAAAATCCAATAACGTTTTCAAAACTTGTGCAATTTCAAACATCAAAATAGCGATTTTCAAGAAACTGCAATGTTCATCGATTTTAAAAGAATTTGTTTTACACATTTGTAAATAAAACTGAATTGGCTGTATTTTAACTTTTAGGGATCACATCACAATCTAACGACATATTCGATAGTTGTACTATTTCAAAAATCGAAATTACAATTTTTAAGGCAACTTGAAAAACATGCGATTTTTATGTTTTTTTTACAGCTTCTACAAAAATAATTAAAATCTATTATATTTGCTTCATTTTAACGTTTCAAGCATAAAAATCTAATAGTGTAATTTAAAAAAAATAGTGATGTGGCCATCATGTTACTTTCTCCGACTTGATGGTATCATTTATATTTACAAATAAGTAGAATAAGGAGATTGTACTGCCAGTTATGTTAACGCAAGTACGGCGACTCTCATCCAAAACTACTAATAAACATAACTGGCAGTACAATCTCCTTATTCTATTTATATACCAGTTAAAAAATTGATAAATATATCACTAGATTTATATTTACGCTTTCATGGTTCATTTTCAATTTAAATGTACATCAAACGTTTTGTAGACTCGGATGAAATTAACGTTTAAAACGTCAAATTTATTGAAGATGGAAAAATTATACTTCAAATTCAAAAACTCAGTTTACTCAAAAACTAAAGAGATTTCGAAAAAAACTTATTCTTTATAAGTTGTTCATTTTGACATTCTCTACAATTATTATTAACATAAATTTGCTGTAACTATTATCGTTTCATTATTATAAACCAAAAAAAAAAAATAATAAATTTTTTTCTTGAATAAAAATGATTTTATGAAAAATATTTTTAAGATGTTCGTTTCTTTGTTGTCTTCAATATTTGTTTAAATGTTTTTGTAATATTTTTCGTATTTAAAAAAATATTGGAGAAAGAAAAAACGGTTAAGGTAAACGCCCACTTCCGGTGTACGAAATTTTATCAAAAGTTTTCTAATTCTTCGGATTATCAAATAAGACTTATGTTCAACGCACAGACACACACGTAGACACACAGACACAATTTTTTTTTTCCAGAAATTGCTGAAATGGCATCTAGGGACCCCAAAACGGATATATAAAAAAAAATTGAAAAAAAAATCACGATCACAATACTTTCTCGTACTTCGTAACGGAGAAAGTAAAAACAGAATTACGATTTTCGAGGTCTAGGACTTGAAAAATATGCAATTTTTATGGTACCCAATGATTTTACAAAAAGAAAAATTACTCTAATTTTAAGTTTACTAAATTAGCTATATTTTGACGTGCGAATTATCAAAATATAACATCGGGTTCCGAGGCTGCGCAATTTTCACAAATTTCACAAAATCCAAATCACAGTTTTCTGTGCGAAGGAATTGAAGAGAATGCAATTTTGACGCTATTAATGGATTTCACTAGAATGATTAATAATTTTTTTAAATTATGCTTAATTGACTATATTTTTAAATTTACGTCATCAATTTTGAACAACACGTTCGAAAGTTCTGCAGTTTAAAAAAAGATGGACTATATTTTGACATCAATTGCGAACAATTTGTGCAATTTTGAAAAATTAAAACCGCAAGATTCAAAAAACTTCAGACGAATTCAGACGTCTTGTAATATTTTTTTTAATATACTAGATTTAACAAAATTTAACAGCACGTTCAGAAGTTATTTAATTAAAAAAATAAAATAAAATGTTAATTTTGCCCGAGTAGAGTTTGAAAAACATGTAATATTTGTCCTTTTTACTAATTACAAGAAAATATCTTGACACGTTTCTGATCCATACTAAATTGGTCACATTTTGACGTTTCAATTATCAAAATCGAGCATTATGTTCGGAAGTGGTGGAATTTTGAAAATATAAATCACAATTTTCGAGACACACAGACACGTTTTGTAAGAAAGTTTCATTTTAAGTTTTTCGAATTTACCAAATTCGCTAAATTTTGGTGTTTAAATAATCCAAATTTAACTGCGTCTGGTAGTAGTGTAATTTTCGAAAATCGAGAAAACAATTTTTGAAATAAGGTACAGTTTAAACGTTTTGCACTGGTCTCACGAATAAGTTTTTGAAATTTACTTATTTTTTTATATTTGAAGGTCTTTTTGAGTCATGAACACATTTTTGTAAGTGAGGACCTTTTGTTTGCTCTCCACTTTGTTTTCAGGGTAAATTTTAAAATTGTGGAAGAGGACTTTTTTGATTCCAATTTGCTTTGTGCCCATTTTTACTTTCTCCGTTACGAAGTACGGGAAAGTATTGTGATCGTGATTTTTTTTTCAAATTTTTTTTTACGGAAATATCCGTTTTGGGGTCCCTAGACAATTTCTGTAAAAAAAATTGTGTCTGTGTGTGTGTGTCTGTCTGGCTGTGTGCGCTGTATCTCAAAAACTAATAGAGCAATAGATATGAAACTTTGAACATAAGTCTTATTTGATAATCCGAAGAACTGAAAACCTTTTGGTAAAATTTCATACACCGGAAGTAGGTGTTTACCTTAACTGTTTTTTGTTTTTTGCCAATATTTTCTTAAATATGAAAAATATCACAAAAACATTTAAATAAACATTGAAAACAACAAAAAAATGAACATCTTTTGCTTGAAAACATTTTTCATAAAATCATTTTTATTCGAGAAAAAAATTTATTATTTCTTTTTAATTTTTGGTTTATAATTATAAAACTGTAATAGTTACAGCAAATTTATATCAATAATAATTCTAAAGAATGCCAAAATAAACAACTTCTAAAGAATAAGGTTTTTTCGAAAAAGTTTTTGAATTTGCAGTATAATTTTTCCTTCTTTCATAATTTTGAGTTTTAAACGTCAGTTTCATCCGAGTTTACGCAACGCCCGATGTAAATTTAAAATATGATTTCAATTGAAAATAAACCATGAAAACGTACATATAAATGGCTATGATACCATCAAGTCGGAGAAAGTAACATGATGGCCACATCACCATTTTTCATCATAAAATTCCTCTTCTTAGTGACGTCACTGAACGTAATTTTCAAGGGCTGCCAATTATTTTATACTTTTTGATCTCATTGTTCTGTTTTCTCATTGACGTAAAAAAATGACCAATAATTTTTTCAGGCATGGCCAATTTTCAAGATAATTAAAAAAGAAAATTTATGAAAAATTAATAATTGATTCATTAATCTTCCAAATAATTGCACGTAAGCATAGTTTTTTAATCGAATAATTACGCATTTTTCAAGTCGATGAAAAAAATTCAAAAACAAATGCTAAAAATTTGAAACTTTGAAAAATTACTCAAACTCGATTCAGCTTTATGCTTCAATCAAAATATGAGAACACTTTATTCCTAATTTTCGAAATAATGGAAAAAATTTAAAAACAAATGTTAAAAATTTGAAGCTTTTGAAAATTTACTCAAACTCTATTCAGTTTTATGCTTCGATCAAAATATGACAACACCTTATCCCTAATCTTCGAAATAATCAAACGTAAGCACAGTTTTTTAATAGAAAAATTACGAATTTTTCAAGTCGATGAAAAAAATTTAAGAACAAATGCTAAGAATTTGAAACTTTGAAAATTTACTCAAACTCGATTTAGCTTTATGCTTCAATCAATATATGACAACACCTTATCCCTAATCTTCGAAATAAACAAACGTAAGCACAGTTTTTTAACAGAAAAATTGCGCATTTTCAAGTCGATTAAAAAAATTCAAAAACAATTGCTAAAAATTTGAAACTTCGACAATTTACTCAAACTTGATTCAGCTTTATGCTTCAATCAAAATATGACAACACTTTATCACTAATTTTTGAAATAATCAAACGTAAGCACCGTTTTTCAATAGAAAAATTACGCATTTTTCAAGTCGATGAAAAAAATTTAAAAACAAATGCTAAAATTTTTAAACTTTAAAAGTTTACTTAAACTGGAAACAGCTTTATGCTTCAATCAAAATATGATAACACCGTATCCCTAATCTTCGAAATAATCAAACATAAGCAAAGGTTTTCAATAGAAAAATGACGCATTTTTCAAGTCGATGAAAAAAATTAAAAAACAAATGTTAAAAATTTGAAACTTTGACAATTTACTCAAACTCGATTCAACTTTATGCTTCAATCAAAATATGACAACACCTTATCTCTAATCTTTGAAATAATCAAACGTAAGCATAGTTTTTCAACAGAAAAAATTACGCATTTTTCGAGTCGATGAAAAAAATTTAAAACCAAATGCTAAAAATTTGAAATTTTGAAAATTTACTCAAACTCAATTCAGCTTTATGCTTCAATTAAAATATGATAACACCTTAAACGTAAGCACAGTTTTTTAATAGAAAAATTATGCATTTTTCAAGTCGACGAAAAAAATTAAAAAACAAATGCTAAAAATTTGAACACTTTGAAAATTTACTCAAATATGATTCAGCTTTATGCTTCAATCAAAATATGACAACACCTTATCCCCAATCTTCGAAATAATTAAACGTAAGCACAGTTTTTCAGCAGAAAAATTACTCATGTTTCAAGTCGATGAAAAAAATTTAAAAACAAATGCTGCAAACTTGAAACTTTCAAAAATAACTTAAAAACCATTGAGCTTAATGTTTCTGTGGAAATATTATAACACATTATTCCTAATTTTTGAAATAATCACAATAATTTTTTTTTTCGAACATTTTTCTTTTATCATTTTTGGTCTATAATTAGGATATGATAATAGTTACATCAAATTGTAATATATATTTCATGTAACATCATCATATCCTAATTATAGACCAAAAATGATTAAAGAAAAAATTTCGAAATTTTTTTTTTATTGTGATTATTTCAAAAATTAGGAATAATGCGTATATGCGACGTTTTATCTTACAGTAACAAACTTGAAAAAAATTGAAAAAGCGACGTGAACTGTATTTATTGGAGATCTAATCAGGCAGAAAATATTTTTTGTTAATAAATGTCACGATTAATAATTTTAATTAAGTGCTCACATAATTTCATCTCATAAAAGTTTTGTTAAAATGTGTGACGTTCGTTATTATGGAACTAACCTCACTTTTAGATCATTTATAAAATGAATTCAGTACTGTCAGTACTCTCAGTACTGTCAATTACTTTGATGCCACCTTCATAAAATTACACCCGGTACATCTGCTACTGCAAGAATTTAACATATGTAATGGGTAAACTACTCCTAAAGTAAATGTTGTTGTGAAGTTGTGATCTGATTGTATCTCTGGGTTGTCATCATCCCCTGAAAGGGGAATTAATTATCATATTTTTTACGGACATAAATATTTCAGTCGGAAAGAGGATTTTGTTAAATGCTCCAAATATTAAACAAGTTTTCGAAATCGAGGCACAGCACACCTGAGAAAAAAATTGTTTGCACAATGATAAGATAAGGAACGCTCGCATGAAACAGTAAGCTGAGCTACAGCGTTTTTAGGAATTAAAACGTTAACGGTATAAATAAACACCAAACATAATTCACGTTCTTCGTAACGTAGAAACGATTGCAATTACTTACTTACAGATTTAGAAAAATAATATGTTCAAGACTTTTTTAACTGGGTAAATTGAAAGAATTATAGGTATCGATTTTACCTTTTGGAAAATAGTTTTTTTTTTCGCGCACCAACAATACAATTTACACCGGTGATAATTAACAACTCGACTGATTACTATCTAAAATTCTACCCTGTATTATAGTTAAGATAATTATGTTTGCCGGTAGATACTGCAGTATCTTTACACAAATAAGATATGTGGGCTGATGATATGACGTGAATGGTTATTAGCTCAATTTTGGCAACTGTATGAATTCATTTGCTTATAAAATTCAAATTTTTTTAAGGAATCGTTAATGTAGACGTGCCTTTTCAATTAAATTAGCGTTATTCGACTTTTCGTGGATCAATAATTTTCTTATCGGGTTTAGATAACGCGGACGAGATAAAGATGGCGCTTTGTTTGAATAAGAAACGTTTTTAATTAAATCATTGGTTTCGCGGAATTTGCACACGTTATAATTAGATCGCTTGAATTGATGAAATTAATAATAATTGGCAAAATATTATTGGGCTATTTTGACTGAATATCAACGAAATGTAAGGAGCTAAGAAATAATACGAAACTTGATTTTGTAGTTTAAAGAAAAGTAGAATCGAGGGTGGTGGGTGGGTCCTATTATACTATTCATTTCATGGATGATAATTATCAGAACTGGCACGAACGGCCACTGTTCAACTGAATTTAGCTGTTTACAAAATTGTTAATATAAAGATCGTTGTCATGGTAAAGGTAAATGAATTTTTATCCACTTGCAATTTTTTTTCTCCGCCGTTTTAAATACACATACAAGTTGAATTATCTTTGTAAGATTGAATTTTGCAGAGTTACGAAGAGTTTGAATATTTATATTTGCAGGCTACTTTTCGTTTTTATTTAATTTATTTAATGGTTCTGCAACAAGTAAAGATTTTCAATGCCAATGAGGGAAGAGAAAACGATAATTGACATTGAAAATTTCAATAAAATAAATTAAGACGAAAAATAGCCTGAATATATAAATATTAAAGTTGTTCGTAATTCGGCAAAAAAAAAATTGTACCAAGTGGCTCCACCATCAAAAAGTTCCACGAGCAGTCACTGATTTTCAGAACGAAAAGCGAGAGCGGGCCGCGGTTGTTTCGCATGGCAAACGCACACTTTGGGAATGATTCTCAACCCCTTACAGTGCGAATAAAGAAGTCTAGTTTCAGAAAATTAAATTTAAAAAAATCGATTTTTTTTTAAATTTTCTAGTAGTGACCCCCTTAATAGAACACCCTGTATATTTGTTATGTCATTGAATAGAACTTTAAATCAGCTTTACATAGATGATATAACATGGTTAATTAAATTCATGTAAATTAACGAGAAAAAACGATTATATTAGAAATTTTGTGTCTCAAATCTTCAATTAAAAATCGAAATAAAAAAATTGTGCTGTGGCTATCATGTTACTTTGATTTATATTTATATTTTCAATTTAAATGTACATCGAGCGTTTTCTAGAAACGGATAAAACTGACGTTTAAAACGTCAAAATTATGAAGAATAAAAATGACAAATTATGAATCTTCAAGAAAAGTCTTCAAAAAGAGTCCGGTAAAAAAAAAAACGAATATAGATTACTGACAAAAGTGCAAAAAAAACCTGAAAAAACGTCCTGAACAAAAAGGTCATGATAAAAAGGTCCTAATAAAAAGTTCAGAAAAAGTCTGAGTCCTGATTCAAAAATGTCTTGAAAAATAGGCCCTAAGAAAGAAGTCCCGAAATAAGAGTCTTGGCAAAAAAGTTATGAAAAAGGCCCGATAAAGTCCGGAATGAAGTCTTGAAAAAAAGTCCTGATAAAAATTGTTTTGAAAAAGTCATGATAAAAATTGTGTTGAAAAAAAAATCCCCAGAAAAATCTAAAGTTCCGAAAAAAAAGGCACTAAAAAAGGTCTTCAAAAGTCCTGGAAAAAGCCTAATAAAAATTGACTTGAAAAATAATCCCCAGGAAAGTTTTGAGAAATATTCCTGAAAAAAATGGTCTTTAAAAAAAGCCTTAGGAAAGACCTGAAAGAAAACCTAAAAAATGTACTGAAAATATAGTTCTGAAAAAAATGCCTTGAAAAATAAATTTCAAAGAGACTCTTAGAAAGAAGTGCTGAAGGTAGTCTTGAAAAATTTCTGAAAAAAATGCCTAAAATGAAGAAAGGCCTAAAAAGAGTCATAAAAAGATGGTCTGAAAAAGAGGCCTGGAAAAATTCTTAAAAACTGTCTTGAAGAAATCTTGAAAAAGTCCAATAAAATCCTAAAAATAAATTCTAAAAAAAAAAGATTTTAAAGAAATGTCTTAAAAAAATCCTGAAAAATGGTCTGTAGAAAAAGTCTTAAAGAAGACCTGAAAAAAGTCCTAAAAAAGTTCTGAAAAATTTGTCTTGAAAAATAAATCCCATAAAGAGTCTTGGAAAAGACCTTTGAAAAATCCTGGTGACGAAAGGCAAGACAAAAATGTCCTGAAAACAAGGCCTGAAAAAATGCCAGGTTACAATCCTAAAAAAAAACGTCTAGAAAAAATCCTGAATAAAGTCCTAAACTAAAATTCTGAAAAAAAGTCCCGAAAACAAAGTTCTGAAAAAGCAGTCCTTAACAATGTCCCAAAAAAATATCCTAAAAAAAGACCTTAAAAAAAATCCCGGAGAAAGAAATCTTGAAAAAAAAAATTGTCCGGAAAAAAGACCTTCAAAAACATCTTGAAAATCTTGAAAAGAAAAATTGTACTGAATTTCCTTTTTTTAAATTGTCCTGAAAAGAATTCCCAAAAGTGTGTCCTTGAAATGGTTCAGAGAAACGACCTGAAAATAAAGTCTTGATAAAAAGGCCCTACAAATGTCATGAAAAATAGTCCCAAAATCAAGTACTGAAAAAAATTGCGGGTGTTGAAAAAAGGCCTAAAAAGTCCCGAAAGAAAATGTTTCAATAAAAGTACCGAGGAAAAGGTTCTGGAAAAAGAAGTCGTGAAAAACCGTCTTGAAAAACAAAATCGTGAGAAAAAGTACTTAATAAGTCCCGAAAAGAAAAAAAAATCCGAAGAAAGAAAATCCTGAAAAAGTACTGATAAAATTTTTGAAAAAAGTGTCCTTGTCCAAAGAAAAGTCCTGCAAAGCAAAGTCCGGAAACAAAAAACTTTAAAAAATCCACGAAAAAGGCCATCAAACAGAAGCCCTTAAAAAGTCCCGAAAGTAACATGATGGCCACATCATCATTTTTTTATATAAAAAACTTTTCCACCACAAAGAGCTTAAAATTTGATCTATTTTTTACAAACGCGCGACGCAGCGGAGCAGCTTCTGCGCCCTTCAAATCTTCGCCGGAATGTTTCGCCTTTTCTGGGCAATTTTTACAAAAAAATTAAGAAAGAATGGTCGTAACTTGGTAATTTTTTATAAAAAAACTTTTCCACCACAAAGAGCTTAGAATTTGATCTATTTTTTACAAACGCGCGTCGCAGCGGAGCAGCTTTTACGCCCTTCAAATCTTCGCCAGAATGTTCCGCGTTTTCTCGGCAATTTTTACAAAAAAAAAAAAAAAATAAGAAAAAATGGTCATAACTTGGTAATTTTTTTTTATAAAAAACTTTTCCACCACAAAGAGCTTAGAATTTGATCTCTTATTTACAAACGCGCGTCGCAGCGGAGCAGCTTTTGCGCCCTTCAAATCTTCGCCGGAACATTTCGCGTTTTCTCGGCAATTTTTACAGAAAAATTTAAAAAAATGGTCATAACTTGGTAATTTTTTTTTTATAAAAAAACTTTTCCACCACAAAAATCTTAGAATTTGATCTATTTTTTTACAAACGCGCGCCGCAGTGGAGCAGCTTTTGTGGCCTTCAAATTTTCGCCGGAATGTTTCGCGTTTTCTCGCCAATTTTTACAAAAAAAAAATAAGAAAAAGTGGTCATAACTTGGTAATGTTTTTTTTTTATAAAAAAACTTTCAACGGATCAGTTTATGCGCCCTTCAAATCATCGCCGCTATCAATGACGCGCACACAAAGATCGATTGATCAAAGTATATCTTGATTTATTAGAGCATGAAGTATTTAAAACACTTTTACATAACCAATATTTAAAAATTCATGACCAAATAAATGACGTAAATTCTTCGTACGGAATTATGCAATGGACATTCTCATGTTCCGCTCCGAAAACGGAAGAAAAACCCAATTCACGAACGGATATTACTGTTTGCCAAAACGTCTGCTACGTCATACCCCTAACGTCATCACTTTTTTTTTCAACAAATGCACCTTCAAAGCATCATCCGACCATCCGGTCCGACTCGCGCCCTATCCAAATAACATTATTACGAGCCATAAGACAATACGGGAGTAAACACCCGTGTAAATATGTAACAGTTGGAACAATGCGAGAATTTTTACCATGACAAACCTTGAGTTGGAAAAGGAAGAGCACCGTGAGTAATTGTTTGTCGTGTAAAAAAAATGGTAACATATTTGCCGAGCAAACACCTCTCCCATTTTTCTCGATTTCTGTCAGGTTTCGTCGCGAGGCAGTTTAGTATTACACGCACGTTCGTTTTCAGATGTCCGAAATCAAGAAGGAGGACTCTCCTCAAAATGAGTGCGCGCTACTGGAATCCCCGCACAGGGAGGAAGTCGTCGTGGCGGAAGAGCCCACACCTCAACACCAGGAACAGCAACAATCTGTTATCATCAGGAGGCAGATCATCACACCAGCCGGGACTATAGTCGATCGAGGTGAGGAACAAAATCTTACTCCGGAAGACGCGGTCAATATATCTCCACCGGCATCCAACTCCCACGAGGGTTTGGAGTACGAGGATCAACAGCAGTACATCGAAGGGACCATGCTGGTGGCGCAAGGATACGCTACTCAAAACGATTACCAGGAGCAGCAGTACGCTGTTAACAATCCGGCGGATCATATCGAAGCTCTTCCGGCGAACGCGCAATTTAAAACCGAAGACACCAGCAGGATAGAGTATACGACTTTGGACAGCGTTGGGCCCGGACAGTACCAACAAAATTGCTTCTCTGATACGGTGCCGTACTACGCGTACTTCAAAGGAAATAGATCTGACGGTAGTTCTCCGAATCCGGTGTTGTTGAACGATCCCAAATTGTATTCGGTTTGTTTTTGAGTGAAGGTTCCAAATGTTTGGATTTAACTTCATTGTTTCAGGATTTGGATTTGCAACCGAGTGAAAGCGTGACGTTAAACGGGCCGAGTAGTTCGATTCAGTTTGTTCAGCAGTACCAGTACTCTCCGGCGGGTGGTTTGAATGGACAGCCGAATGGAGGGTACAACAATTATAATAATGTGTAAGTATTTTTTAAATTAACGCATAATTGTGAAATTAATTTATTTGCAAACTGGAGCATTTTTTATTAACTATGTGAAGTGAAGCTTAAATAAATCCTAAAGATAAATATTGTAACAACGATATTTTGAATATATTTTACATTCACGACGAATGTGTAAGAGTTGTGCAGAAGACTTGTCGAATATTTAATTAAAGGTATCCCCATTTAACGCCAATTAATAGAACCGAAGCGAACTTGTAATACCCCTGATTGAAGTATTATATTGTACAATACTTCAATCCAGGGGCGGCTCGTGGTATAGAGCCAAGGAGCCATGGCACTACCTGTAGTTTAAAGCTTAGCAAGAATTTTTAATAAATTCTTAAAACACTTTTTCGCCAGTTACTTTGGTCTAGGAAGATTATTGTTATTAGATTCGCAAATAATTGTTTTATTAAACTAAATGGTGATTTTGAAAATTCACCAATTATTTCGCAAATTGGGAATTTTTGAAAATTTCAGATCTCGCATTAAAAATTTAAAAATAAATAAAACGTCTCTACTAAATTCTACAAAAAATAAATTAGATTTACAAATCATGGTTTTATCAGATGGAATGGAGTTTTTGAAAATCCACCAATTATTTCGCGAGTTGTGAATTTTTAAAAATTTTAGTTTTACAATTGTGTAATGCTCGAGTGAAAAATTTAAAAAATATATAAAACGTGTTGACTAAATTCTACAAAAAATAAATTAGATTTACAAATCATGGTTTTATCAGATGGAATGGAGTTTTTGAAAATCCACCAATTATTTCGCGAGTTGTGAATTTTTAAAAATTTTAGTTTTACAATTGTGTAATGCTCGAGTGAAAAATTTAAAAAATATATAAAACGTGTTGACTAAATTCTACAAAAAATAAATTAGATTTACAAATCATGGTTTTATCAGATGGAATGGAGTTTTTGAAAATCCATCGATTATTTCGCGAGTTTGAAAATTTTCATTTTTTTTATAAGTGGCTCTACCATCAACATGTTCCACGAGCCGCCACTGCTTCAATCAACGGCAGTACTAAACAGGCCTTAACAAGAAATAAATTTGTTAACGACGAAGTAGCTAACGAAGTACGTTGGTTAGCGTATTCTTTTTGTACAAAAATAGCCGCTCATCCCTTGCTATAGTCAAAAACGTGTTTTTTTTTTCATTCCTCCTGTGTATCCAACTAACTTTTGACTTTCGGTAGGTATCAGTACCTTAAAATAACAATATTATCTAATGTATTTTTATAAAACGGAAATGTTTGGCGGGAAATTCGAATTTTGACAATATAAAATATCACTAAATAGCGATTATTTCAGAGACGTTAAAAGGTGCACCTCTAGAAAAAAATATATAATGGGTGTCTATCGTTTCTTAATATGAGTGATTTTTTTCAGAATTTTTCGACTGGTAGAACGTGGTCAAAATAATTGAAAACCGCATTTTTGACTAATTTTAACCTTATTTATCACTTTTACATTGTAAAACATTTTATTTGCACATTTTAGATCATTTCTTGTATACTACACAATTTTGTTTTGCTCATTTACTGGGAAACTCCAATGCCTGAAACTAAAAAAAATCATTCAAAATTACTTTTTTCGTTAAAATCGAAAGGTGCTACTGCCGAATTAATACTAAATGTTAAGTACGTAATTTTTACGCAAAATAAATGGTAGTAATAGATAAGTTTATTTTTGAAAAATACATCATCACAAAATGAAAGTGATAAATAAGGTTAAAATTAGTCAAAAATACGGTTTTTCATTATTTTGACCATGTTCTACCACCCGAAAAATTCTGAAAAAATCACACATATTAAGAAACAATAGACACCTATTATATATTTTTTCTAGAGGTGCACCTTTTAACGTCTCTGAAATAATCGCCATTTAGTGATATTTTATATTGTCAAAATTCGAATTTCCCGCCAAAAATTCCCGTTTTATAAAAATACATTAGATAATATTGTTATTTTAAGGTACTGATACCTACTGAAAGTCAAAAGTTAGTTGGATGCACAGGTGGAATTAAAAAAACGAAACAAAAAACACGTTTTTGACTATAGCAGGTGACTTTTTTATGATCCTAAACATTATTTTAAATCTCCCAGCTCATTTCATTTGGAGGCACTTTTGATCATCTTATTCCGCTATACCCTTTCATAGTGTGTCAAAAAAAATTAAATTATTTTTTCATATAAACATTTTCTGTAATATCATTTTTTAATGATTATAATTCTCAAACGCAATAATTATTAAAAAAACTAAATATACCGAAATGGTTGATCTTTCATCGAGCAATCGCCCTGGAAGTTAATTTTTAATGAAAAATCATCACTTTCACGATTCAGTTAAAATAACTCAAAAACTAGGTAAGCCATATTTTTGGATTTTGATTAATTTTTAATTCTCAATTTTCATGCCAAATTTGATGATACTCCACCAAAATAATTTTGAGAAATCTAGGGTGGCATATTTTTGGATTTGATTGATTTTTAATTCTCAAATTTTTGATGAAAAATCATCACTTTCATAATTTAGTTAAAATATCTCAAAAACTGGGTAAGCCATATTTTTGGATTTTGATTAATTTTTAGTTCTCAATTTTCGTGCCTAATTTGATGATACTCCACCAAAGAAATTGAGAAATCTAGGGTGGCATATTTTTGGATTTGATTGATTTTTAATTCTCAAATTTTTGATGAGAAATCATCACTTTCATAATTCAGTTAAAATATCTCAAAAACTAGGTAAGCCATATTTTTGGATTTTGATTAATTTTTAATTCTCAATTTTCGTGCCAAATTTGATGATACTCCACCAAAATAATTTTGAGAAATCGCTCTCGAATTTTTCATTTAAAAGCACCACACACTTGCAATTAAACCAAAATAACTAAAAGACAAGGAAAGGGGGTGTTTTACCATTTTCATTGATTTCTGCATTCGAAAGAAAACCGAAAAAATATTTTTTTACAACTTGATTACTAGTTGTTTTGACAAAGAAAAAGCACTTTTTAAAACACTTTTGTAAACTCTTCCAGAAAATAATTTAATTTTTTTAAGTACACCGTCTCGTTATACAGGGTGTTACAAATTCGATGAATACGCATTGCTATCTCGGTAATTATAAGAGATAGAGAGTTGGTTAAATGAAGGCGAATTTTAATGTTGAATAATTTTTTTTTTATATTCTTACTTCCGGAAACAAAAACCCCGAAAAAAACAATTTTGGCTATTAACTTTATTACTGGTTATTTAAAAAAGCCAAGAGCACTTTCTTAATACACTTTCAGAAAATATTTTTTTTTGAATACGACGTTTCGTTATACAGGGTGTTGCAAATTCGATGCATTAACATTGCTTTCTCGGTAACTATAAGAGATAGAGTGTTTGATAAATGAGGGCAAAGTTGCGCATTTTAAAGCTGAATAATAAATTTAAAAATTTTCGATTACTTCCAGAGACATTAAAAACAAACCGAAAAAATCAATTTTGATTTTTAGTTTCTTACGACTTTATTACTGGTTATTTATAAAAACAAAGATAACTTTCTTGATGCACTTTTATAAGCTCTTCCAGAAAATAATTTTATTTTTTAAAGACGACGTTTCGTTATTCAGGGTGTTGCAAATTCGATGCATTTTAAAGCTGAATAATAAATTTAAAATTTTTCAATTACTTCCAGAGATATTCGAAAAAAAACGCGAAAAAATCAATTTTGGTTTTTAGTTTTTTTACGACTTTATTACTGGTTATTTCAAAAACAAAGAGAACTCCTTGATGCACTTTTGTAAGCTCTTCCAGAAAATAATTTTATTTCTCAAATACGGCGTTTCATTATACAGGGTGTTACAAATTCGATGCATTAGAATTGACATCTCGATAACTGCAAGAGATAGACTGTTGTTTAAACTAAGACAGTGTTGCATATTATATTTAATGTTGAATAAGTATTTTTTTTATATTCTTACTTCAGGAAAAAAAAACCCGAAAAAACAATTTTGCCTAATAATTTTATACGACTTTATTACTGGTTATTAAAAAAAAAACAAGAGCACTTTCGTAATACACTTTTGTAAGGTGTTAAAATATTTTTTAAATACGACGTTTCGTTATTCAGGGTGTTGCAAATTCGATGCATTTTAAAGCTGAATAATAAATTTAAAATTTTTCAATTACTTCCAGAGATATTAAAAAAAAACGCGAAAAAATCAATTTTGGTTTTTAGTTTTTTACGACTTTATTACTGGTTATTTCGAAAAACAGAGAACTTTTTGATGCACTTTTATAACCTCTTCCAGAAAATAATTTTATTTTTTAAATATGGAGTTTCATTATACAGGGTGTTACAAATTCGATTCATTAGCATTGATATCTCGATTACTGTAAGAGATAGAGAGTTGTTTAAATTAAAACAAAGTTGCGTATTTGATTGCTGAATAATTTGTTAAAAAGAAATTTAAAATATTCCTACTACTTTCGGAGATATTCAAAAATACCGAAAAAATCAATTTTGGTTTTTAGTTTTATACGACTTTATTACTGGTTATTTCGAAAAACAAAGAGAGCTTTCTTGATGCACTTTTGTAAGCTTTTCCAGAAAATAGTTTTATTTTTTAAATACGGCGTTTCGTTATACGGGGTGTTACAAATTCGACGCATTAGCATTACCATCTCGGTAATTATAAGAGATGGAGAGTTGATTAAACAAAGGACAAAGTTGGGTATTTTCATGCTGAATAATTTGTTAAAAAGAAATTAAAAATATTCCTACTACTTCCGGAGATATTCGAAAATACCGAAAAAATCAATTTGGTTTTTAGTTTTCTAGGACTTTATTACTCGTTATTTCGGCCCGTTGGTGTAGTGGGTACAGGCGAGCGCTTGTGCCGGTTGCACCGCGTGCCGTGTGGGTTCGAATCCCAGCCCGGGTGAAAGCTTTTTCGGGGATCGAGAAGTATTCGTTCGGGTCCATGGTTGTTGTATACATCTGACATTATTCATTGGTTTATTTGTTCATTTATTCATCCTAAATTGCATACATACATAACCCGGTCGTGACTGAATGCCTCAAGCCCAAGTAAAAAAAAAAAAAAATACTCCTTATTTCGAAAAACAAAGAGCACGTTCTTAATACGCTTTTGTGAGCTCTTTTAGAAAATAATTTTATGTTTTAAATACGACGGTTCGGTATTTAGATATCAACTTTATTTTTTTAAATACGAACCTGGATTTTTTATTTCATTTTTAAGTAGCTTTTCATCTCCCAAAATGAATGATGTGTCACACAAAATTGTTTGCTGTAGGAGTTATTAAAAATTGAAGAGTAGGCAAGACTTTTTGTTTATTGCGCAACCACCACGCGTCTTCGATTTTGATTTTAATAGTATATTGTACAATGAGCATATAATGATATAACTCAAACGATTTGCTCCACTCGCCTACGGCTCGTTCCGCAAACATCGTTCTCATGATTAATAGCCATTATATGCGAGTTGTACACTATACTTTGTTAAAATCAAAATCAAAATAAAAGAAAAAACAAAACCAAAACCAAAATCAAAATTAAATTCGACATTAAAATTGTAATTACAATTACAATTAAAAAATAATTCAAATCAGTATTAAACAGGGTAAACAAAATATTATCATAAATCGCGTTCTGTGAATGAAAGCGCGAATTAGCGTGTTTAATAACCATATTAAACACGCAAATACGTGTTTAAGAAATTGAGTGTTAAATGTACCCCATTAATGTTGCCCATACAATTAAATAATTCGCACATTATAACATTTTCCTGAACAAAACATTTTAAACTTGCCTTATTACAGAATTTTTCCAGCAGGTGTTTGTGCCGCCCTGGAAGTAGTTGGATGTTGGTACTATTGTAGAGTTCTGTGTTGCTGATGTTATGACCCACTTACGTGTCGGATTTTGGTGATAATGCGTATCGCTGATCTTTCAGCTATATAAAGATTTTTTACACGAGGAGAAAATAATGGAACCATAGTCGATCATAGGCCTTCATATTGTTTTTTAGATATGAGATGCTGTTTTAATTATTCTACTTCCTTTGAATGCGGAAGACTATAACTCAAGACTTAACTTTTTAGTATAATTTCTTTGTATGCAGATTAAAGTTTATTTTATGATCAATTAGGATACCCAGGTACTTAGCAGATGGTTTTGGAGTGATCGCCTCGTTCTAGTCTTACGTAGTGAGCTTTTTTGATGCGGGATGAAAAGTTGTGTTTTTTTGGGGTTTGTTTGGACTAAATCAATTCTGTGTGTGATTTGCTAGTTGAAGTTGGTGGATAGTCGATTCGAGATTAGGGGAGTAGGATATTAGGATAATGTCATAAGCATATTGCAACAGATCGTTAAAATAAGTAGAATATTTCGTGACAATATAGGTTGTAGATTAATGGAGATAGAGGGGATGTTTGTGGCACACCTTGCTGAGAGGAGAATTGATAGGAAATTGCGTTTTTAAACTTGACTTAGGTAGTGCGGTTATGAAAATCATAATAAAAAAAAAGCAATCCCTTTAACCTGACAGAGTCGAACACTTTATTAAGTTCCAGATTTTAATCTTTGTAGATGCCATGTTTGTAGGTTGGATAATAAAACGGAAAGGGGGTGCATTGTAGATTGTTATCTTTCAAATATTTCTATAGTTTATTCTCGAGATGTGTTTCTAGAATTTTGCCATTGACGGGAAGAAGGGTAATTGGACGGTAGTTAGACGGTGAAGTAGGATTATCATTTGCTTTAGGGATCCATGTTAACAGACCTATTTTAAATTCGGGTGGGAATAGTTGATTGCAGATGCAGGAATTTAGATGATGCGGATCGAGTTGCTTAAGAATTGATCTGGGGATGTTATCCATGCCAGCTGAAGAGTTTTTATCAGAGGATAGAATGTCGTAGTATTCCTCTTCCGTTATTAGATCATAGATTGGCGTAGTCTCTTGAATTGGGAAGTTGTTGTTAAACCACGTTTTTATGTCGTTACAAGTTGTTTGGTCGTAGTTGACATTGTTACAGAATGTAAATTCGTCTTCAAATGTATTTGCAATGTCTACTTTGTTTGCGAGAATGTTTGCCTTTGAGGTTATTAATTCTGTCGCATGTCTTCCTTGTATTGTTTTATTCAATTATGGATTATTTTCTCAGATGTATTAAATTTTCTTTTGGTCGCTTGGTTGTCAGTTTGCTTAAAATATTTGTATAGTTCTCGATTTGTTTTTTTCTTTTTATGAGTCTTAATATAAACCATTGGGGGATAGTTGTGGTGGTGTGCTTTTGTTTTAGGGCAGTTGTTCCTTTCAATTACATTTGACAGGTTTGACATAAAAAGAGATATAGTTGTTTCTTTGATGCAGGAGTTTGCTATTGTATTTCTCCTGAAGTTATCACAAAATGCAAAAATCTCACTTTTTTAAAGATCAATAATTTTAAATTCACAATTTTGATTTTTGAAATTGCACAACTGCCAAACACGTCCGATTTTAATAAGTCTCACGTCTCGATGTGGAAAGTTTAGAGCAATTTCAAAATTAGTTCATTATTTTGTTCGTCAAAATTGCACGTTTTCAAAGTCCAAATATTAAAACTTGCGACTTTGATTTTTTTTTTAAATTGCACAACTGCCAATCTCCTCGTCTGATTTTGACAATCCTCACCTCAGAAAATGTGGCAAATATAATGCAATTTAAAAATTGGTTAAAACATTTTTCGTGAGATTGACGCAAAACGTCAAAATTGCACAAGTCCAAAGATTAAAATCTTAGATGCTGTTTTTTTTTTAATTGCTCAATTCCCCAGAGAGTTCTTCGATTTTAATTTTAAGATTTTTTAACTATCACAAAAAGCAAAATTCTAAGATTTTAAATTCGCAATTTTAATTTTTGAATGGTTTCATTAATTATTTTATAAAAATATTCATTTAGTTATCCAGTCTACGAAGACTATCCAAGTACAAGCCAAGGGCACGACATCGACAACCGACAATGCGCCAGCTGCGGCAATCCCGTAAACTTCTCCGGATGGACGGCCGACCCATCGGGAAACATTCTTTGCACGAAATGTGCGGACAACATCAAGAGACCAATGCCCAAGACTCAAAAGAAACAGGCTCCAGTAAGTGAATCTTTGAAAAATTTAAGCAATCATTACCCAAACTTCAATTACTAGGTAAACACGAGACGTAACGGAGTCAGGTGTGCCAATTGCTCAACTACAAACACGACTCTCTGGAGACGCAACAACGCCGGAGAACCAGTGTGTAATGCCTGCGGACTTTACTTCAAACTGCATAATGTAAGTTGACCACATATAACAATTTAGCTCATTATCTTACTTATTTCTTTAGTAAGACCATTTGTTCTTCTTCATCCTAATAAATTCTTGATTATTCTAAAATCCCGTACATACATTTGTAAAATTTGAAGGTAGAAACGCCAAAGTGGCGGAATCTATTGCCTGAATGCTGTACTGAACTAAATCCGGGTGGCTTTAACGGTGTTTGGAATATTTATATTCCAATAGTAATCTCCGTTTCCCCATCAGCAACTAAATACACAGATGAGACCTGAAAAGTCGAAACCGGTCTGTAGGTGTTCTGTTGGGGGAACAATATTTAATTGTAAAATTTGATTTATTTTTTGGAGTAATTTGATCTTTTGTAAACAGCATAGGTAATCCATATATTAGGAACATGTGTAATATGTACTTTAGCCTCACATATAGATATATTTAGTATTGATATTGAAACTGGAGATAAGATAAGGGTGTATTTGATCAAAGATTGCATCAATAAATGTGCAAAACGCTCTCACAAAATGGAGCAGCTATTTTTTTCGTAGCACGTTCTGAAATTGTGTCATGACTGTTACTCTTATCTAAAATGCCGAATATCTAGCAAACAAGCATCATAAATATATTTAAGTTTTGAAATAATTTAAATAAATATATGCATACATTGCTTCAGTTTTTATTTTAAAAGTATTCCAAAAATGCTAAAAGCTTTGTATGTAACTCGTCCAGAATAGCACTCCATGTCTAATAAAGTGTTATATTATGGACTAGTCACATAAATAACTATTAGAGTCATGATGTTTTTTTTTTGTTTTTTGGCATAGGTTTGACCATTTAGCCACTAACCATGATGGTTAATAAAAATATTATCATGTGCAAATTTCTGATAAATGTCACAATAGATAGAAGATACAGTATCGCTTATATAATTTATTATTATGATAAATAAATATCTATGCGATGGCAGAATTTAACAGTTAAGATATCCTCCGTATCAACCGTTGATATAGCCGGATAAAATATCGTATCTCCAGAATGTTTTTATCACCCGTTTCATTACTACAGATTGCGTTTTCTAGGTCAATCGCCCATCCAGCATGAGGAAGGACGGTATACAGACCCGCAAGAGGAAGCCGAAGAACAGCAGCGGCCAGGGAGGCCAAAGTTTGCCCAGTTATTCTTCAAACCATGGAATGGGAATGCATAATCATAACATACGTTAGTACAAACAATTATTATATAGTCTTAGTAAGAATTAATTTTGCAGAGTTTCGTAGGTTGAATATTTACATATTCAGGCTATATTTCGTTCTATAAAATTTATTTGATGCTTCTGCAACAAGTGAGGTTGCCTCAAATTTATTAATTATTGCGTCTTACTTATTTTACATATGATGAATGTGAGGCAATATCTGAAGAAATAAATAAATTAGAGACGACGTCTCTTGTTGCAGAAGCATTAAATAAATTTATTTAATGCTTCCGTCTCCAATTTATGTATTATTCAAATGCTCTTCAATTTTTAAAACTCCTATAGCAAACAATTTCTAGTATGTTAACTTTATGCCCATGAAACAAATCTTGTGAAATAATTTTAATGCAATAATTAAATATTTATGTTACAGTATACCAAATGCCAAATGACCTAAACGTGGTAGAAGCGCAATATCCAACTCAGTATATATTACCGCCTCAAAACATTCGTTTATCATCATCAGCCGTGACCAGAAGGTAATGAAAGAAAAAAAATGTATAGTTTAATCACTGCTAACAGCAGTAGGGGTAGTAATAATTCGAAGCTTGGCAACGTCGAAGCTTTGAAGATTCCAAAGAAACGGAGAGAAAGAAGTTTTCGTATTTTTCAAAAATTCGAAGTTGTGAAGATTCAAAGTATCGAAATTTCGAGTTTTTAAAGTTTTCAATTTTTTCGACTTTTCAATCCCAAAACCCTAGACACTAGACAGTTAAGGATTTAAACTTTTATGTAATTTCAAAATTTTTACCTTGATAACCCAAGACGAGTTGAGTTGCTGTAATAATAAATTAATATCAAACTAACGTATTGGCAAGGTAAGCAACAATAACATATCTTGCAAAATTAATTATTTTTGTTAGTTTTAAATAATAATAGAAGTTGTATTAAGTAAAAATGGGCAAAACTGCTACTTTTGAATCACGTTGCTACCTGTGATTGCTACTTTCTAATATCAGTGATTTTAAACTGTGACTAATTCAATTACAGAAAAAAATATCAAAAACGCAGGAAAAATTCTACAAAAAATTATCTTCAATGGCCGAAGTATCGCTTATTCAAAATCAATTTGATTTTCGTAAATTTACCAATTTTCAATAAAGATATGGATTTTTGAAAATTTTCGTTTTAATTTTTTGAGCACCAGAACAAAAACATCGCAGAAGAAAATATAAAACATGCAGGAAAAATTCCATAAAAAATTATCCTCAATGGCCGAAGTGTCGATTATTTAAAATCAATTTGGTTTTTGTAAATTTAACAATTTTCAATAGAGATATGGATTTTTGAAGATTTTCGTTTAAATTTTTAAGGCACCAGAACAAAAACATCGCAGAAATAAATATAGAAAATGCAGGAAAAATTCCATAAAAATCATCCTCAATGGCCGAAGTATCTCTTATTCAGAATAAATTTGGTTTTTGTAAATTTAACAATTTTTAATAGAGATATGGATTTATGAAAATTTTCGTTTAAATTTTTTAAGCACCAGAACAAAAACATCGCAGAAATAAATATAAAAAATGAAGGAAAAATTCCATAAAAAAACATCCTCAATGGTCGAAGTATCGCTTATTCAAAATCAATTAGGTTTTTGTAAATTTAACAATTTTCAACAGAGATATAGATTTTTGAAGATTTTTGTTTAAATTTTTTGAGCACTTGAACAAAAACATCGCAGAAATAAATATAAAAAATGCAGGAAAAATTCCATAAAAATCATCCTCAATGGCCGAAGTATCTCTTATTCAGAATAAATTTGGTTTTTGTAAATTTAACAATTTTTAATAGAGATATGGATTTATGAAAATTTTCGTTTAAATTTTTTAAGCACCTGGACAAAAACATCGCGGAAATAAATATAAAAAATGCAGGAAAAATTCCATAAAAAATCATCCTCAATGGCCCAAGTATTGTTTATTCAAAATAAATTTGGTTTTTGTAAATTTAACAATTTTCAATAGAGATATGGATTTTTGAAAATTTTCGTTTAAATTTTTTAAGCACCAGAACAAAAACATCGCAGAAATAAATATAAAAATCGCAGGAAAAATTCCATAAAAAATCATCCTCAATGGCCGAAGTATCGCTTATTCAAAATAAATTTGGTTTTTGTAAATCTAACAATTTTCAATAGAGATATGGATTTTTGAAAATGTTCGTTAAAATTTTTTAAGCGCCAGAACAAAAACATCGCAGAAATAAATATAAAAAATGCAGGAAAAATTCCATAAAAAAGCATCCTCAATTGCCGAAGTATCGCCTATTCAAAATCAATTTGGTTTTTGTAAATTTAACAATTTTCAATAGAGATATGGATTTTTGAAAATTTTCGTTAAAATTTTTTAAGCACCAGAACAAAAACATCGCAGAAATAAATATAAAAAATGCAGGAAAAATTCCATAAAAAAATCATCCTCAATGGCCGAAGTATCGCTTATTCAAAATCAATTTGGTTTTTGTAAATTTAACAATTTTCAATAGAGATATGGATTTTTGAAAATTTTCGTTTAAATTTTTTAAGCACTTGAACAAAAACATCGCAGAAATAAATATAAAAAAATGCAGGAAAAATTCCATAAAAAATCATCCTCAATTGCCGAGGTATCGCTTATTCAAAATAAATTTGGTTTTTGTAAATCTAACAATTTTCAATAAAGATATGGATTTTTGAAAATGTTCGTTAAAATTTTTTAAGCACCAGAACAAAAAAATCGCAGAAATAAATATAAAAAATGCAGGAAAAATTCCATAAAAAAGCATCCTCAATTGCCGAAGTATCGCCTATTCAAAATCAATTTGGTTTTTGTAAATTTAACAATTTTCAATAGAGATATGGATTTTTGAAAATTTTCGTTTAAATTTTTTAAGCACTTGAACAAAAACATCGCAGAAATAAATATAAAAAAATGCAGGAAAAATTCCATAAAAAATCATCCTCAATTGCCGAGGTATCGCTTATTCAAAATAAATTTGGTTTTTGTAAATCTAACAATTTTCAATAAAGATATGGATTTTTGAAAATTTTCGTTTAAATTTTTTAAGCACCAGAACAAAAACATCGCAGAAATAAATATAAAAAATGAAGGAAAAATTCCATAAAAAATCATCCTCAATAGCCGAAGTATCTCTTATTCAAAATAAATTGAGTTTTTGTAAATCTAACAATTTTCAATAGAGATATGGATTTTTGAAAATTTTCGTTTAAATTTTTTAAGCACCAGAACAAAAACATCGCAGAAATAAATATAAAAAATGAAGGAAAAATTCGATAAAAAATCATCCTCAATGGCCGAAGGATCGCTTATTCAAAATAAATTTGGTTTTTGTAAATTTAACCATTTTTAATAGACATATGGATTTTTGAAGATTTTTGTTTTAATTTTTTTAGCACTGGAACAAAAACATCGCAGAAATAAATATAAAAAATGCAGGAAAAATTCCATAAAAAATCATCCTCAATGGCCGAAGTATCGCTTATTCAAAATAAATTTGGTTTTTGTAAATTTAACAATTTTAGATAGAGATATGGATTTTTGAAAATTTTCGTTTAAATTTTTTAAGCACCAGGACAAAAACATCGCGGAAATAAATATAAAAAATTCAGGAAAAATTCCATAAAAAATCGTCTTCAATGGCCGAAGTATCGCCTATTCAAAATAAATTTGGTTTTTGTAAATTTAACAATTTTCAATAGAGATATGGATTTTTAAATTTTAAATTTTTTAAGCACCAGGACAAAAACATCGCGGAAATAAATATAAAAAATGCAGGAAAAATTCCATAAAAAATCATCCTCAATGGCCAAAGTATCGCTTATTCAAAATAAATTTGGTTTTTGTAAATTTAACAATTTTCAATAGAGATATGGATTTTTGAAAATTTTCGTTTAAATTTTTTAAGCACCAGAACAAAAACATCGCAGAAATAAATATAAAAAATGCAGGAAAAATTCCATAAAAAATCATCCTCACTGGCTGAAGTATCGCTTATTCAAAATCAATTTGGTTTTTGTAAATTTGCCAATTTTCAATAGAGATATGGATTTTTGAAGAATTTCGTTTAAATTTTTTAAGCACCAGAACAAAAACATCGCAGAAATAAATATAAAAAATGCAGGAAAAATTCCATAAAAAATCATCCTCAATGGCCGAAGTATCGCCTATTCAAAATAAATTTGGTTTTTGTAAATTTGACAATTTTCAATAGAGATATGGATTTTTGAAAATTTACGTTTAAATTTTTTAAGCACCAGAACAAAAACATCGCAGAAATAAATATAAAAAATGCAGGAAAAATTCCATAAAAAATCATCCTCAATGGCCGAAGTATTGCTTATTCAAAATAAATTTGGTTTTTGTAAATTTAACAATTTTCAACAGAGATATGGATTTTTGAAAATTTTCGTTTTATTTTTTTGAACACCTGAACAAGAAGGAACATTTGGAGATTTTCGCAGTTTGGAAAATTTGTTTTTATTTTTTTTAATTGCAATTTTTAAATTGGTTGTGTGGTATTATTTCAAAAGGTATATTTAGATATTCGCACTGAATCTTAAATTAAATTAAATTTTGAGTCATTTTGGGTTTACCATTCGTAGCAATTATTTTTATATATTTATTTTTCAGTTGATGAAAATCGTAATTTGAACATGAGCTCAAGAGTAAATGGTAGTATACTGTATTGAATATAAATTAATATTTAGATATGCTATTCTGCATTGTCTTCTTACAATCACGTTTTTGGGTAACAGTTGTGTGTGATTTTAAGGAGCAATCACAGTTTAAGTCACAGTTTAAATAGCAGTGATTTTAAGTAGCTGTGATTTTAAGTAGCTGTGATTTAAAGTAGCAGTGATTTTAGGTAGCAGTAATTTTAAGTAGCAGTCAAATTCGCCCATTAGTAACAGTTGTCTTTTGTTGTCCTGTTCACTTCATGGAGTTTTTATCATACTTGTTAGATGTGTTGCTGTTGGGAAAGGTACACATAACAACGGTTTTATCAATATTGTATGGCATTTTATTGTTGGGCCTCATGTCCGAAAGCCATGCCGCTGCCTAATGTTGAAGGCATGAAACAAAATTAAACAAAAGAGACATCAGCGGCTGATGACCTTAGCAGTCGATGCCGCCAAACACAAAATAATAATAAAAATAATACAAATTTATTTTTTCATTTGTCAACATTAGCGAAACTTTGAAAATTCGAAACTTCAAAGCTTCGAATCTTCAAAACTTTGAAACTTCAATCTTTGAAGATTTTCAATGACGAAAATTCAAAGCTTCAAATCTTCATAACTTCGTAACTATGAATCTTCGAAGACTTTCTACGAAGCTTCAAACATTCGAAATTGGAAATCAGTAATTATACATTGCAGTAACATGATGCCACAACTTGAACCAATTTCAATTTCATCAAGATCCAACATCGAAGAACAGGCGACGGTGATTACCTCCACCTCGTTGGTGAATCGATACCAGCATACTCCAGACGACAACTCAACCAGTGATGGAAATTAAGAATCAACAGAGATTTAAGTTATGTTAGTTTTAGTTTAAAGCTGAGCCATTCCATACACGTGCATACGATGAAATGAACAATAAATACCATGCACATATTGCACGTGGTATCGCTAGTCATTGCTATTTACCAAATATTATTTCAAGTTGTTTAAAATATTACGTGCAATATTATGTTTTATTTTTGTATATATATATTTAGCTTCTTATGGTAAAAACAAAGTTTTCTTTTTAAACACATTACAAGGATTGATATTCTTGTGGTCGTTTTAAGCTGTGAAGTTATAATTTTTTTGTCGAATAAAATTTATTTATATATGTAGATTAGAAGCTTGTAAATTTCTATTTTTAGATTTTAAATTTGCTAAATATAGTAACGTGTTAAAAAAATATTTTCTTCCATTAACATCCCAATAACATTTAAAAACTGATATAGTTTTAATTTTAATTAACACAGCTCACACCCACATGTTTTTTTCAGAAATTGTTAAAATCGCTTCTGAGATATTTCCGTTAGAGACAATCACTCGAAACAAATATTCTAAAGAATTTAATGAATTATTTATTTATTTAATTCAATAACACAAAATTTGCATTTATTTTTTATGACCTACATGCATGAACCAACAAAGCGAAATTTATAGACATGCGAGGTATACGTTTCGTTGGTACGGATGTTTCTTATGTTGCCTATATTAGCAATAGCTTAGCTGGTTGAAATAAAATAAAAACACTCTAAATTTCAATTAATGGCCTGACAAGTATTTGTTCATAAGGTAAAAATTGGGATATTATTTTTATGAAATATATGATGCATGTTTATTAATATTGATTTGAATGAATTTAGAGCGCCACAATTTAAAATTAACACACTCAAATGAAAAGCTTCGAGAGCGATTTCTCAAACTTATCAGATTTGGCACGAAAATTGAGAATTAAATATTACCAAATGCAAAATCACCTTCAAAATTTTCAAAAACATTAAGAGATAATGTATACTTCATATACTGTAAAACAATTGACATTCCCGAGCTGGAAACAAAATTACAACTCTCGAAACATGAATTATAGAAGGCGAAATTTGCATCTCGCGATTAGAAAAATCATAAAAACATTACCAACTGCAAAATTGCTTTGAAAATTTGCAAAAACACTAAGAGATAATGTATGTTTAATATACTGTAAAACAATTGACATCCCCGAATCGGAAACAAAATTGCAACTCTCGAAACATTAATTATTGAAGGCGAAATTTGCATCTCGCGATTAGAAAAATCATAAAAATATTACCAACAGAAAAATTGCCTTCAAAATTTGTAAAAACACTAAGAGATAATGTATCTTTCATATACTGTAAAACAATTGACATCCCCGAGCTGGAAACAAAATTGCAACTCTCGAAACATGAATTATAGAAGGCGAAATTTGCATCTCGCGATTAGAAAAATCATAAAAATATTACCAACTGCAAAATTGTCTTAAAAATTTGCAAAAACACTAAGAGATAATGTATGTTTAATATACTGTAAAACAATTGACATCCCCGAGCCGGAAACAAAATTGCAACTCTCGAAACATGAATTATAGAATGCGAAATTTGCATCTCGCGATTAGAAAAATCATAAAAATATTACCAACTGCAAAATTGTCTTAAAAATTTGCAAAAACACTAAGAGATAATGTATGTTTAATATACTGTAAAACAATTGACATCCCCGAGCCGGAAACAAAATTGCAACTCTCGAAACATGAATTATAGAAGGCGAAATTTGCATCTCGCGATTAGAAAAATCATAAAAATATTACCAACTGCAAAATTGCCTTCAAAATTTGCAAAAACACTAAGGGATAATGTATGTTTCTTATACTGTAAAACAATTGACATCCCCGAGCCGGAAACAAAATTGCAACTCTCGAAACATGAATTATAGAAGGCGAAATTTGCATCTCGCGATTAGAAAAATCATAAAAATATTACCAACTGCAAAATTGTCTTCAAAATTTGCAAAAAGACTAAGAGATAATGTATGTTTCATATACTGTAAAACAATTGACATCCCCGAGCCGGAAACAAAATTGCAACTCTCGAAACATGAATTAATGAAGGCGAAATTTGCATCTCGCGATTAGAAAAATTATAAAAACATTACCAACTGCAAAACTGCCTTCAAAATTTGCAAAAACACTAAGAGATAATGTATGTTTCATACACTGTAAAACAATTGACATCCCCGAGCCGGAAACAAAACTGCAACTCTCGAAACATGAATTATAGAAGGCGAAATTTACATCTCGCGATTAGAAAAATCATAAAAATATTACCAACTGCAAAATTGTCTTCAAAATTTGCAAAAAGACTAAGAGATAATGTATGTTTCATATACTGTAAAACAATTGACATCCCCGAGCCGGAAACAAAATTGCAACTCTCGAAACATGAATTAAAGAAGGCGAAATTTGCATCTCGCGATTAGAAAAATCATAAAAATATTACCAACTGCAAAAACGCCTTAAAAATTTGCAAATATACTAAGAGATAATGTATCTTTCATATACTGTGAAACAATTGACATTCCCGAGCCAGAAATAAAATTGCAACTCTCGAAACATGAATTATAGAAGGCGAAATTTGCATCTTGCGATTAGAAAAATTATAAAAATATTACCAAATCGCCTTTAAAATTTGCAAATACACTAAGAGATATTGTAAGTTTCATATACTGTAAAACAATTGACATCCCCGAGCCGGAAGCAAAATTGCAACTCTCGATACATGAATTATAGAAGGCGAAATTTGCATCTTGCGATTAGAAAAATCATAAAAATGTTACCAACTGCAAAATTGCTTTCAAAATTTGCAAAAACACTAAGAGATAATGTATGTTTCTTATACTGTAAAACAATTGACATCCCCGAGCCGGAAACAAAATTGCAACTCTCGAAACATGAATTATAGAAGGCGAAATTTGCATCTCCCGTTAAAAAAATTCTAAAAATATTATCAACCACAAAATTGTCTCAAAAATTCGCAAATATACTAAGAAATGGTGTATTTTTTATATATTATATATTATCAAAACAGCACCGCTTAGGGAAGCTTGAATATTCAAAGTTGCAATTCGCGATTAGAAAGTTCTAAAAAAATTATTCATCGCAGAAAAATCTTCAAAATTTCAAAATTCACCCAATCTTAAAAAGTGTTTTATAATAATTTACGAATAACAACTTTTCCAACTTTTAAGATTATTCAAAATTGAAATTTAATTTAACTTAAAAGTGGCGCTGGCCAAAACAGTTAAAAAACTATCTTAGTGTAGAAAAATGACTGTAGATTCCATATCTAAAATAAAGATTTAATAAAATTGTGAAAACGTAATTTTAAAAAGTGTGTCTTTATAATTAACTAATTTAAACTTTTCCAACTTCACTGGAAAAAAAATTGGCGCTCGTTAAAACTAAAAATTGACGATAAAAAACGGACTTTCTTCAGAAACATGGTTGTCTATTTTATATCCGAAATGACAATAGCGTGAAATCGCGACAGATTAATCCTAAAAAGTGTGTCATTACAAATTATTAATTAATACTTTTCCAACTTCACTGAGAGAAAAACGACATTTTTACAAAACTGAAATTTGATGATCAGAAATCGGCCTTCTCGAGAAACATGACTGTATATTTCATATCAAAAAAGGCAATAAAATGAAATTGCAAAAGGTCAATCCTAACAAGTGTGTCTTTACAAATTACTAATTAAAACTTTTCCAACTTCACTGATAGGAAAATGGCGCTGGTCGAAACAGAAATTTTGATGTTAAAAAAATTGACTTTTTGTAGAAAAATTACTGTAGATTCCACATCCAAAATGAAGATTTAGTAAAATTGTGACCACGTAATCTTAAAAAGTGTGTTTTTATTAGTCCACTCGGCCGATTTAATTTCGTTAGAAAAAAACACTTTTCAGTGAGGGCTAAAAAAATAATAAGCAAATATTTCGCAGATATTTCGCAGCTATTTTAGACAAATTTTCTTTCGTAGGAGGCTACGGAAGAAAATTGAACCAAACATCCACGAACCGCCACTGATAAAAATTATCCGTTTGTAAATATAAACATGAAACAAGATAATTGGCGACAGTTTTTTACTTTCTCCGTTACGAAGTACGAGAAAGTATTGTGATCGTGATTTTTTTTCAAAAATTTTTGTTACGGAAATATCCGTTTTGGGGTCTCTAGATGCCATTTCAACAATTTCTGGAAAAAATAATTGTGTCTGTGTGTGTGTCTGTCTGTGCGCGCTGTATCTCAAAAACTAATAGAGCAATTGATATGAAACTTTAAACATCCGTCTTATTTGATAATCTGAAGAATTGAAAAGCTTTTGGTAAAATTTCGTACACCGGAAGTGGGCGTTTACCTAAACTGTTTTTTGTTTTTTGCCAATATTTTCTTAAATATGAAAAATATCACAAAAACATTTAAACGAACTTTGAAGAGAACAAGGAAATGAACATCTTTTGCTTGAAAACATTTTTCATGAAATCATTTTTATTCGAGAAAAAGATGTATTTTTATTTTTTTATTTTTGGTTTATATTTATAAAACGATAATAGTTACAGCAAATTTATGTTAATAATAATTTTAGAGAATGCTAAAATGAACAACTTATAAAGAATAAGTTTTTTTCGAAATCCCTTTAGTTTTTGAGAAAATAATTTTTCCATCTTTCATAATTTTGACGTTTAAAACGTCAGTTTCAACCGAGTTTACACAACGCTCGATGTACATTAAAATATGATTTCAATTGAAAATAAACCATGAAAATGTAAATATAAATGGCTATGACACTATCAAGTCGGAGAAAGTAACACGATGGCCACATCACAATTTTTTTTATTTCGTAGGATAATTAAATATTTCATAAAACAAAATTTGAAACTTTGAATATTGCAAATTTTTGCTACCACTCATAGCAATAAGCTTGATTTGTTTAAAACACCTACTTAGAGTAAGGTGAAACTGGTCGATCAAAGGCCCAAAAGGCTGGACGTATCAAAAACCGAACATAAAAAAAAGGTTAAAAAAAAACACACCACCGCTCGTTCACTTATTCAGAGTATGTTCTTACTAATCTACAAAGCTTGTAGTATTCTAATGTCTGTATTAGCTATAAAAGGTTGTGTCTGGTATAATAATTCAGGGGAGAGCAGATGGCGCCAGGCTTGAAGCCGGTAAGAGGCTCATAAATAAAACCGTGCGCTCAATAATGAACCGGCGAAGGAGAGGAGAAGGAAACGGCGACACAAAGGAAAGGAGAAGAAAAAACAAGGAGCAAACGCCGCCGTCTCCAAGGATACAGCGGCCCGTTCGCGATTGGACGCGCCGCGACTTCAAACCACGCCCCTTGATTAATTATAATGCTCTTAACTCGACTTCAAATCTGAATTTGCATGATATTAAATTATGCGCGGGCTTATCTCATAAATTTGAGGCACAAATGAAAAATCCAATTGGAATAATCGCCTCCATTTCATTCAACATGGCACAATTCTGATTTTCACTTTCAATTAACGCTTATTTAAATTATGCCCATTCTGCTTAAAAACCTATAAGAGAATGAAAAAAGGACGTTTTTGTTGGATATTATTTTTTGTTGGTTAATGATTATAAGGGGGTCGCTGTAGACCAGTGGGTAGGGTTCCTGTTTCTGGGTTGAAAAATGGTCATGCGGGTCCATGGATGTCTTTTCATCAGAGGCAGCTCGTGGATCTTCGTAGAGGAGACCAGGGGGCTCGTTATATAGAGCCAAGGAGCCATGGCACTACCTGTAGTTTCAAGCTCAGCAAGAATTTTCCTTGATTCTTAAAACAGCTTTTTAGCTAGTTTAAATATTAAACAAAGCCTGCAAACTTGTATAAGTAGTACTACCATCAACATGTTCGACGAGTCGACGCTGGAGGAGCCTAAGTAGAGATGCCGCTCGTGCTGCACTACTTACTCCTATAGAGGAAGCAAATATTCAGCTGCTGTTTTGGTCAAATTTTCTTCCGTAGCCTCCTCGCCGAACATCCACGAGCCACCGGTGCCTTTCATTTATTACAAGCAATTGGTTGTAGCAGAATGCTCTAGTTGGCTACGCCAACTCCCACTATCATCCGAACTTCCTTGACCCCAATTCTCATCAACCATCTTTTCTTTTAACAAATAAAACAAATTATTATAAAAAGCAAGGAATAGAGGCGAGTGCGGATAAAGAAAATGATCAACAGAAATCTTTAAGAGGAAATCAGAAACGTAAACAAACAAAAACTCTTGTTCTGAGTAATCCGGGAAAGCCTTAGAAAATTATATGCCATATGATGTAGGTATGTGATTTTGATGTAACGCGACAAATTTTAGAATCGTTACGCATAATTATTTCCATGTCAACATTGTTAATATATGTTCTCGTCGCCATGTTGCTACTTAGCTGCAAATGTTTTTTCATGAAATAAAACTAATGGCATTTACTATTTTGATTAATCGGTTATTGTCACAACAGGTTATCATTTATCCGCATAATTATCTTACGATGGATCCCTCTAATGCATTTTTGAGTTATCGTTATGGAGTTTAATGGTTCCAAGAATATTAATAATTAGTTATAAAGAAAAATACATTATGGTAGAAAAATATTCTATAATCTCGTGTAGCTTAATGTTTTTTTTTATATCGTTAATGCCAGAACTGCTAGACACCACTGCAAAAAAAAATCTATAATCTCAATCAGAATTAAAATTTTGATGACTTTGTTATCGATTCATACATTCATATTGTTATAATTCTTTACAAGCAAATATCAACGTTTCCACAAATAAATTATCCAACTAATTTAATTTTATGGGGTTCAGCTAGGGTTGATGATCTAGGGGACATCCTCAACTGATGATGATGAAAAACCCGTTTTTTTTTTATTTTTGTCTGTCGTAAAGTATCTATGCCTCGTCAAAAATCCTCGATCTCAACCATTCCTTAGATTATATCATATACAGGATGCAATAGCGGCACCGAAAATTACGAATTTTTCTTTTTCAAAAATTGCAGGGTTTTAAGTAACACATTACAAGGTAACATTGGTATGAACTTGAATGGCATTGTTAAGGTCACATTTTGCTTAGTTGTTAGCCCTTTTCTTCATATTTATCGAACCAGTCTCGTAGTGATTTAAAGTAGCAAACCAACTAGTTCAGAAGATGAAATACCTTGGAACATGGGCAACACTAGATCTCAACCCAGGTACAGAAATCAACACCAGAATAAAGAGAGCAAGAATCACAAAAAAAAATGAAAACCTCTGCTTCCAAGACGTGTCAATAAAAGTAAAACTGCACGTCGTCGATGAAGCAGCAATACTGCCTAAACGCCATTTTGACCAAAATTGAGGTTTTAGGATATAATTTTTTCCTAGAAAGCTATAAATCAGTTTTTTGTCTCTCCTGTCAAATTTTGTAAACGAGAGATAGGCGGTATTACCGCTTCACCTTTTAAATACTACATATACTCGACACTATTATATGGCATTAAAGCATGGACTCAAAAAGTGCACTCAATCAAATAAGAGGCCTTCGAAATGTGGACATTCCAACGCATGCTGCGCATATCATGTACTAGAGATGGGCAAAACTGCTACTTTTGAATCTCGTTGCTACCTGTGATTGCTACTTTCTAATATCAGTGATTTTAAACTGTGATCACGGTTAGTAAACGTCGTAACACCTTTTGAAATTGTTAATGGTTCCTCAAAAATGTTTTCGATATGCTTCTGCTAATATTTGTCCACCCGTTCCTTTTGATATTATACCTGTGACTGAAGGTCATATTTTGGCTATATTATCTGCTATACCAAATATAGCGACTATCCTTGATTCAGTTCAAAATTCGAGAAGTATTTAGAGATTTTTGCAGAAACACAGAATGTTTGTACAGTAAATTTGAAAAGTTGGAAAGTTTTAGGTATGTGGCAAATGTTTTCCCATTTTGGTTTTACCTCTGAAAAAACGCATCTTTCGAAAGATTATTTGCTCAAAGTATTATTTTGAAATAAAAGCATTAACCAATAGTAATATGGATTTTTTTAAATTTTCGTTTTAATTTTTTGAGCACTTGGACAAAAACATCGCAGAGAAAAATATAAAACGGGCAGACAAAATTCCACAAAAAATCATCTTCAATGGCCGAAGTATAGCTAATTCAAAATCGATTAAGTTTTTGTAAATCCAACAATTTTCAATAGAGATATGGATTTTTGAAAAATTTTGTTTTAATTTTTTGAGCACTTGGACAAAAACATCGCACAGAAAAATATAAAACGTGCAGGTAAAATTCCATAAAAAAATATCCTCAATGGTCGAAGTACCGCTTATTCGAAATCCACTTGGTTTTTGTAAATTCAACAATTTTCAATACAGAAAATCCTCAAAAATCATTTTGAAGATTTTCGTTTTAATTTTTTAACACTTCGCAAAAAAAATATAAAAATGGAAGCAAAATTCCATATGAAATCATCTTCAATGGCCGAAGTATCGCTATTTCAAAATCTATTCAGTTTTTGTAAATCCAACAATTTTCAATATAGATATGGATTTTTGAAGATTTTCGTTTTAATTTTTTTAGCACTTGAATGAAAACATCCCAGAAAAAAAATATAAAACGCCTAGAAAAAATTCCTTAAGAAAATATCCTCAATGGTCGAGGTATCGCTTATTCAGAATCAATTTAGTTTTTGTTAATTCAACAATTTTTAATGGAAATATGATTTTTTGTAAATTTTCGTTTCATTTTTTTGAGCACTTGAATGAAAACATCGCAGAAAAAAAATATAAAACGCCTAGAAAAAATCCTTAAGAAAATATCCTCAATGGTCGAGGTATCGCTTATTCAAAATCATTTTGGTATTTGTTAATTCAACAATTTTTAATGGAAATATGCATTTTTGAAAATTTTAGTTTTATTTTTTTGAGCACTTGAATGAAAACCTAGAAAAAAAACGCGTAGAAAAATTCCTTAAAAAATATCCTCAATGGTCGACGTATCGCTTATTCAAAATAAATTTGGTTTTTGTTAATTCAACATTTTTTAATGGAAATATGATATATATAACAAATTTTTATTTACAGAAGTGGGTTTTACACATTACAATACAACATATTAATTATTACATGGAAAACAAAGAAAACATTTCTGTAAATGGGCTATAGACCATCGGTCTTTCTGCCCTGGTAATATGAATTTTTAAAAATTTGAGTTTTATTTTTTTGAGCACTTGAATGAAAACATCGCAGAAAAAAAATATAAAACGCCTAGAAAAAATTCCTTAAAAATACCCTCAATGGTCGAAGTATCGCTAATTCAAAATCATTTTGGTGTTTGTTAATTCAACAATTTTTAATGGAAATATGAATTTTTGAAAATTTTAGTTTTATATTTTTGAGCACTTGAATGAAAACATCGCAGAAAAAAATATAAAAAGCCTAGAAAAAAATCCGTAAGAAAATTTCCTCAATGGTCGAGGTATCACTTATTCAAATTCAATTTGGTTTTTGTTAATTAAACAATTTTTAATGGAGATATGAATTTTTGGAAATTTTAGTTTTTTTTTGAGCATTTGAATGAAAACATCGCAGAAAAAAATATAAAACGCCTAGAAATAATTCCTTAAGAAAATATCCTCAATGGTCGATGTATCGCTTATTCACAATAAATTTGGTTTTTGTTAATTCAACATTTTTTTATGGAAATATGAATTTTTGAAAATTTTAGTTTTATTTTTTTGAGCTCTTGAATGAAAACATCGCAGAAAAAAATATAAAACGCCTAGAAAAATTCCTTAAAAAATATCCTCAATGGTCGAGGTATCGCTTATTCAAAATCAATTTGGTTTTTGTTAATTCAACAATTTTTAATGGAGATATGAATTTTTGAAAATTTTAGTTTTATTTTTTTGAGCACTTGAATGAAAACATCGCAGGAAAAATATAAAACGCGCAGACAAAATTCCATAAAAATCATTCTCAATGGCTGAAGTATAGCTAATTCAAAATCGATTCAGTTTTTGTAAATCCAACAATTTTCAATAGAGATATGGATTTTTGAAGATTTTCGTTTGAATTTTTTGAGCACTTGAATAATAAGGTTTTTTTGTTTCTTTATGCTAAATTAATTTTTTACCAATTCCACACATCGCTTATGTCTTCTATTTCCTGGAATTCCTACAGTTATTTTGACACATGCTTAGAATTTTAGCAGTTCCGTCTTAAATAGCCTGTAATTACTACAAAAATATAATTATTTCAACTTTCAAGTGACGAAAATGGACGCGTTAAAAGGAATATATCGATGCCCGAAAATGCACAATTTCGAGAAATGGCTCTGGAAATCCCACATTAATTTTTTTTTAATTTTTTTTATTTTTCAATAACGTGTCTTTAATTTTATGTGTTAGAACTGCAGTTGCAACAATAACTGCGTTAGAAAACAAATTAATTTTGATTACCCCAAATTCACTTACTCCAGTAATTGCTCTGTAAGTTGCAAGTTTTTTTTCCATAGATTTAATTACTCTCATAAAACGTGTTTTTACAATTAGTCAAAGAAAATGATCCGATCTTCGTAGTAGCAAAATTGGCTGCATTAGAAACAAATTTAAACAAAATTATTGTGCCAAAAATACAGTTTTTTTCGGAAATATTTATAATCACCTAAACAAAATTATTTGAACTTTGCAGCAAGAAAAATTGCTGCGCTCAAAATTATGATTATTATGTCTGAAAATGAAGCTTCTCTGGAAATTGATGTATAAATTTTACATTTCTTTCGATGGATGCTTAGAATTTTGACAAATTATTCAAAAATATCATGTATTTATGATTATTTAGAGAAAATGATCTGAATTTTGCAGTAACAAAAATAGGCACAAACAGCGGAACAAAAATGTATTTATTCCAGAAATTGCACTTTTTTTGTTTAAATTACTTGAAATTTTACAATTCCTTGCTCCTTATGACAAATACTTAAAGTTCTAAAAGTATTACTCCTATCTTAAATATCGAATTAATATAATGGGCCCTAGAAAATTATAAAAACCTTGTGGTAGCAAAAATAGATGCGCTAGAAGACAATGTATGCTGTTCAATAAACAATATACCTTTTATATTACTACTCGTATAAATTCTAAAATTCTTTCGATAGTTACTTGACACCATGAATACCATGTCTTCATAATTGCCCGAAAAATATATTCCAACTTCACAGTTACAAAAATAGTTTTAATGACCAAAAATGACCAAGAATTGCTCTGGAAAATCCATATTTCAATCGAGAGATTCTTTAAATTTTGACAAAGCAATCTTTAATACCGTGCCTTCATAATTATTGTAAATAATTTCTCTGAACTTTACAGTTATAAAAATAACTGCACTAGAATATAATTTTTGATGTCCAAAAATACACCTTTTCCAGAAATTTTACATTACTGGGAGAGATGATATTAAAAAAAAAGTTTTTAAAATAATGTTGGCTGATAAAAATTAGACGAACTCTGCAACTTAAGTTGCAAAATTGCTCATAATACCATACATTTTATTTACAAAAAAAATCTTGTAAGGCGCACTTGTTTCATTTTGAACCTAATGTAATACTATGAAATGCAGACCAATAAATTATAATTAATCATAATTTTATGCAAAATGGCACTAACCATTTCGCATATTAAACAATAAAATACTCGCGCTTATGATTTTACTAGTTTTTTTGTTTCCATTATATTTTCGTAATAAATTACACGCCGACGTCCATTAATTAGTTGCCTTATGAATTATTAAACTGAATACACGCAAATATTTCAGGTAAGTAATGTTAATGCAAAGTACAGCAGTTTTTTTTTGACAATGATGAAAAGCCGGTGTCGGCCATGTACGAACGCGAAATTTCTAGATAAACACTTGGAAGATTTTGTATTAAGAATTCTTTAGATATGATGGCATAAACACGTCTAATTTATGATAGAATTTAGCTATTTTAAATAATTTATAAGTGAGTAATAAGTCGTAAGTAGAGTTCTATAAACTGTGGTAATTATAAAGTGATTGATATAAATAGTTGGATTTTTCGATAACGGTTACTGTTATTATTTCATTGTAACGGTTACAAAGTAGCAGTTAGTGAAAATCACTAACGTAGAACGTGTTTTTTTTTTGCGACGGCCGCCACTGGGGCCTGTACGAAATTGTCGATTTTTTTCAAATGTGCGCGATGATAACGCAACTTGTATCCCTATCATATTTTCGATGGAGAAATCACCAGATTCATCACCTATTGATCAATTAAGTGCTTTACTTTAACCTTTGTTTTTAATTCAAAATAATAGCAAAGTTTTTTTGCAAATATCTTCGTAAATACCTTGCAGTAACCATTGACTAAGGTACCAAATCATTCAGCTTAAGAAGCTTTAAAAATAATGTAAGAAGGCTGATGCTGTCAAATAATTAGGGAAGGCAATAATAATACATTTAAAATTTTACATGTAAATATGTCATTTCTGAGTAAATTTGAAAAATATCAAGGTAATTTCACGCGCGATCACTTTTTTAGAATTTTCTAAACCACGAGGCACACTTTTCTTTCACTCAAATTCAAGTTTAGAGTGCCGTCATTTTGTTTACAAGCAAGGTGGGTCGATCAATTTTTGATATATCAAAAATATGTCATTTCTAAACGCATCTGCAAAATTTCAAAGTAATTCCATTTGCGATAATTTTTTAGAAATTTTTCAATCACTCAAATTCAAGTTCAGAGTATCGCCGTTTTGTTCACAGGCAAGGTGCGTCGATCATTTTTTGATATGTCAAAAATACGTCATTCCTGCGCGCATTTGAAAAATTTCAAGTCAATTCCACGAGCGATTATTTTTTTTAGAATTTGTTTAACCACGAGGCGCACTTTTCTCTCACTCAAATTCAAGTTTAGAGTGCCGCCATTTTGTTTGCAAGCAAGGTGCGTCGATTATTTTTTGATATGTGAAAAATGTGTCATTTCTAAGCGCATTAAAAAAATTTCAATATAATTCCAAGCGCGATCAGTTTTTTAGAATTTGTTTAATTACGAGGCGCACATTTCACTCACTAAAATTCAAGTTTTGAGGGCCGCCATTTTATTTACTGGCAATGTGCGTCGATTATTTTTTGATATGTCAAAAATATGTCATTTCTGAGCACATCTGAAAAATTTCAAGTTAATTCCAAGCGCGATCATTTTTTTAGAATTTGTTTAACCACGAGACGCACTTTTCTCTCACTCAAATTCAAGTGTAGAGTGTCGCCATTTTGTTCACAAGCAAGGTGCGTCGATCATTTTTTGATATGTCAAAAATATGTCATTTCTGAGCGTATCTGAAAAAAATCAAGGTAATTCCATGTGCGATAATTTTTTAGAAATTTTTCAATCACTCAAATTCAAGTTCAGAGTGTCGCCGTTTTGTTCACAGGCAAGGTGCGTCGATTATTTTTTAATATTTCAAAAATACATCATTTCTTAGCGCATTTGAAAAATTTCAAGGTAATTCCAGGCGCGATCATTTTTTTAGAATTTGTTTAACCACGAGGCGCACTTTTCTCTCACTAAAATTTAAGTTTAGAGTGCCGCCATTTTATTTACAAGCAAGGAGCGTCGATTATTTTTTGATATGTCATAAATATGTCATTTCTGATGACATTTGAAAAATTTCAAGGTAATTGCACGCGAGATCATTTTTTTAAATTTTTTTAAACCACGTGGCGCACTTTTCTCTCACTCAAATTCAAGTTCAGAGCGCCGCCATTTTGTTCACAGGCAAGGTGAGTCGATCATTTTTTAATATGTAAAAAATACGTCATTCCTGCGCGCATTTGAAAAATTTCAAGTTAATTCCACGCGCGATTATTTTTTTAGAATTTGTTTAACCACGAGGCGTACTTTTCTATCACTCAAATTCAAGTTTAGAGTGCCGCCATTTTGTTCACAAGCAAGGTGCGTCATTTATTTTTTGATGTCAAAAATATGTCATTTCTGAGCGCATCTGAAAAACTTCAAGGTAATTCCATGTGCGATAATTTTTTAGAAATTTTTCAATCACTCAAATTCAAGTTCAGAGTGTCGCCGTTTTGTTCACAGGCAAGGTGCGTCGATTATTTTTTAATATGTCAAAAATGCGTCATTTCTTAGCGCATTTGAAAAATTTCAAGGTAATTCCAGGCGCGATCATTTTTTTTTTAAATTTTAACCACGAGGCGCAGTTTTCTCTCATTCAAATCCAAGTTTAGAGTGCCGCCATTTTGTTTGCAAGCAATGTACGTCGATTATTTTTTGATATGTCAAAAATATGTCATTTCTGAGTACATTTGAAAACTTTCAAGGTAATTTCACGCGCGATCCTTTTTTTAGAATTTTTTGAACTACGAGGCGCACTTTTCTCTCACTCAAATTCAAATTCAGAGCGCCGCCATTTTGTTTACAAGCAAGGTGGGTCGATCATTTTTTGATATGTCAAAAATATATCATTCCTGCGCGCATTTCAAAAATTTCAAGTTAATTCCACGCGCGATCATTTTTTTAGAATTTTTTAATCCACGAGGCGCACTTTTCTCTCATTCAAATCCAAGTTTAGAGTGCCGACGTTTTGTTTGCAAGCAAGCTGCGTCGATTATTTTTTGATATGTCAAAAATATGTCATTTCTGAGCGCATCTGAAAAATTTCAAGGTAATTCCATGTGCGATAATTTTTTTGAAATTTTTCAATCACTCAAATTCAAGTTCAGAGTGTCGCCGTTTTGTTCACAAGCACGGTGCGTCGATTATTTTTTGATATGTCAAAAAAATGTCATTTCTGAGCACATTTGAAAAATTTCAAGGTAATTTCACGCGGGATCATGTTTTCAGAATTTTTTTAACCACGAGGCGCACTTTTCTCTCACTCAAATTCAAGTTTAGAGTGCCGCCATTTTGTTTACAAGCAAGGTGCGTCGATCATTTTTTGATATGTCAAAAATACGTCATTCCTGCGCGCATTTGAAAAATATCAAGTTAATTCCACGCGCGATTATTTTTTTAGAATTTGTTTAACCACGAGGCGTACTTTTCTATCACTCAAATTCAAGTTTAGAGTGCCGCCGTTTTGTTCACAAGCAAGGTGCGTCATTCATTTTTTGATATGTCAAAAATATATCATTTCTGAGCGCATCTGAAAAATTTCAAGGTAATTCCATGTGCGATAATTTTTTTGAAATTTTTTAATCACTCAAATTCAAGTTCAGTGTGTCGCCGTTTTGTTCACAGGCAAGGTGCGTCGATTATGTTTTAATATGACAAAAATACGTCATTCCTGCGCGCATTTGAAAACTTTCAAGTTAATTCCACGCGAGATCATTTTTTTAGAATTTTTTTAATCACGAGGTGCACATTTCACTCACTCAAATTCAAGTTTAAAATACCGCCATTTTGTTTACCATTTGATACATCAAAAATATGTCATTTCTGCACTTGTTATGAAATTAACTAATTTAATTCACGCACACTACTAAGTTTTATACTTTACAATAAACGAAAAAACGGCATAAGTACCACCATTCCAATAACAAAACGACTGTTGTCAAGTCATTAACAGTGCTGCCACACATAAAAATATAAAGACAGAAAATTTTGTAGTAAGGTTACTTAAAATTAAATGTGTAATTGATATTATTTTATGCCGCTTACAAATTTAATTAACCAAATAATAAACATTAAAACGTTTCCTATGATATTAAAAGTTGCCAAGGTGATTCCAGGATTTAAGAAAGGTGATCCGAACAATGTCAACGAATATAGACCAAATATCCATTTTATTAGTAGTATCAAAAATTGTAATTACTGTTCAAATCCCAAATCTTACAATACTTCGCAACTAGTGATTGAATTCTCAACCTTAAAATTGTTACTTTCAACTTGACAAAGCTAACATAATTGTAATACGAGCCTAGGCTGGAAAGAATTGAAATCCCTCGATAACTAAAGTAAATTCCAAGAAAAATATTATAAAAATCAATAATAGTGGAAATAAAAAAAAAACGAAATACCACGCATAGTTATCCACTATCCATTTGCATATCCTATGTTATATGATCGTTTCGCATTGCATGGTGCATAATTCCCTTAAAGTAATTGAATAAATTACTTTGTCCGAGACAACTTTATTATGCGAGATACAAACCGAGCATATAGTCCTGTTTCGGCCTTCTTATTTTTGTTTTCGTGTTTCTCTGTTATAATAATAAGACCCATTGGAAGTGGATTTTGTTGTACGTGGCGAATGAGTTCCAGGAAAGACCAACTCTCAACAGTGAAACGGACAGACGTCCGCGATCTTATTTATCGTCTTGATTTCACACTCGACCCTCTTACTCCTTCCATAAGATAAACACCATACTCTTTATAAATAAAATTAAAAAACAACTTGTTCGACTGACCAACCTTCTCCGGCATACAAGAAATTTTAATAATGGAGTTAATGCTTGCGTTGAATTAGTTATGAGAGGCAGGGGCGGCTCGTTGTATAGAGCTAAGGAGCCATGGCACTACCTGTAGTTTTAAGCTTAGTAAGAATTTTTAATTAATTCTTAAAACACTTTTTCACCAGTTACTTTGGTCTAGGAAAATAAATAGTTGTTTCTTTCTTCAAAAAAGGAGAGGGGGTATATTGTATAAGTGGCTCTACCATGAACATGTTCCACGAGCCGCACTGATGAGAGGTGCATTTTTTTAACAATGAAACAATAATCAGCCCAAATTTAGATTTTGCCCTGTAATTTACAACAATACTAATAATTCATGGAATTAATTTGAAAATTTTAAAATATGTACTTTAAAAAAAAAGAAATATTTTCTTAACCTCTACAGGGTGTCCCATCGAGATGGTAATGGACTGTGAAATATTTGAAGAAAATCTGAGATTTGTGACGATGAAAATGGTCTTTTTCTGTGTTGAATTGACAAGTGATAAATTCCAAATATTTTAGATGAAAGCCAATTTATTCCGTGTCATCAAAATATCACTTCATAAACGATGAATACGGCGCGCAATAATAATGAAGGATATTAAATGCATTCTACTGCATGCTAATTACCGCGATGCAATTAATTTCAACCAGATTAATTACCCTTATCGAGCTGTAATAAGAATTATGATAAATTCAACATCTGTTCATAGGTTTCATTAAAAGGATCCGAGCTCTTGTGAATTTGCGCGCATTATTATGGTAAATGTTGAGAGTGAAGTGTCGCAACTTTATCCCAAGTGCTTGAAATAAAGTGTTGACATTATTACACCCATTATCTTGGTCTTAAGCACGAACGGCTGTGGGGATTATTGCTGCTTCTTATAAAATTGAAGATATCGATTTCCGCTGTGATTCTTTTTTTAAGTGGTGTAAAAAATATGACAGTGCAATTTACTTTGACTCATCTACGAGGGTTCGCGAACAGCCCCTGATGTATAGATTACTTATAATAATAATAATATTTGAGGCTAAGACTGAGACAGTTTACATAAGTTAGGAATATATTCTTGACGATATTCTTCATAATGTGCACATACTTTCTAGTTATGTATGTACATTATTTTTAAATAAAACTGTGTTTATTATTATTATATAAACAGTGATTATAGGTATATGACTATAATATTTGTGAATAAATATTGTTCTGATTGGAGGGAAACAGATAACAAAATTAGGAACAATTAAAAAAGATACAATAAATTACGCTAAACTGTTCGCAATTGATGATGATTACAGAAGATTACTACTGTTTAAAGATTTATACAACTTATGGAAATACCTTTAGTTTAATGAAATTTGAATATCATGTTTAGCACTGGAAATAATGTTCATATATGCCTTAGCAAGGGATGGGCGATATTTCACGTATCTGTGATTTTTCACTGGTATTAAAAAGTCACAGGTCGTTATTGTTACTAATAGGCGAATTTCACTGCTACTTAAAATCGCTGTTACTTAAAATCACTGTTACTTAAAATCACTGATACTTAAAATCACTGTTACTTAAAATCACTGATACTTAAAATCACTGCTACTTAAAATCACTGCTAGTTAAAATCATTGCTATTTAAAATCACTGCTATTTTAAATCACTGCTACTTAAAATCACTGTTACTTAAAATCACTGCTACTTAATATCACTGTTACTTAAAATCACTGCTATTTAAACGGTGACAAACTGTGATTATTACTTAAAACATAATTGTAAGAAGACAGTACAAGGTTATTTAATGTTAAATATTATTTAATATTCATTATTTTATTCACCCATTTGTGAATGGTATTGTATTTAAGATTTGAATAAATATTTAATAAAAAAGACAAATATGAATAAAATGCCATAGTATACCATATAAAATGTCTATGTTATGTTAAGTGCAATATCAATACCTATGAAACACGTAGCAAAACTGACTATTCATTACGAAACACCAATGATTTAAGTATTCCAAATTGCGTCTTACAAAGTCACGCGTAGGTGTAAATTATTACGGGCCAAGTTTTTATAATAAATTAAGCTCATCTATAAAAAAATTTCCCATGGTGATGGTTGTGACCGTTACTACGTGGTAATTCATTATAAAATTTTTTTTAAAAATTTTCCTTTTAAAACATTTAAAACACCTATTAAAAATTTGTTCATAAAACTCGCGCCGTATAATTACAGCGAATTCTTTCAAAGTGATATTTAATTAATCGAATGTTCTTTTTTTTCTCTGTTTCTAGATTTTAAGTTATCCAATGTATGTATTGTCGACCTGTGTAAAACGTACGTTAAAACACTAATAATGAATAAATAAATAAATAAAAATGAAATAAATTACAACTTGTGTATTAACAATTATTAATTAACTAATTGAGATTTTATAAAAAAGAAAAAATTGCTTTGCCCGGCATGGAATTGAACCACAAGCTCGCTGTGAACGAATTTTGAAATTGCAAAAAAAACATTCAAGTGCTCAAAAAATTAAAACTGAAATTTTAAAAAATCTATATCTTCATTAAAAACTGTGAAATTTACAAAAAACAAATTTATTGTGAAAAAGCTACACTTCGACCATTGAGGATATATTTTTCTAAATTTTTTCTAAGCGTTTTATATTTTTTTCTGCGATGTTTTTGTTCAAGTGTTAAAAAATTAAAACGAAAATCTTCAAAAGGATTTTGAAAGATTTTCTGTATTGAAAATTGTTGAACTCTATACCAAATTGATTTCGAATAAGCGGTACTTCGGCCATTGGGGATAATTTGTTATGGAATTTTGCCTACATGTTTTATATTTTTTCTGCGATGTTTTCATTCAAGTGGTCAAAAAATCAAAACGAAAATCTTCAAAAATCCATATCTCTATTAAAAATTGTCGAATTTACGAAAACCAAATTAATTTCGAATAAGCGGTACTTCGGCCATTGAAGATAAGTTTTTATGGAATTTTGTCTGCACGTTTTATATTTTTTTCAGCGTTATTTTTGGCCAAGTGTTCAAACAAATAAAACTAAAATTTTCAAAAATCCATATCTCCATCAAAAAAAGGTGAATTTACAAAAAACGAATTGATTTTGAATAAGCGATACTTTGACCAATTGAGGATATTTTTTTAATGATTTTTTTTAGGCGTTTTATATTTTTTTCTGCGACGTTTTCATTCGTGCTCAAAAAAATAAAATTAAAATCTTCAAAAATCCATAGTTCTATTGAAAATTGTTGAATTTACAAAAACCAAATTGATTTTGAATAAGCGATACTTCGACCATTGAGGATGATTTTTTATTTTTTTTCCTGCGTTTTTTATAATTTTTTTGCGATGTTTGTTCAGGTGCTCAAAAAATTAAAACAACAATTTTAAAAAATCCACATTTCTATTGAAAATTATTGAATTTACAAAAACAAAATTGATTCTAAATAAGCGATACTTTGACCATTGAGGATTATTTTTTATGGATTTTTTCCTGCGTTTTTTATATTTTTTCTGCGATGTTTTTGTTCAGGTGCTCAAAAAATTGAAACAAAAATTTTCAAAAATTCATATCTCTATTGAAAATTGTTGAATTTACAAAAACCAAACTAATACTGAATAGGCGGTACTTAGGCCATTGAGCATATTTTTTAATAAAATTTTGCCTGCATTTTTTATATTTTCTTCTGCGATGTTATTGTTCAGGTGCTCAAGAAATTAAAACAAAAATTTTCAAAAATCTATATTTCTATTAAAAATTGTTGAATTTACAAAAACTAAATTTACTTTGAATTAGGTATACTTTGGCCATTGAGGATGATTTTTTATGGAATTTTGTCTGCATTTTTCAAGCGATGTTTTCATTCAAGTGCTCAAAAAAATAAAACAAAAATTTTCAAAAATTATTATCTCTATTGAAAATTGTTGAATTTATAAAAACCAAATTGGTTTTAAATAAGCGATACTTCGACCATTGAGGATGATTTTTTATGAAATTTTTCCTGCGTTTTTTATATTTTTTTTGCGATATTTTTGTTCAGGTGCGCAAAAAATTAAAACAAAAATTTCCAAAAATCCATATCTCTATTAAAAATTTTTGAATTTACTAAACCCAAATTGATTTTGAACAAGCTATACTTTGACCATTGAGGATGATTTTTTATGGAATTTTTTCCTTTGTTTTTTATATTTTTTTCTGCGATATTTTTGTTCAGGTGCTCAAGAAAATAAAACAAAAATTTCCAAAAATTATTATCTCTATTGAAAATTGTTGAATTGACAAAAACCAAATTGGTTTTGAATAACCGATACTTCGACCATTGAGGATTATTTTTTATGGAATTTTTCCTGCGCTTTTTATATTTTTTTCTGCGAAGTTTTTTTCAGGTGCTCAAAAAATTGAAACAACAATTTTAAAAAATCCATATCTCTATTAAAAATTGTTGAATTTACAAAAACCAAATTGATTTTGAATAAGCGATACTTCCGCCATTGCGCATATTTTTTATAGAATTTTGCCTGCATTTTTTATATTTTCTTAAAAACCAAATTGGTTTTAAATAAGCGATACTTCGACCATTGAGGATGATTTTTTATGAAATTTTTCCTGCGTTTTTTATATTTTTTCTGCGATATTTTTGTTCAGGTGCTCAAAAAATTAAAACGAAAATTTTCAAAAATCCATATCTCTATTGAAAATTGTTTAAATTTACAAAAACCAAATTGGTTTCGAATAAGAAATACTTCGACCATTGAGGATGATTTTTATGGAATTTTTCCTGCGTTTTTTATATTATGTTCTACGATGTTTTTGTTCAGGTGCTCAAGAAAATAAAACAAAAATTTTCAAAAATCCATATCACTATTGAAAATTGTTCAATTTACAAAAACCAAATTGATTTTGAATGAGCGATGCTTCGGCCATTAGGGTAATTTTTTATGGAATTTTTCCTGCAAGTTTTATATTTTTTTCTGCGATGTTTTTGTTCAAGTGCTCAAAAAAATAAAACAAAAATTTTCAAAAATTCATATCACTATTGAAAATTGTTGAATTTACAAAAACCAAATTTTTTTCTGCGATGTTTTTGTGATCATAGTCACTGATATTAGAGAGTAGCAATCACAGGTAGCAACGAGATTCAAAAGTAGCAGTTTCGCCCATCTCTACGCTGTACGATTTTGATGATTCTAACGTCAAAAACTGGAAAATTTAGCGCAATTTAAAAACGATTAAAAAAAATTGCTACGTTCACAAAGTCCAAAACTGTCAAACGCCTCGTATGATTTTCATGATTTTAACGTCAAAAATATTGAAAATTTAATGTATTACATTGATTTAATTACACATATTTTTCGTGACATTAACACAAACTGCAAAAACCGCACTTTTTCGTAAATTTAAAGCAGATTTCGAAATTTTTAGAATTATTTTATTTAATATTTAAAAAAAACACAAGTCGCAAACCACCAAAACCCTATATCATTGTAATTGTTGAAAATGTGAAAACATTAAAAAACTGCCGATGACGTCATGTCTCGAAAAAATAAGGTAGCTGTTGAAAATCAAAGTACGTCACCTGAATAGAATAAATAAAACCATGCACATTTCTTTTAAAAGTTATAAGAAGACAAGAGACGTTTACCCTGAAATCAGATGTTCCGACACATTTGCCCAACCCTGTATAATTATAAAAATTGGTTTCTGCTAAATGGCTATTGACATTGGGGCTCTTTCAGCCTTCACTTTTATATTTATACCGTATTGTATTTGTTGAAAAAGAAAAAGTAGAAATAGCATAACTTGAAATCTAAACTTACTATAATTAGTTATAGTGTGCAATAAAGTAGTTATGTACGGAACATCTAAATGGGAAATTTCTGTAGGCCATAACGTCCTTTTTATACGGTTTTAGTATGTACTCTCACGAATATTTTCCTGTTCATTAGCTACCGGCAGTGATTATAATTCAGTTAAAAGCTCCATAAATCCAGCATCTTTATAATTAAAGCCGGATAATTTGTACGAAATTATCTTAATACGAAAATTGGTTAGAAAGTTTGAAATAATGTAGTAATTACTTCGATTTCATTCAAATTCCTGAACGGATAAACTGTTCTTAATCTCGTCTTTACGTAAGTTTGCATTTATACTAATTATTATAGTTATTGTTGACTATTTCTTAGTTATAAACCAATTATAAGATGCGTAGATAATGTTGGAATTATATCGTAAAATTTAATTTTATATAATATATTAAAGGAAAGGAATACTTATTTTTAAGGAATCTCGAAACTTTTCAAAGGCTGAAAATATAACGTAATTTTCTTTATTATCTAATTATTTTTTTATCATAACAATTAATGTGTGCAGTGCCGTACAGGCGCGGACTAGCAATATTTAACAGCCGGGGCAAGTTCCTACCTTCGGCCCCCAGACCAGCGGCGGCTCGTGGAACATGTTGATGGTAGAGCCACTTTTACAATTGGATACGTTTAAAATATCAAAATTATGAAAGATGGAAATGACAAATTATACAAATTAAATACCGACAAAAAAATAAAAATCTGCACATAAAAATCAATCACTCACGTTAAAAATCTAAAGTATACATCAATAAAATATACGCTCTTAATTAAAGTAAAAAACTAAAATATACGCCCAAAAGATCGAAAATTTAGACAAATATCGAAAATTCGCGGTTAAAAAAATGCAGAAAATTTCAACAAAAAAAATTTAAAAAAAATTAGAACGAAGGAATAAAATAGGCCATAGATCTAAAATATAGGCTAAAAAAATAAAAATTGCTGGTCTAAAAATAAAAAATTCAAACCAAAAAATTGAAAAATCAAGAGAAACGAAAATAATTCGCCATTTTCAGCCCCAAAAATAACTCTTTGGCTCAAAATAAGTTGCCGACCAGAAACTCGAAAACCTCAGTTCCTGCAAGTCCCACAACAAAATTTTATGGACAAATCGTGTTCAGAATGGTCTCCGTCTTGAAAAAAATAAAAAAAAAATTTTTGAAAAAAATTAAATTTAATCGATTTTAGTCAAAAATTAACCAAAATGTAAAAAAAATCGCCCATAAAAAATAATAATTCAAGTTAAAAAATCTAAAATCAAGGGCAGGCATTCGAAAACCATCAAAAAACCTTGAAAATATCGGCAAAAAAAAATTTAAAAAATTCATTTACGTTAAAAAAATCTAAAATATAGGATACAAAATTCAAAAATTCGATCCTAAAAATCAAAATTGCGGACCAAAAAATAGAAAATTTGAACAAACAAATCGAAAATGTAGAAAAAAATTAGGCTAAAAGATTAAAAATTTAGACCAAAATATCAAAATCCGGGCTTAACGATAAAAATGAAAACAAGAAGATTGAAAATTCAAGTACGAAAATTGCCTTTTTCAACACTCGGGGTGATTAGCCCCAGAAAACATAGAAAAAAAAACTCAAAATTTGCTCTGTAGCGAAGGAAATTTGCACTCGGCGATTTGAAATTTTTTTAAATTTTATTACTTGAAGGTTTCGCTTCAAATAAACTTCAATTATTCAAAAAACAGTGTTGATTTCCTGAAAACAACGACATGCTCCTGCAGAAAACAAGGGAATTAACTCAAAATTTGCTCTGACGTGAAGAAAATTTGCACTCAATATTTTGAAAAATTGTAAAAAATTATTCACTTGTAGAATTAGCTCCAAAATTACTAAAACTATGCAGAAATATTGTACTTTTGATTACTTGTAAAAATAATTGCAATATAACTATTTAAAACAACAGAAATTGACTCAAAACTGTACTGGAGGGAACGGAAATTGCACTTAATGTTTTGAAAAATCGTAAAAAAATAATCACTTGCAGAATTAGATCTTAATTACGGCAAAAAAACTAAAATATAAGCACAAAAAATTGAAAATTTAGACAAATATCGAAAATTCGCGGTTAAAAAAATGCAGTCCAAAAATCCAAAAATTCCTTTAAAAAAAAAAAATAATAATCACTTGCAGAATTAGATCTTAATTACGGTAGAAAACTAAAATATAAGCACAAAAAAATGAAAATTCAGACAAATATCGAAAATTCGCGGTTAAAAAAATGCAGTCCAAAAATCCAAAAATTCCAACAAAAAAAAAAAATAAAATAAAGAATATTTCGGGCAAAAACTCTAAAATTTGGAACGAAGAAATGAAAAATACTTGACCTGTATTTTATATCTAAAATATAAGCCAAAAAAATCAAAAATGCGGGTCTAAAAATAAAAAATGCAAACCAAAAAATTGAAAAATCAAGGAAAACGAAAATAATTTGCCATATAACTCTTAAGCTCAAAATTAGTTGCCGACCAGAAAATCGAAAACGGCAGTCAAAAAGTAACCAAAAAGTAAAAAATAATAATTCAAGTTAAAAAATCTAAAATAAAAAAAGTTGCGTATAAAAAGCAATCATTTAGGTTGAGAAAATCTAAAATATAGGATCAAAAATTAAAAACTTCGACTAAAACTTCGATTCTAAAAATCAAAATTGCGAAAATTTTAACAAAAAAATCGAAAATTTAGAAAAAAACTATTTTCGTTGGAAAGTGTAGACACATTATTCAAAATTAGTCTGTCAAAATTTCAACCATTTGTTGCAATAAATGTGGAATTTCCATGCAAAATTTCTAAAAAATGCGCCTTATTGGTCATGAAATTTTCTTTTTAATGCAACTATTTTTGTTGTGGGGAACTTGCGATTATTTTCTTTGTAAATTTGTAAAGACACATTATTCCGAATTAGGTAGTCAAAATTTCAACCTTCAGTAGCAATAAATGTAGAATTGCCAAGTGAATTTCTAAAAAATCAAAATTTGCTTTTCTAGTGCAACCATTTTTGTTGTAGTAAACTTGCAATGATTTTTTTTTTAATTTGATTCAGAATAAGTCTGTCGAAGTTACAACCATCTGTTAAAATAAATGTGCAATCCCCACGTGAATTTTTGAAAAATGCGCCTTTTTTGGTCAACATTTGCTTTCTAGTGCAACCAATTTTGTTGTGGTAAACTTGCGATTGTTTTCTTTAAAATTTGTAAAAACACATTATTCAGAAATGGTCTGTCAAAATTTTAAACATCTGTTGAAATTAATGTGGAATTTCCATGCGGTGTTACAGATTTTGTTTAACATTTAAAAAGTTTTTTAAGAATTAATTAAAAATTCTTGCTGAACTTGAGCCTACAGGTAGAGCCATGGCTCCGTGGCTCTATATAACGAGCCGCCCCTGCCCCAGACTAAACTTTTTTTTTAAATGTATTATTTTTTATTTATTATTACCTTGTTTTCAAGTCTAATGTTCAAAATCTAAGAACGCGTTGGAGAGTTGCAATTTAAAAAAAAATCAAAATCGCAATTTTTAATAATTCGTTTTTGAAAAACTTGTGTGAAACTTCACGATAAAGATTTTGAACCAATTTTGAAGCTGCACTAAATTCTCCACATTTTGACGATAAAATCATCCAAAGGTAGGACTTACCAGGGCCGGTAAATGTTGCCAGTCCGCCACTGCACTGCCGTAGTTTAAGAATTACCTGTAACAAATTAAAGATGCTTTATAGCAGTGCTGAAAATCTAGTATATACTGTTAGCTACACTCGGCGTCAAAAAAAAAGCGCCACTGATCGCGAAAAAACTCGATTTTTCAAACCGTCGTAACTTGGTTCAATTTGGTCGAAAATCGATTAATCTTTCAGTTTGGGAAAGATTCAAGTTTTATCTTTAAGAATGTGTGGTTGATTTTGACCCAAGTCCAACCCACCCTCCGTATCAACGCGATGGAAAAAAAAATTATGTAAAAAATTGTCCAACTTTGACAAGCTGTACCGTGCGCAAAAAAAATTGGCGGGAAATTTTACTATAACGGCAGAAAAATTTAATTAATTTCCTTCAAAAGCCTTAAAAATTCGAGTCATTTCGATGATTTGAAGCAAAGTTATGAATTTTTGAAAAAAAATGACATTTTTCAGTAGTCTTTTTTTTTAAATTCAATTAAAATGAACAAATTTTATCACCCTGTCGAAAACCTTTTTTTACACTAGGGGTGACAGAGCGTGGAATGAAACTTGTGCTTTTCAGATCCCAAAGAATCATCGGCTTCTGAGCAAAATTGATTGATTTACAAGTTGTAAAAATTTAACATTTTTTGTCAATCCAAAACACTTTTTGTAGGGGTTTTCAGGGGGTCACGAAAGTCGAAAACTTCTTAGATTACAAAATTCCATCGAGTTTCGTGCGAAATTTGTCTAGTGCCAAAAAGGCACAAAATATATTTTTTTTTCAAAACTGCATAACTTCGCGCCAAATCATCGCATCGACTTGAATTTTGGAGGAAATTGGAGGAAAATGATTGAACTTTATTGCCATGCTGACCGATTAAGTCCACGATTTTTTTTTGCACACGGTACAAGAAACCAAATTTGCACATTTAAACTTCAAAAACATTTTTTTTCCTTTAGGAGGTGGAATCGTTTTAGCAACAAAACAATTCACATGACGTTGAAGAGAAAATTTGAAACTGTTCAGACTGCAAAAGTTCATCGATTTTGGTCCAAAATTACTCAAGTTATGGCCAAAAAAGTGAAAAATGTAATTTTTTTCAAAAATTCATAACTTTGCTCCAAATCATCGAAACGACTCAAATTTTTAAGGCATTTGAAGAATATTGGTTAAATTTTTCTGCCATTGTGGTGAAATTTCCCGCCGATTTTTTTTGCGCACGGTACAGCTTGTCAAAGTTGGACAATTTTTTACATAAAAAAACATTTTTTTCCATCGCGTTGTTACGGGGGGTGGGTTGGACTTGGGGTCAAAATCAACTACACATTCTTAAAGATAAAACTTGAATCTTTGCCAAACTGAAAGATACATCGATTTTCGACCAAATTGAACGCAATTTTCGAGTGGCGCTTTTTTTTGACGCCGAGTGTATATTCAAATAAAATATATAAAAGTTTTGGAGAAGGTATTACCACCACCTTTGGTATTCTTCAGCGCCGCCAGTCTTACACCGTTGTCTGTGGGACACAAATTAAAGTCAATAATTTAGATAAGATGGCAGACGGACGAACGGACAGACTGACGGTGTGTGCATTATCTTCGAATAATGCGTTTTTATCATTAGTCGTACTTTACGTCCGAGATGATGGACGACTTTAATTAATTACCCTTTTTCTCATTTTTTTTAAATTGAATTTTTCGTTTCTCCGGCTATGATATCATTTAAACATTTTAATGATATACGCTGAGATATTACTTGACTTCATTAGAAATTGTAATTATATTTGATTGATGTAACTGCTATCGCATTTTTTACTTAGAATAATTACATGCAAAATAATCCATCAACCTATTATTACGATACGTGCATGCATCAGAATTAGCAGGAAGTAAAGTTCTAAAAAAAAAATCCCTTAATATTTTTGGTGAATTTTAAGGAACTACTTAAACATTGATTAACAGCTTAGTGCTGTTAGCCAAACTCTGACTGCTACTTAAACTGCGATTGCTACTTCAAAAGTTATTGTTACTCCATTATCAACAACTGTGCCGATTATTGGTGGCGAACCGAACCATCTATCACCACTGATGACCATTGGGGTTTATTTTGGTGGTGATAGAAGTTTTCGAAACGCAGCGTTTTTGTAGTGATTTTGCTATGAGGAACGACGTTATTTTTTAACGAATTTTATTTTTATTGTTCTCTAAACCTTTTTCCATACATCAAGTTAGCATCAGTATACTAAGTCTGTACTTAATGTATCAAAGTTAGGGATGTAAAAGTTTGCAAATTTTTAATTGAATTTTGATAAGCCTTACTTTCTCTTCGGCAAGAATCTTTTTGAAAAAAAATGTGTTAAATAAATAAAAAACAAAGTAAATCTCTTATGCTCTATTCTTGAAATAATATTAGCTTTAAAGGTAGAAACGCCAAAGTGGCGGAATCCTCTTTGGCGTTTCTACCTTTATATAATAATAATAATAATAATTTATTCACGGGTTTTACCATTTGTACATTAACTAAGTATAAATTAATTATGTAAACAGCAACCTAGTATGATTATAAAAGTAAAAAATAAATACGTAATAACATTCGGAACCATCAAAAATAAACAAAATTATAAACTAATTAACTAAAAAATCATTAACGTTAACGGAGAATAGAAAATAACGGTGTTTGCAATACGTATATTCCAAAAGTAATCTCCGTTTCCCCATCAGCAACTAACTACACTGATGAGACCAGAAAGGTCGAAACCGGTCTGTAGGTGTTCTGATGGGGGAACAATACTTAATGTTCAATATTAGCTTTAATTTTTTTAATCTCAAAGTTTACAAAATTCTTAATAGAATGTGGACATGCTTTAGCCTTTTAAATAACATTTGCTTTAACATTATTAATTTCAATAACATGGAATATTTTTTAAATTTTATACTGAAAACTAGAAAATGCGCCTCTTTGTTTCTTTTTAATCGAGTCTCAAAGAATATTCATTCTAGAGATGTTCCAACCGAGGGAATTTTGAATTTTGAGGTTTTGAAGTTAATTTTTGATGTAAAATGATCACACTTTCACAAATTACTGAAAAACCTAGAGAGACGTTTTTTAATTTTTTTAATTTATATTGATTGAACCTGAACAAAAATATTTAATAGAAATATGAATTTTTCAAGATTTTTGTTTTAATTTTTTGAGCACCTGAACAAAAACATCGCAAAAAAAATATAAAAAACTCAGGAAAAATTTCATAAAAAAACATCCTCAATGGTCGAAGTATCGCTTATTCAAAATCAATTTGGTTTTTGTAAATTCAACAATTTTCAATAGAGATATGGAATTTTGAAAATTTTCGTTTTAATTTTTTGAGCACTTGAACAAAAACATCGCAGAAAAAAATGTAAAACTTGCAGGAAAAATTCAATAAAAAAATACCCAAATGGCCGAAGCATCGCTTATTCAAAATCAATTTGGTTTTTGTAAATTCAACAATTTTCAATAGTAATATGGATTTTTGAAAATTTTTGTTTTAATTTTTTGAGCGCTTGAACAAAAAACACCGCAGAAAAAAATATAAAAAACACAGGAAAAAATCCATAAAAAATTACCCTGATGGCCGAAGTATCGTTTATTCACAATCAATTTGGTTTTTGTAAATTCAACAATTTTCAATAGAGATATGAATTTTTGAAAATTTTTGTTTTATTTTTTTGAGCACTTTAACAAAAACATCGCATAAAAAAATATAAAACTTGCAGGAAAAAATCCATTAAAATTACCCTAATGGCCGAAGCATCGCTTATTCAAAATCAATTTGGTTTTTGTAAATTCACCAATTTTCAATAGTGATATGGATTTTTGGAAATTTTTGTTAAAATTTTTTGAGCACCTGAACAAAAACTCCGCAGAAAACAATATAAAACTTGCAGGAAAAAATCCATAAAAAATTACCCTAATGGCCGAAGCATCGCTTATTCAAAATCAATTTGGTTTTTGTAAATTCAACAATTTTCAATAGTGATATGGATTTTTGAAAATTTTTGTTTTATTTTTTTGAGCACTTGAACAAAAACATCGCAGAAAAAAATATAAAACTTGCAGGAAAAATTCCATAAAACATTACCCCAATGGCCGAAGCATTGCTTATTCAAAATCAATTTGGTTTTTGTAAATTCAACAATTTTCAATAGTGTTATGAATTTTTGAAAATTTTTGATTTAATTTATTGAGCACTTGAACAAAAACATAGCAGAAAAAATATAGAAAACGCAGGAAAAAATCCATAAAAAATCATCCTCAATGGTCGAAGTATCGCTTATTCAGAATCAATTTGGTTTTTGTAAATTCAAAAATTTTCAATAGAGATATGGATTTTTGAAAATTGTTGTTTTAATTTTTTGAACACTTTAACAAAAACATCGCAGAAAAAATATAGAAAACGCAGGAAAAATTCCATAAAAAATCATTCTTAATGGTCGAAGTATCGCTCATTCAGAATCACTTTGGTTTTTGTAAATTCAACAATTTTCAATAGAGATATTAATTTTTGAAAATTTTTGTTTTAATTTTGGAGCACTTTAACAAAAACATCGCAGAAAAAATATAGAAAACGCAGGAAAAATTCCATAAAAAATCATCCTCAATGGTTGAAGTATCGCTTATTCAGAATCAATTTGGTTTTTGTAAATTCAACAATTTTTAATAATGGATATGGATTTTTGAAAAAAATTGTTTTATTTTTTTGAGCACTTGAACAAAAACACCGCAGAAAACAATATAAAACTTGCAGGAAAAAATCCATAAAAAATTACCCTGGTGGCCGAAGCATCGCTTATTCAAAATCAATTTGGTTTATGTAAATTTAACAATTTTCAATAGTAATATGGATTTTTGAAATTTTTTGTTTTAATTTCTTGAGCACTTGAACAAAAACATCGCAGAACAAAATATAAAAAACTCAGGAAAAATTCCATAAAAATCATCCTCAATGGTCGAAGTATCGCTTATTCAGAATCAATTTGGTTTTTGTAAATTAAACAATTTTTAATAGAGATATGAATTTTTGAAAATTTTTGTTTCAATTTTTTAAGCACTTTAACAAAAACATCGCAGAAAAAATATAGAAAACGCAGGAAAAATTCCATAAAAAATCATGATCCATGGTCAAAGTATCGCTTATTCAGAATCAAATTGGGTTTTGTAAATTCAACAATTTTCAATAGTGATATGAATTTTTGAAAAATTTTGTTCTAATTTTTTGAGCACCTGAACAAAAACATCGCAGAAAAAATATAAAACTTGCAGGAAAAAATCCATAAAAAATTATCATAAAGGCCGAAGCATCGCTTATTCAAAATCAATTTGGTTTTTGTAAATTCAACAATTTTCAATAGAGATATGAATTTTTGAAAATTTTCCTTTTAATTTTTTGAGCACCTTAACAAAAACGTCGCAGAAAAATATAAAAAGGGGAAGAAAAATTCCATAAAAATCATCCTCAATGGCCGAAGTATCGCTTATTCAAAATCAATTTGGTTTTTGTAAATTTAAAAATTTTCAATAGAGATATGAATTTTTAAAAAATTTCGTTTTAATTTTTTAAGCACTTTAACAAAAACATCGTTGAACAAAATATAAAACTTTCAGGAAAAATTCCATAAAAATATACCAAATGGCCGAAGCATCGCTTATTCAAAATCAATGTGGTTTTTGTAAATTCAACGATTTTCAATAAAGATATGGATTTTTGAAAATTTTTGTTCTAATTTCTTGAGCACCTGAACAAAAACATCGCAGAACAAAATATAAAAAACGCAGGAAAAATTCCATAAAAATCATCCTCAATGGTCAAAGTATTGCTTATTCAAACCCAATTTGGTTTTTGTAAATTCAACAATTTTCAATAGAGATATGAATTTTTTTAAATTTTAATTTTAATTTTTTGAGCACCGTCGGAAATATTTTCTAAATATTGATTTTACATTTTTATGTTTAGGGAATATTAAAAGGCCACAGTAAATATGTATATAATAAGTCTATGGAAATATTTGTTGCAAATGAATTAATTAACAGAAACAAATTAAAAAAATAACGTTGCTACGTTTTCGTTATTGTGTTCAACTGGTTGGATTGTATGTATGTATTTATTTCATGTCTTGACAGTAAGTCTTACACACGTCAGATTACATAGTATATAAATAATAATAATGTTAAAGTAAATAGAACAAAAATAATTAGTAATGTACACTAACAAACATTGTAGGATAGTGACCACCCACCACCCTTTATATAAACCTTAACTCAAGCTACAAAACCATGTTCGTGTAATGAAATTTCTTTGCAAATTCATTGGTGATGTTTTAGGTTTAACAACAGCCGAAACGGGGTTTTTAATTGAAGTAAAAGTTAATCGGGTGGGTGGTGAGTGGTCCCTATCTTACAATCCAATCAGTTGCTCCCGCGCCAATATTTCCTCCAATAAATAAGTTTATTAAGAAAAATTAAGTCCTTTAGTGTTTTAATTACATTTAAGTATTGATTTCTACTTGTAAACTCCAGTTTATAATCCATGAATTGGAGAGCGGAATAGGACCCACCCACCAACCCTAGGGCCCACCCACCAACCCTTGTATTACCCTTATTTACACTAGAAAATCGCATTTCGTATTATTTTTAAACTTTGAACTTCTCCAATGAATTGCCAAAGAGAATTGTTAACTGGACAGAGTTTTGCTTGTTGAAATAAGGTTGATGCGCAGGGTGGTGGGTGGGCCTTATCCTATACATTTTGTACAAATATTGCAGAAATATATTGGGTGTTTCAGACCACCCGTACACCCCAAATATCTCGTGAAATACAAATCGGATTGAGATAAAAAAAAAATGTTTTTGAGCTCTGTCATGTGGTGTGAAGTGTGAACCGTCTCCCCCCCCCCCCCCCGGTGGTAACTTTGAAATCTTAAATTGTAACCCCTATTTTCTACGCTAAAAAATATTAGGTTTTTATCTGAAAAAAAAAATTATATATAAGTATATTTATTGTTGAAAAGCTTGCCTGCGTATTTTGTTTCTGTATATTTTTGCACAAATAATTACCGACTATAATTGCACGAAATAGCTTGGAACACCCTGTACATTTATTGTTGTTCTAGAACGTTTCGTTAGTTCGCACTTTTGCATAGATTCTCACTGTGTTTATTGTTACTTGGAATAATGTGTATAATTAATTTTGCGATTAATTTATTACCCTTGTTGTCTGTGTGTTTGTACACATCACTTCTTCTTATGATTATAAACACGATTACTAACCAATTACATACGTACATGAACTTTATTCCAACATACGTACAAAATATGCATATGTTAGAAAGGGCCGTCGACCTAGTCCTTCAGCCCCTTACCAATTATTATCACACATTGTATTGTATTGTATCAAAAGTACTTACCTTTTGCACATGTCCGGCGCATTTCGTCTCCTAATATTTGCCCGTTTTCGCTCCCTGTCGACGAACATCCGGCACCACAACTATTATTCACGATGTCTTCACTTTGCAATGTATAACCAGCGGCAATTTTTACACAGTACTCTTCTTCCGTATTTACACTACACGTTCACCTAACACACTCACGATTATGTCCAAAAAATACACGAAATTCATTGAAAATAGCGAGAGGCCACCGCGTTGCAAAATGACGGTGATACGATCGAGTGGCGGAGGGCCAGCGATACGTTTTTGTTTTTTTCGCTCTCGCCAAACAGCGCGCGTGCATCGAGGAGTCGGCGGCGGCCGCTAGTCTTGTTTGTTTCTTGGTCAAATTGTAACGCTGGAGTAATAATTACGGGTGTTCAATCGAGTGATTAACAGTGCAAGTAATGTTTGTGAATGTGGAACCGTGCTGATACCATGGACACAGAATTCACTGTTGGAAGCTGCATTTGGAAGTGTTAAGGTTAGTGGTGCAATTCTCTTATTATTGCAAATTGTTCTTGACGTGCTTCCATGTTTGTGCCGTACCAATTGACTGTATTGATTCGTTACTTTTTGTAGATTGGAAATAAACGGTATTATTGTTACGATGTCGCCGCTATATCTGGAATAAATTTATGTGATTAATGTACGACTCGTTAATTTTTCCGTATACATATTATCAGTGACGATTCGCGAGGTTTTTTCTGGCACGGCCGAGGTAACAAGGGTGGTAATACAGATAGGTAGGGTCAGTTGCAGAGACGGCTGGCTGCGTGACCACACCTATCTGTATTGCCACCTCTTGTTCCTCGGCCGTACCAGAAAAAAACCAGCGAACCGTTGCATATTATTGTTGTAAATTCTTTTTAAAAAATCGAAAAATTAACCCTTTTGTTGCGCGAACTGGATGTATTACGCATCGTATATGCGGGGCACATATAAGCATGCAGGGGTGGACCGTGAAGTTTGGGGGCCCTGGGCTAACCTAAATAACCAATCCGGCTGATATTTTCCCAAAAAGAACTGCGAAATGGTTTTAATAGAAAAAATGTCCACGTTACTTGCTCCGATTTCATGGTTTTAAAATTTTTATATCGTTTTTTTTAACTAAAGGGATCACGAAAAAGTTGTTCATTTTGGCATTTTCTACTATTCTTGTTCATACAGGATGTTGAATTGTAACGCAGACCACAGGGATTTACATTCCATTTTTTTTGGTAATTATTTACCTACGGGGAGCACCTTAAGGATCCTTTAAATAGGCTCATTCGACGCGTTTTTGCAAGACAAACAACTTTTTCCTTAGGCAAAATCAGCGCTCATTGTTTGTTAAAAAGTTATTAACAAAACAAGTTTTACCTGTTTTTCACTGATCTTCAAAAATATTGATTTTAGAGGGAAATGTTTCAGACAAAAACCGAAGCTACCGAACAGCTCTATCTAACCGAACCAAACCGAACCGAACCGAACCAAACCAAACCAAACCCAACCCAACCTAACCTAACCTAATTTATTTTTAACTTGATTCTCATTGATCATATGATGAAACATGATTTAATATTTAAAATATTAAAAAAAAAATTGCCTTCTACCAAGAAGTAAATGGGACTCGCTTTGAACACTTAATTTGATAGTTTAATGTTTTTTGAATTGTTATTTTATTTATTTAATATTCTGTCAAATTGCGATTCATCTGATTCAAATAAATTGATAAAAATTCCACAGCTATCTCAATTTTTGTTTTCAATTTTACATAAATCAGTCTCTTTCATAAATTCCAATAGTTTCGCTGACAAATCAAATGAGCATCACCAAACTGCATATTGCTGTATGTGGGATTTTAAGAAAAATCAGAATCCATCGAAAAATGTGGTGGTTGCCATTTAAAAAAAAAATGGCGATGACGTCATTACGCAATGGGGTGGGGGTATGGAAAATTGACAACCATCAGAAAAGATGCGCGTTCAAAAAATAAGGTTGACGTATCGGAGGATTTTAGTGAATTTTTTATTTGAGCGTTCCACAGCCAACGTCCGCACTGTATATTTCAAGTTTCCAGTTTGCACCAATTTTTTTAATATTTTTTTGTGCACTTGAAAAATTTCAATTTTTAAAATGACAATAAATTCTGTTTTTACGAAATTAACGAGATTTTTGATATTAACCACTTATTTGTCAAGTGAATTGAGAAAGTTTCAAGTGTGCAACAATTGTTTTTTTATATATTTTATGCAGTTGAAAAATTCCAATTTTCAAAATGACTGAACAAAAACATCGCAGAAAAAATATAAAAAACGCAGAAGAAATTCCATAAAAAATCATCCTTAATGGCCGAAATATCGCTTGTTCAAAATCAATTTGGTTTTTGTAAATTCAACAATTTTCAATGGAGATATGGATTTTTGAAAATTTTCGTTTTAATTTTTTGAGCACTTGAACAAAAACATCTCAGAAAAAAATATAAATCTTGCAGGAAAAATTCCATAAAAAATTACCCCAATGGTTGAAGCATCGCTTATTCAAAATCAATTTGGTTTTTGTAAATTCAACAATTTTTAATAGAGACATGAATTTTTGAAAATTTTTGTTTTAATTTTTTGAGCACTTGAACAAAAACATCGCAGAAAAAAACATAAAACTTGCAGGAAAAATTCCATAAAAAATTACCCCAATGGCCGAAGCATCGCTTATTCAAAATCAATTTGGTTTTTGTAAATTCAACAATTTTTAATAGAGATATGAATTTTTGAAAATTTTTGTTTTAATTTTTTGAGCACTTGAACAAAAACATCGCAGAAAAAAACATAAAACTTGCAGGAAAAATTTGATAAAAAATTATCCCAATGGCCGAAGCATCGCTTATTCAAAATAAATTTGTTTTTTGTAAATTCAACAATTTTCAATAGAGATATGGATTTTTGAAAATTTTTGTTTTATTTTTTTGAGCACTTGAACAAAAACACCGCAGAAAAGAATATAAAACTTGCAGGAAAAATTCCATGAAAAATTACCCTAATGGCCGAAGCATTGCTTATTCAAAATCAATTTGGTTTTTGTAAATTCAACAATTTTCAATAGAGATATGAATTTTTGAAAATTTTTGCTTTAATTTTTTAAGCACTTGAACAAAAACATCGCAGAAAAAAATATAAAACTTGCAGGAAAAAGCCATAAAAAATTACCCTATTGGCCGAACCATCACTTATTCAAAATCAATTTGGTTTTTGTAAATTCAACAATTTTCAATAGAGATATGTATTTTTGAAAATTTTTGTTTTAATTTTTTGAGCACTTGAACAAAAACATCGCAGAAAAAATATAAAACTTGCAGGAAAAAATCCATAAAAAATTAGCCTAATGGCCGAAGCATCGCTTATTCAAAATCAATTTAATTTTTGTAAATTCAACAATTTTCAATAGAGATATGGATTTTTGAAAATTGTTGTTTTAATTTTTTGAGCACTTGAACAAAAACATCGCAGAAAAAAATATAAAAAACGCAGGAAAAAATCCATAAAAAATCTTCCTTAATGCTCGAAGTATTACTTATTCAAAATCAATTTGGTTTTTGTAAATTTAACAATTTTCAATAGTGATATGGATTTTTGAAAATGTTTATTTTTAGTAAGTTCTGTTTTTACGTGTTTATCTCAAAATTTTGTAACGAGATTTTTGATACTAATCACTTCATTGTAAAGTATATTCAATACGAAGTGAATTTAGAAACAATTGTTTTTATATTTTTTATGCACTTGAAAAATTACAAATTTCAAAATGACAATAAATTCAGTTTTTAAGCGATTATCTCAAAAAATTTTGACGAGATTTTTGATATTAATCACTTAATTGTCAAATACATTTAATACGAAGTGAATTTAGAAAGTTTCATGTATGCAACAATTGTTTTCAATTTTTTGTATGCGTTTGAAAAATTGCAATTTTCAAAATGACAATAAATTCGGTTTTTACGTGATTATCTCAAAATTTTGTGACGAGATTTATGATATTAATCACTTAATTGTCAAGTAGATTTAATACGAAGTGAATTTGGAAAGTTTCAAGTGTGCAACAGTTGTTTTCAATTTTTTGTATGCGCTTGAAAAATTACAATTTTCAAAATGACAATAAATTCAGTTTTTACGCGATTATCTCAAAATTTTGTGACGAGATTTATGATATTAATCACTTAATGGTCAAGTACATTTAATACGAAGTGAATTTGGAAAGTTTCAATTATGCAACAATTGTTTTTAATTTTTTATATGCGCTTGAAAAATTACAATTTTCAAAATGACAATAAATTCGGGTTTTACGCGATTTTCTCAAAATTTTGTGACGAGATTTTTGATATTAATCACTTAATTGTCAAGTATATTTAATACGAAGTGAATTTGGAAAGTTTCAAGTATGCAACAATTGTTTTTAATTTTTTGTATGCGCTTGAAAAAATGCAATTTTCGAAATGACAATAAATTCGGTTTTTACGTGTTTGTCTCAAAATTTTTTAACGAGATTTTTGATATTAATCACTTAATTGTCAAATACATTTAATACGAAGTGAATTTGAAAAGTTTCAAGTATGCAACAATTGTTTATAATTTTTTGTATGCGCTTGAAAAATTAGAATTTTCAAAATGGCAATAAATTTGGGTTTTACGTGATTATCTCAAATTTTTTTGACGAGATTTCTGATATGAATCACTTAATTGTCAAGTATATTTAATACGAAGTGAATTTGGAAAGTTTCAAGTATGCAACAATTGTTTTTAATTTTTTGTATGCGCTTGAAAAATTACAATTTTCAAAATGACAATAAATTCGGTTTTTTTGTGGTTATCTAAAAATCTATGCGAGGAATGTTTTTAAATTTTGATTTCATTATGAAGCACATTGTCTTTTGAGTAAATTTGGAAAGTTTCAAATGTGTGTAAAGTGTTTTTATATTTTTTTAAACCAGAAAAACTACAGTGATTTTTTGTCGTTATCTCAAAATCTGTCGGAGGAATGTTTTTAAATTTTGATTGAATTATGAAGCTCAGTGTTTTTTGAGTAAATTTGAAATGTTTCAAATCTGTGACAATTGTTTTTATATTTTTTTAAAACCACCGAAAAGTGTGCTGCTTGATAAAAAAACACATTGTGATTTTTGTGGTTATCTCAAAATCTGTCGGAGGAATGTTTTTAAATTTTGATTTCATTATGAAGCACAGGGTTTTTTGTGTAAATTTGGAAAGTTTCAAATCCGTGCTAAATGTTTTTATATTTTTTTAAAACCATCGAAAAGTGTGCTGCTTGATAAAAAAACACATTGTGATTTTTGTGGTTATCTCAAAATCTGCTAAATGTTTTTATATTTTTTTAAAACCATCGAAAAGTGTGCTGCTTGATAAAAAAACACATTGTGATTTTTTGTCGTTATCTCAAAATCTGTTGGAGGAATGTTTTTAAATTTTGATTGAATTATAAAGCACAGGGTTTTTTGAGTAAATTTGGAAAGTTTCAAATCCATGCTAAATGTTTTTATATTTTTTTAAAACCATCGAAAAGTGTGCTGCTTGATAAAAAAACACATTGTGATTTTTGTGGTTATCTCAAAATCTGTCGGAGGAATGTTTTTAAATTTTGATTGAATTATGAAGCACAGTGTTTTTTGAGTAAATTTGGAAAGTTTCAAATCCGTGCCAAATGTTTTTATATTTTTTTAAGACCATCGAAAAGTGTGCTGTTTGATAAAAAAACACATTGTGATTTTTGTGGTTATCTCAAAATCTGTCGGAGGAATGTTTTTAAATTTTGATTGAATTATAAAGCACAGGGTTTTTTTTAGTAAATTTGGAATGTTTCAAATCTGTGACAATTGTTTTTATATTTTTTAAAACCCTCTAAAAGTGTGCCGATTGGCCTTATCTATATTTATACGATGAGTACATCACCTTGCTAGAAAAAGTTGGCCAAATTTAATCATCCGTTCAAGAGTTATCCTCTGAAACTCAAAAAACAATTAAACAACGAATTTAATTTTTTGGTTCTATCTACACCTTTCGGATGAATATAAGACTTTGCTGAAAGAATTTTACAAATCTGTTCAAAAGCTATCTTTAAAACACCAAAAATTAAATTTTTTAGTCTACATCTTTTTTTATAAGAACATTTTGCTAAAAGAAGAAACTCCGTCTTTTAAGAGTTATCCTCTACAATAATATAAAATAATTGAACGGCGAATGTATTTTTAATCTCATCTACATCTGTCCAATGGGTATAACACCTTGCTGAAAGAATTTTCAAAACTTGTCCTTTCGTTCAAGAATTATCCCCAAAAAAACAGAAAACTTTCTGTGCGTGCATTTCGAGCCAAATAAATTTTGGCTCATCTCGTGCGCGCGATGACGACGTACACTTGTTAGACGATTTTTTCGCGCCATACAACATGAATAAAATTAGTTTATTACGGAATAGGCCTTTTAGCTCATGTACACTGGAGGAAAAAAAAATGAAACACTTAAAATTCGTGAAATTTCGGCCATTTTCAAACCGCCATAACTCGGCGTATTTTCAATCGATTTTGATGAATCTTTGAGGGCTAAAAACTTTGAAGTGTCTTCTTCAAAACCATGCATCCAAACTTAAGCGTAACTCCTTCCGCCCCCTCTGGCACCTCTGTGAAAAAAAAATGTTTTTTTTCAGGAAACCATGTCCAACTTTGACGATGTCTATGGAGTTGGAAAAATTTTGTAGACTCGATCCACCACAAAGGCATTAAAATTTGATCAATTCCCTATGCAGGACTCAAAGAACGAAGTTCCTACGACGATTTGGCACTAAGTTATGGGTGTAGAGCCAAAATGGGATTTTTTCCCGAAAAAAAAATTCGTGAAATTTCGGCCATTTTCAAACCGCCATAACTCGGCGTATTTTCAATCGATTTTGATGAATCTTTGAGGGCTAAAAACTTTGAAGTGTCTTCTTCAAAATCATGCATCCAAATTTAAGCGCAACTCCTTCCGCCCCGTCTAGCACCTCTGTGAAAAAAAAAGTGTTTTTTCAGGAAACCATGTCCAACTTTGACGATGTCTATGGAGTTGGAAAAATTTTGTAGACTCGATCCACCATAAAGGCATTAAAATTTGATCAATTCCCTATGCAGGACTCAAAGAACGAAGTTCCTACGACGATTTGGCACCAAGTTATGGGTGTAGAGCCAAAATGGGATTTTTTCCCGAAAGAATCATCAAATTTGGTTCAAAAGTCACTGAGTTATGTGCGAAAAACCTCAAAATGCACTTTTTTCTTCAAACACCTATATCTTGGTGCCAAATTGTCGTAGGAACTTCGTTCTTTGAGTCCTGCAGAGGGAATTGATCGCATTTTAATGCCTTTATGGTGGATCGAATGGACAAAATTTTTCCAACTCCGTAGACATCGTCAATGTTGGACATGGTTTCCAGAAAAAAACTTTTTTTTTCACAGGGGCGCTAGAGGGGGGCGGAAGGGGTTACGTTTAATTTAGCGTGCATGACTTTAAAGAAGACACTTCAAAGTTTTTTGCCCTCAAAGATTTATCAAAATCGATTGAAAATACACCGAGTTATGGCGGTTTGAAAATGGTCGAAATTTCACGAAATTTCGAGGAAATTAATTAAACAATTAGGTAGGCCTCCGTCTGATTTAATTGTTGTATTGGCTCTACCATCAAAATATCTCACGAGCTGCCACTGCTTATTATGAATCTTTAAAAAATTGTAGACAAGATTTCAAAATCAGTTTTTATTTTCCTATTTTAGATACACACGCACAAATTTGGAGTTAGGCCCCATCATCAAGGGCGGCGATGCACCAGGGCTACCAACAATCCAGCAACGGCCCTGAATGTAAGTACGAATTTAATTCATTTATTCTGTACAAGTACCATGAAGCCAATAGCCGGTTGGAATACATATCGAATATTATTGTGATAAAATATTTTTCCGAACTTTTTCGAACTGCTTTATCGCCACCTTGTTACCTTTTGATAAAAATCCAAGCAATTATTGTCGGGCGATACGCCGACAAAATAGTTCGACGGCGTTCGCCATAATTCGCGATATTGTGGCAAAAATCGGCGGACGGGATCAGGTTTTACTCGGAGCCGCGATATCGGGACCAGTTCGGCTTATAACCGATATATCTTGTGGTTAATTTATGGTAATAAAATACAGAAATGTGGTCGAAGGGGTGCCACAAGACTCCCCACTATTACCGCGAGGCGGAGCCGCAACTTCTGGCTGCTCCGGCTCCTCAGTCGTGCCGCGAAGAGACCGACGCTTTGACACAATTTTTCGTCGATTTTGTTTACTTAGTCATCAGCCGGGTGGTTGGCAAAGGGACGCCTACCGAAAGGGCGACGTGTGACTGTAGTGTTTTTTGACGGTTTTGATCGATGGATGTTTGGTGATTTGTTTTTTTTTGGGGAGTGAGTGTCTTGTTTCTGCGAGTTCTTCGTTGCCGTTATAGACTAATTTCGAATTTCGATCCGGCGTTATTCCAGGTGAGTTTGTATTTATTTTACTAACGGTTTTTCATTGCCGTGGTCAGGAAAGGAACATTTATTAAGCCTTTAACTACGGGCAAAATTATACAGAACTACAGCGTCGAATTTTTCTTTAAAATCAAACTTATTAAAATATTTTCGCCCTCATAGGGGTTATATTTTGCGAATTTGTGAAATATGTAATGATTTTTTCTCTTTGAATTAAAACTACCGTATGTATAAAAAAATATTTAGATAAAGGGTGGCTTTGTATTTCGGAACGTACGTTGCAGGTTTGATACGTCGCATCACGTTTTCGCCGCCAGTTGTTCATATGACATAAAGTCAACAACGTGCTGAACGAATCTAAGACCGTGATTTTAGTTATCATGGCCATGCCTTATCTAAATCATTTTTATACATATGGTATAAATCGTCTATTGATAACAAGACAGAATTACCAAGTCGCTTATTGAGTGAAAGGGTTAACGAAGAAAAAGGCAGTTTTATTGGATTCTGATTAGATTACGTTACATATTTTCCAATAAGAATTTATTTGCTAATTGCAAGGTTGATATGATTGCGTTTTCGAAAAACAATAGTTACATTTCGTTAGTGGCTGAATGGGGAAAGCCTATGCCAAAAACATAAAATTAAAAAAATACATTTTACAATTGTTTGTATTATAATTACAAAAATTATCTATAATAATCTTATTTAGCGTAATCTTTCAAACTTAATTTTCTAACTTGTTTATTGATTTATTTACGGAAGCACCTTTAGAATTTAATTAATCAAGCAATGCATCTCTAAACTTCCTGCTGGTAAACGTTTTATTTTCTGAACTATATTTGAAATTATAGTTAGGCTTGTAAATTTTGAGTAGTTCGCATATTATAGCTAAGCTTGATCGGTTGCAAATGTTAGACTTTTGTGCAAAATTGTTTTAAATGTTCCTTCTTCTAATATTCCGTTGCGTTGTGGTATTTTATAACGATGACGATTTTTTTGTGGAATTATATAATTGTTTCGATTTTTATAATTTTAAAATAAGTTTTTATTTAATGAAAATTGTTACCTACGAAAGAATAGAATAGACGGGTAGTTTAGCCTCATAGAATTAATGGTTTTTCTGGTTTATAATAATACAAACAATAATAAGATATAATAAGTATACTACCAATAATGGTAATTATTAATTAATTAATTTATTAAAAGTATCTAACTATGTTTTCAATTTTAATTTATATAACTGTTTATTAGAATTTAATATTATTTTATTGCTATTAAAATTATTGCTGAAATGAAATTCTTGTGGTATAAAAGATACCTAGAATTTTAAGCGGTATTAAATAAAATTAAATTAAAATAACCGGTTTACTACATAGTAACATCAACAAGGATCTGATTTATCTAGATTATTTCTTTCTCAACATACCGCCAAAAATATAAATATCGAGTTTAATTAATGGTGTAGTGGATAGAGCGCGAGGAACTGTCTGCTGCATCACGAGTCGAGTGGGTTCGATTCCCCGACGGGTAGAACATTTTTCCGACCGTGAAATATCCGCTCGGGTCCGTGGTCGTTGAGTTCGTCTGACAGTATTAATTTCTTCATTTAATTTCGAATTTATCTAAAATAATAAATACCCCGAATTCCGTTAGTAGCCGAACGGCTGATCGCCTACGCCAGAGGTATCCAAACTTTTTGCCACAAGTGCCAAATTGGAATTTAACAACTCCAATTGCGGCGGGCCACGTGAATATGTAAATTACGAAGTCTCATTATGACCTATGCAGCATTTTTACTTTCTCCGTTACGAAGTACGAGAAAGTATTGTGATCGTGATTTTATTTTCAAAATTTTTTTTTACGGAAATATCCGTTTTGGGGTCCCTAGATGCCATTTCAACAATTTCTGGAACTTTTTTTTTGTGTCTGTATGTGCGCGCTGTGTCTCAAAAACTAATAGAGAAATTAATATGAAACTTTGAACATACGTCTTATTTGATCATCCGAAGAACTGAAAAGCATTTGTTAAAATTTTGTACACCAGAAATGGGTGTTTACCTTAACTGTTTTTTGTTTTTTGCCAATATTTTCTTAAATATGAAAAATATCACAAAATATTTATAACAAACACTGAAGACAACAAAGAAATGAACATCTTTTGCTTCAAAACATTTTTCATAAAATCATTTTCATTCGAGAAAAAAAATGTATTATTTTTTTAAAATTTTTGGTTTATAATTATAAAACGATAATAGTTACAGCAAATTTATGTGAATAAAAATTGTAGAGAATGCTAAAATCAACAACTTATAAAAAATAAGTTTTTTTCGAAATCCCTTTAGTTTTTGATTAAACTGAGTTTTTGAATTAGAAGTATAATTTTTCAATTTTTCATAATTTTGACGTTTTAAACGTCAGTTTCATCCGAGTTTACACAACGCTCGAAGTAAATTTAAAATAGGATTTCAATTGAAAATATACCATGAAAACGTAAATATAAATGGCTATGATACCATCAAGTCGGAGAAAATAACATTTTTTTAATTTCATGTAAAAGCTGTTTACCCTAATAAATATTATTATTGTTATTATAGAACAAACGAATAAGACAAAAACTTGAAATTCAAGAGAAGGGTCGAGTCCGTTACTATGTCAACTTCCAGTCATTGCATAAACGCACATTACATTTGTCACAAAATACGGTTAACAATTTCTTGCATAATAATAAAATATTGTCGTGAATGGTTTGGGCACAACTATTTTTTTAATTATTTTTAATTGGGTTAAGTCTGTTGGAGCAGATGGTACCTAAACTGTGGATATTTTTTCTTCCTTTGGATATTCAATCAGTTCTAAAGACGTAAAGAAGTTATCAAAAAGATAATAATAATAGCGCCTTGAGGATTTTGAATACTTTTGGATAAATATAAAACTACTTCGCCTCCTAGATCCAATGACTCTTCAATATCATCAAAAGTAGAAGAGCCTGTATAAAGTAGGAAATCGTAAACAATTCCAGAAAGGCCTGCTAACGAATAATTTAATTTTTTTTAGTTTCTTGGGTAAATATTGTCGTATTATAGATTACCAGTTTTTGTACCCTTATAAGCTATCATCACCTCATCGACGGAAAACTCATTTTCATTTTCAACTCATACAATTTTAGCGATTTCTTTCCAAAAAAGTTCGAAATTTAAATAACTGATCACCGTTTGTTGCCTTGAAAGTGAACAAATTGACGGAGTTTTCTTAATCTGATTACTGACATTACAGACGCTATTTTTCATATCTCGTTCCCAAAGCCCAGTAATCTTCGAAGGAAGGCATACTCACAATGCCCATTGGTGGTAGCTTGCAATAAACGCTTTCATCTCAGCCACAGTCGTTTGCAAAGATTGAACCGGTCAGAAAAGTGCAATATAAATTAGACTGGTAAACAACAGAGAATCACTAAAGAATAAAAGCATATTTCAGCAGGAAAATATTTTTCTGATAGTAGTTGATAATGTTGGAAGTCTTCCTTTTTCCACTTATAATTAGGTGCCTTTCCCTGTTTTCTTGAAGGATTGGTTCAACCTACCGGCATCGCAAGGAGGGGGGGGGGGGGGGGGGGCTTGATCATCATCCGCTTCAAACTTCAAACTTCTTAAGGTTTTAAAAATCTAGAACAAAATTAGAACAAAATAATTTACAATCATTCATTAATTCCTCATATTTACTCGATTACCAGCTTGTGGCATGAGCGTTTAATTCAGACTTTTCGTCTGTTGTATTTCACCATCTTAATGTGTCTCTTGCCAATTTTTCTGCTTCTCCCCATTCCATCCTCTGCTTGCTAACTGCTTTCCTATTTCGTCATTCCAGTTCGTCCTCGGTCTACCTCTTGCTCTCTTATTGTCTTGCCCATCTTCCATACCTCTACAAAAAATAGATATTAAATTTTTCGTTTTGTTCTTTAGCATCGCTGACAATTTTCTTAAAATCCTTTTACCCATGTTTGTCATCTATATTCAGAGAGTTGAAAACAGTTATTAATTTTTTTTAATGTTCAGTTTTTTACGAGCGGCCATTTTGTATTGGTGTGACAGCCTATTTTGTATTTTGCAGAGGTTTGCGTTGTTCCTTGATTTTTAGAGATATTTGGTTCAAACAAAAACCATAAAATGTCACCAGAAGAGAGAGCTCAACAATGTGTACAATGGAAGACAATTTGAACACATCTGATATTTTTTAACTATCATTTGAAATGCAAAGTTTAAAATAAGTTAACCATAGAAAATTTAAATTTAATACCTTTATTCAGATATTATTTAGTAACAAAATTATGTTTCCTACAAAAGTTGCTTGATTTTTTTAAAGGCCTTTTAAACGATACCACTTTCGACCCATCGTGCCATTTAAAAATATGGAGCTCTTGACAAGCTCTCAGGGATGCCAACCTTTTTTGGGAATAACAATATCATCATTCAATTCTTCAATACGGCTTTTGTAACACATTTTTTTGTCCCAAATCACTTCGACTAACCGTTTTCTAAAAAAAAGCCAGACGTGGATGGTCTGGAAGATCCTGTATATAAATAAAGTGCGCGCCTAAAGTATGGAATATATTCAGTAAAACCGAAATAAAAATCCTTTCCTCTTATTAAAATACATGAAATTCGATCTTCAGTCGTCATTTGTTTTCGAGTAATCCATTTTGTTTTTAAATGGCAACCCTCTATTTTTATTCTTGATTTTGAGAGATCTTTTCATTGTCGAACTGGAAGTATAAAAATATTGTTGTCTTACATATGAATTTTTTCGAGTAAATGACAATTGAAGGTGAGGGCCCGACATTTAGAGTTTTTGCAAAATTACCTTATTCCAGCGCTTGTAGCAATTTTTCCAAACAACAATGATCTTGACCTTCCATATAATACAATTTGGTTTCAGCAAGACGTCGCATCCCCGCACTATTTTTTTTTTGTAGGCATAATCGATTTTGTGTAGATTGGAAAGTTTCAAGTCGGTTGTGATTGATTTTATATTTTTTTTCATCAGTCGGGAAATTCAACAACTTCAGAATGACTATAAATTGTGTTTTCGCGTAATTAGCTAGAAATCTACTAATGGGTTGTTTGCAGCTTTTGATTATTTCATGAAGCACAATCGATTTTGAGTAGACTTGGAAAGTTTCAAGTCGGCAGCGTTTGTTTTTTATATATTTTTCATCAGTCAGTAAATTCAACAACTTCGAAATGATTATACATTGTGTTCTTGCGTAATTATTTGGAAATCTACTGATGGGGTGTTTGCAGATTTTGACTATTTCATGAAGCACAATTTATTTTAAGTAGATTTTGAAAGTTCCAAGTTGGTGGCGATTGTTTTTTTAATGTTTTTTCATCAGTTGGGAAATTCAACAACTTCAGAATGACTATAAATGGTGTTCTCGCGTAATTATCTGGAAATCTACTAATGGAGTGTTTGCATATTTTGATCTTTTTATGAAGCACAATCGATTTTGAGTAATTGTCTAAAAGTGCGGGGGTGCGCCGTCTCGCTGAAACCAGGAAGGTCAAGATCATTTTTGTTTGGAAAAAAAAAACGCTGGAACAAGGTCATTTTGCAAAACCTCTAAATATCAAGGTCTTACCTTCAATTGTCATTTAATCGAAAAATTTCATATGTAAGATAGCAACATTTTTATACTGCCAGACAATGAAGAGATCTCTCAAAATCAAGAACAAAAATATAGGGTTGCCATTTAAAAAGAAAATGGATAACGTCATTACTCAAAAACAAATGTCGACTGAAAATCGATTTTCATGCAAAAATAAGTATTTTTATAAAAGAAAATCGACCTGTTTGAAAAATATTTTATTACGGTTTTACTGTTCCATACTTTAGGCGCGTACTGTAAATATAGATATATTTTTTTGTCCAGATTGTTACCTATAAATAAATAAAAATAAAAATTGCTTAATATTATGTGTTGTTTATATTTTTACTACAAGCAATGTAATATACTCCTAACTTAAATTTTGTCTATATTTAAAAATTTTTAACTAAAAAACTTTTAATTTGCGTACAAAAATTTTATTTTAAAATAATTTATGGCAATTCACACCATTGTTTAGTTCGCACTTGAATCAACTTGTTTACCAGTGGACACCTTCGAGTGGTATCGCGTCTGTTGAAACCAGTAATCCGACGGAAGAAGAGGTACACACGGAATCCGTACGCCTTTCAAGACCTTGTTAGTTCTAAACCAGTTTCACTTTAAAACTCCGTAAAATGTGATAATAGTATATTGTCCAACTGGTGAAAAAGTTGGCCATTTCCATGAGGATGTGGAATAATTCATCCGAGTGGAAATGGCCAGTTCTCACTACAATTTTTCTAATCGCATTAAAGAATTAAGTAATAATTGTGATATATTGTAGTTGAGTAGTAGTAGTACCTAAAACGATTTTTATTAGGGCCACATACCCTAGAAACAGTTAAGTTTTTTTTTAGGTCCATACTTATAGAGCATTGCATTGTATAAGTTGTATTACTCAATATAAGTTACTTACTAAATACAAAAAGCTATAGTAATTTGCTGGAATGTATTCATTCCCTTTTCAATGTAAAATGGTAAAGGGGAGTCATTTCCGGAAGTCTTACCACCTGGTGATATGTTGTAAACTCGACGACACATTTTAATGAAGTCGTAATTACCTTCTACGTTGTTTTTTTTTCTTTTTGGTTGCCTATAAATAGAAATCTAAGCAATTTACTATAGACCTAACTATTAATTGAAACGTAAATGATTGCAAAGAAAACCTTTGCTAAGAGAAACTGATATCTATGAAGTAACAGTCGTCCAACATTATAAATTCTAAAATAAATGTATTTTCACACACTAATAGTGTATTAAAAACGAGTTGAATAAGCGCGATTTTTTCGCACGCGTCCAATTTTAGAAAACGGCGAGGAGTTTTCTAATGGACAAGTGCGAAAAAAGGCCTTATGAACGAGTTTTTTACAGAATTTTTTCTATTTTGCCCCTTTTATTCTATTTCTAAATTAAAAAATCGCCCATAAAATAGGAAATTTCGTCTAAAATGATTGTTTAATAATTTCTCGTATATGTTAAATGGATTAAAGTTCTTACATTCTCTCTTTCTGGTAACATTTCGACAATTCTCACATCCAAAAATTTAATAACCTAACATAACATAACTTTTCAGTAATAATTAGTAACTATCTAAAAATATTCGCATTCGATTATACTCGTTACTGAATTACTCCAGAAAATATTTTAAGCGGCCTTGCGGCGGAATTCACGAAATTACGACTGCCGATTACATTCCGAATTCCGTTCGTGCTTCATTCCTCGTCTATTCCATCCATTTTAAGTGATACCGTTCCACCTCTAATAGATCGCGCATTTTTCTCGGGACGAAACCGTGAAGACGGAATAAATTAAACGTTGGTAGCCGGTAATTAATGGAATATGTTAATAGAGGTAATTTGTAATTTTACGAAAAAAAAAATATATATCAGAAGAATCCATTCTCATTAACTAGTGTTAGGTCATTTATTTCAATATCGCCGATACGATCGATCATCTAGACAACACGTGTGAGAATTTACTAGAAAAAAAAATATATAAGGTAAGGTAGAATTATAAATGGAATCTACATATGAATAGTAAATTATCAGGCAGGATTCGTTATTTAATAATAACTTTTATTACACAACGGGCAGAACCTAATTATAAGAGTGAGGAAAAAATGGCATGATACGGCCAAACTAGTCGAAAATTTAAAAAATTCAGAATTAAAAAATCGGAGCTCCGAACAAAATTTTAGTTCAATTATGGACAAAGCAAAACTTGTTAAGTATATCTATAAGGGATGGACAATATTTCACCTACCTGTGAATTTTCACTGATATTAAAAAAAATCACAGGTCGTTACTGTTACTAATAGGCAAATTTTACAGTGACTGTGACTTTTACTTAAACCGTGATTCGTTATTTAAAATCCCAACTATTACCCAAACTGTGACTGCTAATTACCCAGTGATTGCTCCTTAAAACGTGATTGCTACTTTAAATTACAATTGTTACGCAAACTGTGATTGTGACTCTTACCTAAACAGTGATTTCTGCTTAAATTATGACTGATAGATACAGAATAGCATTTCTAAATATTATTTTATATTCAAGTTGGGTAAAGTAAAACGCTTGTTTTGTTCCATAATCTTATTTTCAGTTGCCTGACACGTGTTTCGATCAGTTAGGATCATTTTCAAAGTTAAACAACAAGTATTCAATATATTTTATATTCATTATATACTCCCATTATCCTCCAAATTTTTACAAAGACTTATTATTCAATCATTATTGGATGCATTTTTCAATGTCAATAATATTATTAAAAATATCTATTCGATTCAATATTACTATACATGTTATCATGTAATGGTCCAGCCTCAGCATTCCAATTACCGTGACAACTACTGGAACACGGTTCTCAGACTGTGCCGTGTTTCCTTCGGGTATACAAAAATGGACGAAACCATCGATGTAATGCAAATGAGGCGGCTATTTAAAATTATAATTTGCAATTGCACTTACTCCGAGGGACTCGCATCCTTAATGAACGTTGAGACCCAACGGCCGAGAGAAGCAGAAGTTTTAATTAAACTGGATCGAACATGCGAACGCGTCGAAATCTGGGATGTTGTCACGATAAATTAAATAATTATGATTTGGTTGCTTTTCAATTATTGATAAGTGATTAAAGCTTATTGAATGTCCTATAAATAATCTAATGACAAAAACAATGGCAGTTACAGAGCAAACTTAAGCAAATAAGTATTAAATATTAGGGATGGGAGATTTTTAACGTATCTGTGATTTTTCACTGGTATTGAAAAATCACTGGTCGTTACTGTTACTAATAAGCGAATTTCACTGCTACTTAAAATCACTGTTACCTAAAATCACTGCAACTTAAAATCACTGTTACTTGAAATCACTGTTACCTAAAATCACTGCTACTTAAAATCACTGCTACTTAACATCACTGCTACTTAATATCACTGTTACTTAAAATCACTGCACTGTGGAATTTACAAAAACCAAATTTTGAATAAGCGATACTTCGACCATTGAGGATATTTTTTATGGAATTTTGTCTGCGCGTTTTATATTTTTTTCTGCGATGTTTTTATTCAAGTGCTCAAAAAAATAAAATTCAAATTTTCAAAAATTCATATCTCCATTAAAAATTGTTGAATTTACAAAAACCAAATTAATTTTGAATAAGCGATTCTTCGACCATTGAGCATATTGTTTTAAGAAATTTTTTCTACGTGTTTTATATTTTTTTCTGCGATGTTTTCATTCAAGTGCTCAAAAAATTAAAACGAAAATCCTCAAAAATCCATATCTCCATTTAAAATTGTAGAATTTACAAAAACCAAATTAATTTTGAATAAGCGATTCCTCGACCATTAAGGATATTATCTGAAGGATTTTTTTCTACGCGTTTTATATTTTTTCTACAACGTTTTTATTCAAGTGCTCAAAAAATTAAAACTAAAATTTTCAAAAATCCATATCTCCATTAAGAATTGTTGAATTTACAAAAACCAAATTAATTTTGAATAAGCAATTCTTCGACTATTGAGGATATTGTTTTAAGGATTTTTTTCTACGTGTTTTATATTTTTTCTGTGATGTTTTTATTCAAGTGCTCAAAAAAATAAAATGAAAATTTTCAAAAATTTATATCTCCATTAAAAATTGTTGAATTTACAAAAACCACATTAATTTTGAATAAGCTATACTTCGGCCATTGAGGATGATTTTTTATGGAATTTTGTCTGCGCGTTTTATATTTTTTCTGCGATGTTTTTATTCATGTGCTCAAAAAAATAAAATTCAAATTTTCAAAAATTCATATCTCCATTAAAAATTGTTGAATTTACAAAAACCAAATTAATTTTGAATAAGCAGTTCTTCGACCATTGAAGATATTGTTTTATGGAATTTTTTCTACGCGTTTTATATTTTTTTCTGCGATGTTTTCATTCAAGTGCTCAAAAAATTAAAACGAAAATCCTCAAAAATCCATATCTCCATTTAAAATTGTTGAATTTACAAAAACCAAATTAATTTTGAATAAGCGGTTCTTCGACCATTGAGGATATTGTTTTAAGGAATTTTTTCTACGCGTTTTATATTTTTTTCTTCGATGTTTTCATTCAACTGCTCAAAAAAATAAAATTAAAATTTTCAAAAATTCATATCTCCATTAAAAATGGTTACATTTACAAAAACCTAATTAATTTTGAATAAGCGATACCTCAACCATTGAGGATATTGTTTTATGGATTTTTTTCTGCGCGTTTTTAGTTTTTAAGTGCACAAAAAAATAAAATTATAATTTTCAAAAATTCATATCTCCATTAAAGATTGTTGAATTTACAAAAACCAAATTAATTTTGAATAAGCGATACCTCGACCATTGAAGATATTGTTTTATGAAATTTTGTCTGCGCGTTTTATATTTTCCTGCGATGTTTTCATTCAAGTGCTCAAAACGATAAAATTAAAATTTTCAAAAATCCATATCTCCATTAAAAATTGTTAAATTTACAAAAAACAAATTAATTTTGAATAGGCGATACTTTGACCATTAAGGATGATTTTTTATGGAATTTTGTCTGCGCGTTTTATATTTTTTCTGCGGTTTTTACTAAAAGTGCTCAAAAATATAAAATTAAAATTTTCAAAAATTCATATCTCCATTAAAAATTGTTGCATTTACAAAAACCAAAATAATTTTGAATAAGCGATTCTTCAACCATTGAGGATATTGTTTTATGGAATTTTTTCTGGGCGTTTTATATTTTTTTTGCGGTGTTTTCATTCAAGTGCTCGAAAAAATAAAATAGAAATTTTCAAAAATCCATATCTAAATTAAAAATTGTTGAATATACGAAAACCAAATTAATTTTGAATAAGCGATTCTTCGACCATTGAGGATATTGTTTGAAGAAATGTTTTCTACGCGTTTTATATTTTTTTGTGCAATGTTTTCATTCAAGTGCTCAAAAAATTAAAACGAAAATCTTCAAAAATCCATATCTCTAATGAAAATTGTTGAATTTACAAAAACCAAATTGATTTCAAATTAGCTATACTTCGGCCATTGAGGATGATTTTTTATGGAATTTTATCTGCGCGTTTTATATTTTTTCTGCGATGTTTTTATTCAAGTGCTCGAAAAAATAAAACTAAAATTTTCAAAAATTCATATCTCCATTAAAAATTGTAGAATTTACAAAAACCAAATTAATTTTTAATAAGCGATTTTCGACCATTGAATATATTGTTTTAAGGATTTTTTTCTATGCATTTGATATTTTTTTCTGCGATGTTTTCATTCATTCATCCATATCTCCATTAAAAATTGTAGCATTTACAAAAACCAAATTAATTTTGAATTAGCTATACTTCGGCCATTGAGGATATTGTTTTATGGAATTTTGTCTACGCGTTTTATATTTTTTCTGCGATGTTTTCATTCAAGTGCTCGAAAAACTAAAATAAAAATTCATATCTCCATTAAAAACTGTTGAATTTACAAAAACCAAATTAATTTTAAATAAGCGATTCTTCGACCATTGAGGATATTGTTTTAAGGATTTTTTTCTACGCGTTTTGTATTTTTTTTTGTGATGTTTTCATTCAAGTGCTCAAAAAAATAAAACGAAAATCTTCAAAAATCCATATCTCTACTGAAAATTGTTGAATTTATAAAAACCAAATTGATTTTAAATAAGCGATACCTCGACCATTGAGGATATTTTTTATGGAATTTTGTCTGCTCGTTTTATATTTTTTTTCTGCGGTTTATATTAAAGTGCTCAAAAAAAATAAAATTGAAATTTTCAAAAATTCATATCTCCATTAAAGATTGTTGAATTTACAAAAACCAAATTAATTTTGAATAAGCGATTCTTTGACCATTGAGGATATTGTTTTATGGAATTTTTTGTACGCGTTTTATATTTTTTTCTGCGATGTTTTCATTCAAGTGCTCAAAAAAATAAAACGAAAATCTTCAAAAATCCATATCTCTATTAAAAATTGTAGAATTTACAAATACCACATTAATTTTGAATAAGCGATACTTCGACCATTGAAGATATTGTTTTATGGAATTTTGTCTGCGCGTTTTATATTTTTTCTGCGGTTTTTATTAAAGTGCTCAAAAAATAAAATTAAAATTTTCAAAAATTCATATCTCCATTAAAAATTGTTGAATTTACAAAAACCAAAATAATTTTAATAGGCGATACTTTGACCATTTAGGATATTATTCTATGGAATTTTGTCTGAGCGTTTTATATTTTTTCTGCGATGTTTCATTCAAGTGCTCGAAAAAATAAAACTAAAATTTTCAAAAATCGATATCTCCATTAAAAATTGTAGAATTTACAAAAACCAAATTAATTTTGAATAACCGATTCCTCGACCATTAAGGATATTGTCTTATATTTTTTTGTTTTATTTTTTTTTCTGCGATGTTTTCATTCAAGTGCTTAAAAAATTAAAACGAAAATCTTCAAAAATCCATATCTCTTTTGAAAATCGTTGAATTTACAAAAACCAGATTGATTTTGAATTAGCTACACTTCGGCCATCGGAGATGATTTTTTATGGAATTTTGTCTGTGCGTTTTATATTTTTTCTGCGGTTTTTATTAAAGTTCTAAAAAAAAAAAAAAAAAATTTTCAAAAATTCATATCTCCATTAAAGATTGTTGAATTTAAACCATTTTTATTATAAAAGGAGAACGATTCAATAACGAATCACTTCTTAGTAACTCATAACTGATTCAATAACAAATCACTTCTAATAACATATAACTCATTCAATAACGAATCACCTTTTAGTAACTTATAACCGATTTAATAACGAATCACTCAATAACGTATAACTGTTTCAATAACGAATCACTTCGTAGCAACTTTTAATCAATTCAATAACGAATCACTTCTTAGTAACTCATAACTGATTCAATAACAAATCACTTCTTAATAACATATAACTCATTCAATAACGAATCACCTTTTAGTAACTTATAACCGATTCAATAACGAATCACTAAATAACGTATAACTGTTTCAATAACGAATCACTTCTTAGTAACTTTTAATCAATTCAATAACGAATCACTTCTTAATAAAATTAACTCTTTTAGTCGCGAGTAGAAAATAACATGTGACGCATCATAATAACACGATTACTGAAACGAATTACTGCGGTCGGGATTTGATAAAATGAAAACATTAACACATTGGCTGCCAACAAGTTTTTTTTTATAAAATGTCAAAAAACTTCTTTTTCGTTTTTAAGTTTTATTTTATAAAACGAGTAAGAATATGCTTATTTAATTCAATTTCGTGACTGACAGCGCTAAATAGTAAGTTTAAAGATGGTAATCACTGTCAGTCATCGATGAGTGTTGCCTCAGTGTCAGTCATCGGTGACTGACAAAGCGGTCAACGTGTTAAAATAATGGTGCGTCAAACGTTCCGATTCAGAACCAGTGTTGCCAGATTGTTTTTTTTATTTTAGCGGTAGAATTTAGGTGAAAAAAAGCGGTAGATGGCGGTAGTAATTATTATCAAAGCGGCAGAAATGCCAAAAATGCATTATTTCTTTATGGATCTTGAGTTCTTAAAAAAAAATTCTCTTGAATAACTTTCTCACTTATCACTGAAACATTTTGAAAATAATAAAAGATAAATCGAAAATTAACACTTAGTTTATTTCACAAATTTGTGAAACAAACCAAGTGTTAAAGACATTTTGTTTAATAAGTTTCTTATTACATTTTTTACTTTCTTCGTTACGAGGTACGGAAAAGTATTGTGATCGTGATTTTTTTTTCAAACATTTTTTTTACGGAAATATGCGTTTTGGGGTCCCTAGATGCCATTTCAACAATTTCTGGAAATTTTTGTTTTGTCTGTGTGTGTGAACTGAGTGTGTCTCTGTGTGTGACTGTGTGTGTGTCTGTCTGTGCGCGCTGTATCTCAAAAACTAATAGAGCAATTGATATGAAACTTTGAACATTAGTCTTATTTGATAATCTGAAGAACTTAGAAGCTTTTGGTAAAATTTCGTACACCGAAAATGGGTGTTTACCTTAACTGTTTTTTGTTTTTTGCCAAAATTTTCTTGAATATAAAAAATATCACAAAAACATTTAAACAAACTTTGAAGACAACAAAGAAATGAACATCTTTTGCTTGAAAATATTTTTCATAAAATGATTTTTATTCGAGAAAAAAAAATATTATTATTTTTTTAATTTTTGGTTTATAGTTATAAAACGATAATAGTTACAGCAAATGTATGTTAATAATAATTGTAGAGAATGCTAAAATAAACAACTTATAAAGAATAAGCTTTTTCCGTAATCCCTTTAGTTTTTGAGTAAACTGAGTTTTTGAATTTGAAATATAATTTTTCCAACTTTCGTAATTTTGACATTTTAAACGTCAGTTTCATCCGAGTTTACACAACGCATGCTGCAAACTTCATACTCGCGAGAAACGTGTGTCATTCCATGCTTGTTGTACAATACACTATTCTAGGATACATTTTGAGCATTTCCTGTAGGAACCCATAGAATCATGGCAATCTAGTTTTTAATAAAATTCCTACGTACGATAAAAATAATAACTCTGTCAGAAAAATGTAGGAGGCTAATTACAGCCAATTAACTCTCATAATTAGCATACGAGAAACAACAACTCCCACTTTTCACACCCATAACACCCGAAACGGAGGCAATTACAATTTTTACTTATTTTCATTCATCGCATCGCCATAAAATTAATGTTCTCCATTTTACGAGGCGAGGCGTTAATAATGATGTAATTAAACGATACCTCGCCAGACGGGGAACAATGCAACTCGTCTTGTTGCAAAATACACAACAACAAAACATTCGTATGTAAATCGTTCTCGCGTAACATTTCATGCCGGGCTATTTGCATACAAATCATGAATTTTTTACTATCGCGTATACGTGGCAGGTTATTAATATGAATAAAATGTATTCGGCGTTATTGGCCGATAGGAAAGTGAAATTTATCGGTACGGTAATAGTTAATGACCTTTGTTTATTGCCATTGATCTTGACATTTGAATATTTTCCCATTGTTTATTGTAATGCATTCAAATTGCATTAATGTTGTTTTTATTTATAACTTTCTTTGTTACGAGAAGGTATTGTGATCGTGAAATTTTTTTTGTGTGGAAATATCAGTTTTCGGGTCCTGAGATGCCATTTCAACAATTACTGGATTTTACTTTCTCCGTTACGAAGTACGAGAAAGTATTGTGATCGTGAATTTTTTTCAAAAATTTTTTTTTACGGAAATATCCGTTTTAGGGTCCCTAGATGCCATTTCAACAATTTCTGGTAAATTTTTTTGTGTGTGTCTGTGTGTGTGTCTGTCTGTCTGTGCGCGCTGTATCTCAAAAACTAATAAAGCGATTGATATGAAACTTTGAACATACGTCTTATTTGATAATCTGAAGAACTGAAAAGCTTTTGGTAAAATTTCGTACACCGGAAGTGGGTGTTTACCTTAACTGTTTTTTGTTTTTTGCCAATATTTTCTTAAATATGAAAAATATCACAAAAATATTTAAACAAACATTGAAGACAACAAAGAAATAAACATCTTTTGCTTAAAAATATTTTTCATAAAATCATTTTTATTCGAGAAAGAAATTTATTAGTTTTTTTTTATTTTTGGTTTATAATTATTAAACGATAATAGTTACAGCAAATTGTAGAGAATGCTAAAATGAACAACTTATAAAGAATAAGTTTTTTTCGAAATCCCTTTAGTTTTTGAGTAAACTGAGTTTTTGAGTTTGAAGTATAATTTTTCCATCTTTCATAATTTTGACGTTTTAAACGTCAGTTCATCCGAGTCTACAAAACGCTCGATGCACATTTAAAATATGATTTAAATTGAAAATAAACTATGAAAGCGTAAATATAAATGATACCATCAAGTCGGAGAAAGTAACATGATGGCCATATTGAAAGCAAAACATATTTATTTGTATTTTGATGAAGGTAATTTTGTCACATCAATTCAATAATTTGCGAAAAATTTTGACGGCCTATCGTTAAAGGACTCGCACCTTAATTAATAAATTGGCCTCATTATCGTACAAAAGGAGTGAATAACGGTCCATTAGGACCCATCCGCGATCGGTCGGTGTTTATCAGGATATCTCGGGACACACGAGATACAGATCTGAACACGTGTAGATGCTGAGATCTGAGGAGGGTTACAACAAACGGAGATAAACACAGGCGGAGCTCGCAATTGGCAGAAAGAGACGGAGCCCCGTGGGCTGAGGTTTACGAGGCCAACGGTTGGAAACCGAATGCCGAGCGGTCAGCTCATTGTTTTTTTTTTCGGGACTAATTATTTAATTGAATCGCTCGGAACTCAATCTTTGCCTCATATGTGTGTTTGCCTGTGTGGATGGCGGAGTTATTTGGGGCATAATTAGTCCATTTTTGTAATTAATTTATGGACATTTTAGTGAAATATGCCGTGTAAATTGGCCGTTACAGTATCGTCACCTGATGTCATTTAATTTAAATTTAAATTATATATCGGGTGTTTAATTAATGAGGTGTATATTGATTTGGTGTGCGGTGAAATAAAAAAAATCCTAATTTGAAATTCAAACTTTATTCAATTTGGAGTTTTCGTTTAGCCGAAAAATCATTTTTTTTTATGTTCATGGTGACACGCTATTTTTTGCTATTAAGATAGCTGAAATTTTTTAACGGCAATCCATTTCTCTCGTCTTTCTGATGAAAAAAAAGTTAAATTCAATAGTCTACGATGATTATTAAGAAAGTTGCATTTTTTAACAAATTTTCAAGGGGTTTACTCATGTCTTTTTTTCGTGTTTTCGTCAAAAATTAAAAATCTCTAAACCAACTAATTGACGTACGAGGAGCTCAGATTTGCAAACCGCGTTCAATTTGGAGTTTTCGTTTCGCCGCTACGGCCGATCAAAGTCTGAAAAATCAATTATTTTCGTAAATTTTCAAAAATGTTCACTGTGACTGACTATTTTTTTTGCCATTGAAGTTAGCTGAAATTTTTTAGCATCAATCGATTTCTCTCGTCTTTCTGATGAAAATAAAGTTAAATTCAAAAGTCTACGATGATTATTAAGAAAGTTGCATTTTTTAACAAAATTTCCAAGGGGGTTAGTCATGTCTTTTTTCACGATTTCATCAAAAATTATTAATCTCAAATCCGACTAATTGATGTACGAGGAGCTCAGATTTGCAAACCGCGTTCAATTTGGAGTTTTCGTTTGGCCGCTGCGGCCGATCAAAGTCTGAAAAATCAATTATTTTCGTAAATTTTCAAAAATGTTCACTGTGACTGATTAATTTTTTTGCCATTGAAGTTAGCTGAAACTTTTTAGCGGCAATCGATTTCTCTCGTCTTTCTGATGAAAATAAAGTTAAATTCAAAAGCCTACGATGATTATTAAGAAAGTTGCATTTTTAACAAAATTTCCAAGGGGGTTAGTCATGTCTTTTTTCACGATTTCATCAAAAATTATTAATCTCTAATCCGACTAATTGACGTACGAGGAGCTCAGATTTGCAAACCGTGTTCAATTTGGAGTTTTCGTTTGGCCGCTACGGCCGATTAAAGTCTGAAAAATCAATTATTTTCGTAAATTTTCAAAAATGTTCACTGTGACTGACTAATTTTTTTGCCATTGAAGTTAGCTGAAATTTTTTAGCGGCAATCGATTTCTCTCGTCTTTCTGATGAAAATAAAGTTAAATTTAATAGTCTGCGATGATTATTAAGAAAGTTGCATTTTTTAACAAAATGTCCAAGGGGGTTAGTCATGTCTTTTTTCACGATTTCATCAAAAATTATTAATCTCTAATCCGACTAATTGACGTACGAGGAGCTCAGATTTGCAAACCGCGTTCAATTTGGAGTTTTCGTTTGGCCGCTACGGCCGATCAAAGTCTGAAAAATCAATTATTTTCGTAAATTTTCAAAAATGTTCTCTGTGACTGACTAATTTTTTTGCCATTGAAGTTAGCTGAAATTTTTTAGCGGCAATCGATTTCTCTCGTCTTTCTGATGAAAATAAAGTTAAATTCAATAGTCTGCGATGATTATTAAGAAAGTTGCATTTTTTAACAAAATTTCCAAGGGGTTTAGTCATGTCTTTTTTCACGATTTCATCAAAAATTATTAATCTCTAATCCGACTAATTGACGTACGAGGAGCTCAGATTTGCAAACCGCGTTCAATTTGGAGTTTTCGTTTGGCCGCTACGGCCGATCAAAGTCTGAAAAATCAATTATTTTCGTAAATTTTCAAAAATGTTCACTGTGACTGACTAATTTTTTTGCCATTGAAGTTAGCTGAATTTTTTTAGCGGCAATCGATTTCTCTCGTCTTTCTGATGAAAATAAAGTTAAATTCAATAGTCTGCGATGATTATTAAGAAAGTTGCATTTTTTAACAAAATTTCCAAGGGGTTTAGTCATGTCTTTTTTCACGATTTCATCAAAAATTATTAATCTCTAATCCGACTAATTGACGTACGAGGAGCTCAGATTTGCAAACCGCGTTCAATTTGGAGTTTTCGTTTGGCCGCTACGGCCGATCAAAGTCTGAAAAATCAATTATTTTCGTAAATTTTCTAAAATGTTCACTGTGGCTGACTATTTTTTTTGCTATTGAAGTTAGCTAAAAAATTTTAACGGCAATCAATTTCTCTCGTCTTTCTGATGAAAAAAAAGTTAAATTCAATAGTCTACGATGATTATTAAGAAAGTTGCATTTTTTAACAAATTTCCAAGGGGTTTACTCATGTCTTTTTTTCGTCTTTTCGTCAAAAATTAAAAATCTCTAATCCGACTAATTGACGTACGAGGAGCTCAGATTTACAAACCGCGTTCAATTTTGAGTTTTCGTTTGGCCGCTACGGCCGATCAAAGTCTGAAAAATCAATTATTTTCGTAAATTTTCTAAAATGTTCACTGTGACTGACTAATTTTTTTGCCATTGAAGTTAGCTGAAATTTTTTAACGTCAATCAATTTCTCTCGTCTTTCTGATGAAAAAAAGTTAAATTCAATATACTACGATGATTATTAAGAAAGTTGCATTTTTTAACAAATTTCCAAGGGGTTTACTCATGTCTTTTTTTCGTGTTTTCATCAAAATTTAAAAATCTCTAATCCGACTAATTGACGTACGAGGAGTTCAGATTTGCAAACCGCGTTCAATTTTGAGTTTTCGTTTGGCCGCTACGGCCGATCAAAGTCTGAAAAATCAATTATTTTCGTAAATTTTCTAAAATGTTCACTGTGACTGACTAATTTTTTTGCCATTGAAGTTAGCTGAAATTTTTTAACGGCAATCAAATTCTCTCGTCTTTCTGATGAAAAAAAAGTTAAATTCAATAGTCTACGATGATTATTAAGAAAGTTGCATTCTTTAACAAATTTCCAAGGGATTTACTCATGTCTTTTTTTCGTGTTTTTGTCAAAAATTGAAAATCTCTAATCCGACTAATTGACGTACGAGGAGCTCAGATTTGCAAACCGCGTTCAATTTGGAGTTTTCGTTTGGCCGCTACGGCCGATCAAAGTCTGAAAAATCAATTATTTTCGTAAATTTTCTAAAATGTTCACTGTGACTGACTAATTTTTTTGCCATTGAAGTTAGCTGAATTTTTTTAGCGGCAATCGATTTCTCTCGTCTTTCTGATGAAAAAAAAGTTAAATTCAATAGTCTGCGATGATTATTAAGAAAGTTGCATTCTTTAACAAATTTCCAAGGGATTTACTCATGTCTTTTTTTCGTGTTTTTGTCAAAAATTGAAAATCTCTAATCCGACTAATTGACGTACGAGGAGCTCAGATTTGCAAACCGCGTTCAATTTGGAGTTTTCGTTTGGCCGCTACGGCCGATCAAAGTCTGAAAAATCAATTATTTTCGTAAATTTTCAAAAATGTTCTCTGTGACTGACTAATTTTTTTGCCATTGAAGTTAGCTGAATTTTTTTAGCGGCAATCGATTTCTCTCGTCTTTCTGATGAAAATAAAGTTAAATTCAATAGTCTGCGATGATTATTAAGAAAGTTGCATTTTTTAACAAAATTTCCAAGGGGTTTAGTCATGTCTTTTTTCACGATTTCATCAAAAATTATTAATCTCTAATCCGACTAATTGACGTACGAGGAGCTCAGATTTGCAAACCGCGTTCAATTTGGAGTTTTCGTTTGGCCGCTACGGCCGATCAAAGTCTGAAAAATCAATTATTTTCGTAAATTTTCAAAAATGTTCACTGTGACTGACTAATTTTTTTGCCATTGAAGTTAGCTGAATTTTTTTAGCGGCAATCGATTTCTCTCGTCTTTCTGATGAAAATAAAGTTAAATTCAATAGTCTGCGATGATTATTAAGAAAGTTGCATTTTTTAACAAAATTTCCAAGGGGTTTAGTCATGTCTTTTTTCACGATTTCATCAAAAATTATTAATCTCTAATCCGACTAATTGACGTACGAGGAGCTCAGATTTGCAAACCGCGTTCAATTTGGAGTTTTCGTTTGGCCGCTACGGCCGATCAAAGTCTGAAAAATCAATTATTTTCGTAAATTTTCAAAAATGTTCACTGTGACTGACTAATTTTTTTGCCATTGAAGTTAGCTGAATTTTTTTAGCGGCAATCGATTTCTCTCGTCTTTCTGATGAAAATAAAGTTAAATTCAATAGTCTGCGATGATTATTAAGAAAGTTGCATTTTTTAACAAAATTTCCAAGGGGGTTAGTCATGTCTTTTTTCACGATTTCATCAAAAATTATTAATCTCTAATCCGACTAATTGACGTACGAGGAGCTCAGATTTGCAAACCGCGTTCAATTTGGAGTTTTCGTTTGGCCGCTACGCCGATCAAAGTCTGAAAAATCAATTATTTTCGTAAATTTTCAAAAATGTTCAGTGTGACTGACTAATTTTTTTGCCATTGAAGTTAGCTGAAATTTTTTAGCGGCAATCGATTTCTCTCGTCTTTCTGATGAAAATAAAGTTAAATTCAATAGTCTACGATGATTATTAAGAAAGTTGCATTTTTTAACAAAATTTCCAAGGGGGTTAGTCATGTTTTTTTTCACGATTTCATCAAAAATTATTAATCACTAATCCGACTAATTGACGTACGAGGAGCTCAGATTTGCAAACCGCGTTCAATTTGGAGTTTTCGTTTGGCCGCTACGGCCGATCAAAGTCTGAAAAATCAATTATTTTCGTAAATTTTCAAAAATGTTCAGTGTGACTGACTAATTTTTTTGCCATTGAAGTTAGCTGAAATTTTTTAGCGGCAATCGATTTCTCTCGTCTTTCTGATGAAAATAAAGTTAAATTCAATAGTCTACGATGATTATTAAGAAAGTTGCATTTTTTAACAAAATTTCCAAGGGGGTTAGTCATGTCTTTTTTCACAATTTCATCAAAAATTATTAATCTCTAATCCGACTAATTGACGTACGAGGAGCTCAGATTTGCAAACCGCGTTCAATTTGGAGTTTTCGTTTGGCCGCTACGGCCGATCAAAGTCTGAAAAATCAATTATTTTCGTAAATTTTCAAAAATGTTCAGTGTGACTGACTAATTTTTTTGCCATTGAAGTTAGCTGAAATTTTTTAGCGGCAATCGATTTCTCTCGTCTTTCTGATGAAAATAAAGTTAAATTCAATAGTCTACGATGATTATTAAGAAAGTTGCATTTTTTAACAAAATTTCCAAGGGGGTTAGTCATGTCTTTTTTCACAATTTCATCAAAAATTATTAATCTCTAATCCGACTAATTGACGTACGAGGAGCTCAGATTTGCAAACCGCGTTCAATTTGGAGTTTTCGTTTGGCCGCTACGGCCGATCAAAGTCTGAAAAATCAATTATTTTCGTAAATTTTCAAAAATGTTCAGTGTTACTGACTAATTTTTTTGCCATTGAAGTTAGCTGAAATTTTTTAGCGGCAATCGATTTCTCTCGTCTTTCTGATGAAAATAAAGTTAAATTCAATAGTCTACGATGATTATTAAGAAAGTTGCATTTTTTAACAAAATTTCCAAGGGGGTTAGTCATGTCTTTTTTCACAATTTCATCAAAAATTATTAATCTCTAATCCGACTAATTGACGTACGAGGAGCTCAGATTTGCAAACCGCGTTCAATTTGGAGTTTTCGTTTGGCCGCTACGGCCGATCAAAGTCTGAAAAATCAATTATTTTCGTAAATTTTCAAAAATGTTCACTGTGACTGACTAATTTTTTTGCCATTGAAGTTAGCTGAAATTTTTTAGCGGCAATCGATTTCTCTCGTCTTTCTGATGAAAATAAAGTTAAATTCAATAGTCTACGATGATTATTAAGAAAGTTGCATTTTTTAACAAAATTTCCAAGGGGGTTAGTCATGTCTTTTTTCACAATTTCATCAAAAATTATTAATCACTAATCCGACTAATTGACGTACGAGGAGCTCAGATTTGCAAACCGCGTTCAATTTGGAGTTTTCGTTTGGCCGCTACGGCCGATCAAAGTCTGAAAAATCAATTATTTTCGTAAATTTTCAAAAATGTTCAGTGTGACTGACTAATTTTTTTGCCATTGAAGTTAGCTGAAATTTTTTAGCGGCAATCGATTTCTCTCGTCTTTCTGATGAAAATAAAGTTAAATTCAATAGTCTACGATGATTATTAAGAAAGTTGCATTTTTTAACAAAATTTCCAAGGGGGTTAGTCATGTCTTTTTTCACAATTTCATCAAAAATTATTAATCACTAATCCGACTAATTGACGTACGAGGAGCTCAGATTTGCAAACCGCGTTCAATTTGGAGTTTTCGTTTGGCCGCTACGGCCGATCAAAGTCTGAAAAATCAATTATTTTCGTAAATTTTCAAAAATGTTCAGTGTGACTGACTAATTTTTTTGCCATTGAAGTTAGCTGAAATTTTTTAGCGGCAATCGATTTCTCTCGTCTTTCTGATGAAAATAAAGTTAAATTCAATAGTCTACGATGATTATTAAGAAAGTTGCATTTTTTAACAAAATTTCCAAGGGGGTTAGTCATGTTTTTTTTCACGATTTCATCAAAAATTATTAATCACTAATCCGACTAATTGACGCACGAGGAGCTCAGATTTGCAAACCGCGTTCAATTTGGAGTTTTCGTTTGGCCGCTACGGCCGATCAAAGTCTGAAAAATCAATTATTTTCGTAAATTTTCAAAAATGTTCAGTGTGACTGACTAATTTTTTTGCCATTGAAGTTAGCTGAAATTTTTTAGCGGCAATCGATTTCTCTCGTCTTTCTGATGAAAATAAAGTTAAATTCAATAGTCTACGATGATTATTAAGAAAGTTGCATTTTTTAACAAAATTTCCAAGGGGGTTAGTCATGTCTTTTTTCACAATTTCATCAAAAATTATTAATCACTAATCCGACTAATTGACGTACGAGGAGCTCAGATTTGCAAACCGCGTTCAATTTGGAGTTTTCGTTTGGCCGCTACGGCCGATCAAAGTCTGAAAAATCAATTATTTTCGTAAATTTTCAAAAATGTTCAGTGTGACTGACTAATTTTTTTGCCATTGAAGTTAGCTGAAATTTTTTAGCGGCAATCGATTTCTCTCGTCTTTCTGATGAAAATAAAGTTAAATTCAATAGTCTACGATGATTATTAAGAAAGTTGCATTTTTTAACAAAATTTCCAAGGGGGTTAGTCATGTCTTTTTTCACAATTTCATCAAAAATTATTAATCACTAATCCGACTAATTGACGTACGAGGAGCTCAGATTTGCAAACCGCGTTCAATTTGGAGTTTTCGTTTGGCCGCTACGGCCGATCAAAGTCTGAAAAATCAATTATTTTCGTAAATTTTCAAAAATGTTCAGTGTGACTGACTAATTTTTTTGCCATTGAAGTTAGCTGAATTTTTTTAGCGGCAATCGATTTCTCTCGTCTTTCTGATGAAAATAAAGTTAAATTCAATAGTCTACGATGATTATTAAGAAAGTTGCATTTTTTAACAAAATTTCCAAGGGGGTTAGTCATGTTTTTTTTCACGATTTCATCAAAAATTATTAATCACTAATCCGACTAATTGACGTACGAGGAGCTCAGATTTGCAAACCGCGTTCAATTTGGAGTTTTCGTTTGGCCGCTACGGCCGATCAAAGTCTGAAAAATCAATTATTTTCGTAAATTTTCAAAAATGTTCAGTGTGACTGACTAATTTTTTTGCCATTGAAGTTAGCTGAAATTTTTTAGCGGCAATCGATTTCTCTCGTCTTTCTGATGAAAATAAAGTTAAATTCAATAGTCTACGATGATTATTAAGAAAGTTGCATTTTTTAACAAAATTTCCAAGGGGGTTAGTCATGTCTTTTTTCACAATTTCATCAAAAATTATTAATCACTAATCCGACTAATTGACGTACGAGGAGCTCAGATTTGCAAACCGCGTTCAATTTGGAGTTTTCGTTTGGCCGCTACGGCCGATCAAAGTCTGAAAAATCAATTATTTTCGTAAATTTTCAAAAATGTTCAGTGTGACTGACTAATTTTTTTGCCATTGAAGTTAGCTGAAATTTTTTAGCGGCAATCGATTTCTCTCGTCTTTCTGATGAAAATAAAGTTAAATTCAATAGTCTACGATGATTATTAAGAAAGTTGCATTTTTTAACAAAATTTCCAAGGGGGTTAGTCATGTCTTTTTTCACAATTTCATCAAAAATTATTAATCACTAATCCGACTAATTGACGTACGAGGAGCTCAGATTTGCAAACCGCGTTCAATTTGGAGTTTTCGTTTGGCCGCTACGGCCGATCAAAGTCTGAAAAATCAATTATTTTCGTAAATTTTCAAAAATGTTCAGTGTGACTGACTAATTTTTTTGCCATTGAAGTTAGCTGAAATTTTTTAGCGGCAATCGATTTCTCTCGTCTTTCTGATGAAAATAAAGTTAAATTCAATAGTCTACGATGATTATTAAGAAAGTTGCATTTTTTAACAAAATTTCCAAGGGGGTTAGTCATGTTTTTTTTCACGATTTCATCAAAAATTATTAATCACTAATCCGACTAATTGACGTACGAGGAGCTCAGATTTGCAAACCGCGTTCAATTTGGAGTTTTCGTTTGGCCGCTACGGCCGATCAAAGTCTGAAAAATCAATTATTTTCGTAAATTTTCAAAAATGTTCAGTGTGACTGACTAATTTTTTTGCCATTGAAGTTAGCTGAAATTTTTTAGCGGCAATCGATTTCTCTCGTCTTTCTGATGAAAATAAAGTTAAATTCAATAGTCTACGATGATTATTAAGAAAGTTGCATTTTTTAACAAAATTTCCAAGGGGGTTAGTCATGTTTTTTTTCACAATTTCATCAAAAATTATTAATCTCTAATCCGACCAATTGACGTACGAGGAGCTCAGATTTGCAAACCGCGTTCAATTTGGAGTTTTCGTTTGGCCGCTACGGCCGATCAAAGTCTGAAAAATCAATTATTTTCGTAAATTTTCAAAAATGTTCACTGTGACTTACTAATTTTTTTGCCTTTGAAGTTTGGTGAAATTTTTTAACGGCAATCAATTTCTCTCGTCTTTCTGATCAAAAAAAAGTTAAATTCAATAGTCTACGATGATTATTAAGAAAGTTGCATTTTTTAACAAAATTTCCAAGGGGGTTAGTCATGTTTTTTTTCACGATTTCATCAAAAATTATTAATCACTAATCCGACTAATTGACGTACGAGGAGCTCAGATTTGCAAACCGCGTTCAATTTGGAGTTTTCGTTTGGCCGCTACGGCCGATCAAAGTCTGAAAAATCAATTATTTTCGTAAATTTTCAAAAATGTTCAGTGTGACTGACTAATTTTTTTGCCATTGAAGTTAGCTGAAATTTTTTAGCGGCAATCGATTTCTCTCGTCTTTCTGATGAAAAAAAAGTTAAATTCAATAGTCTACGATGATTATTAAGAAAGTTGCATTTTTTAACAAATTTCCAAGGGGGTTAGTCATGTTTTTTTTTCACGATTTCATCAAAAATTATTAATCACTAATCCGACTAATTGACGTACGAGGAGCTCAGATTTGCAAACCGCGTTCAATTTGGAGTTTTCGTTTGGCCGCTACGGCCGATCAAAGTCTGAAAAATCAATTATTTTCGTAAATTTTCAAAAATGTTCAATGTGACTGACTAATTTTTTTGCCATTGAAGTTAGCTAAAATTTTTTAGCGGCAATCGATTTCTCTCGTCTTTCTGATGAAAATAAAGTTAAATTCAATAGTCTACGATGATTATTAAGAAAGTTGCATTTTTAAACAAATTTCCAAGGGGGTTAGTCATGTTTTTTTCACGATTTCATCAAAAATTATTAATCTCTAATCCGACTAATTGACGTACGAGGAGCTCAGATTTGCAAACCGCGTTCAATTTGGAGTTTTCGTTTGGCCGCTACGGCCGATCAAAGTCTGAAAAATCAATTATTTTCGTAAATTTTCAAAAATGTTCAGTGTGACTGACTAATTTTTTTGCCATTGAAGTTAGCTGAAATTTTTTAGCGGCAATCGATTTCTCTCGTCTTTCTGATGAAAATAAAGTTAAATTCAATAGTCTACGATGATTATTAAGAAAGTTGCATTTTTTAACAAAATTTCCAAGGGGGTTAGTCATGTTTTTTTTCACGATTTCATCAAAAATTATTAATCACTAATCCGACTAATTGACGTACGAGGAGCTCAGATTTGCAAACCGCGTTCAATTTGGAGTTTTCGTTTGGCCGCTACGGCCGATCAAAGTCTGAAAAATCAATTATTTTCGTAAATTTTCAAAAATGTTCAGTGTGACTGACTAATTTTTTTGCCATTGAAGTTAGCTGAAATTTTTTAGCGGCAATCGATTTCTCTCGTCTTTCTGATGAAAATAAAGTTAAATTCAATAGTCTACGATGATTATTAAGAAAGTTGCATTTTTTAACAAAATTTCCAAGGGGGTTAGTCATGTCTTTTTTCACAATTTCATCAAAAATTATTAATCTCTAATCCGACTAATTGACGTACGAGGAGCTCAGATTTGCAAACCGCGTTCAATTTGGAGTTTTCGTTTGGCCGCTACGGCCGATCAAAGTCTGAAAAATCAATTATTTTCGTAAATTTTCAAAAATGTTCAGTGTGACTGACTAATTTTTTTGCCATTGAAGTTAGCTGAATTTTTTTAGCGGCAATCGATTTCTCTCGTCTTTCTGATGAAAATAAAGTTAAATTCAATAGTCTACGATGATTATTAAGAAAGTTGCATTTTTTAACAAAATTTCCAAGGGGGTTAGTCATGTTTTTTTTCACAATTTCATCAAAAATTATTAATCTCTAATCCGACTAATTGACGTACGAGGAGCTCAGATTTGCAAACCGCGTTCAATTTGGAGTTTTCGTTTGGCCGCTACGGCCGATCAAAGTCTGAAAAATCAATTATTTTCGTAAATTTTCAAAAATGTTCAGTGTGACTGACTAATTTTTTTGCCATTGAAGTTAGCTGAAATTTTTTAGCGGCAATCGATTTCTCTCGTCTTTCTGATGAAAAAAAAGTTAAATTCAATAGTCTACGATGATTATTAAGAAAGTTGCATTTTTTAACAAATTTCCAAGGGGTTTACTCATGTCTTTTTTTCGTGTTTTCATCAAAAATTAAAAATCTCTAATCCGACTAATTGACGTACGAGGAGCTCAGATTTGCAAACCGCGTTCAATTTGGAGTTTTCATTTGGCCGCTACGGCCGATCAAAGTCTGAAAAATCAATTATTTTCGTAAATTTTTAAAAATGTTCAGTGTGACTGACTAATTTTTTTGCCATTGAAGTTAGCTGAAATTTTTTAGCGGCAATCGATTTCTCTCGTCTTTCTGATGAAAATAAAGTTAAATTCAATAGTCTACGATGATTATTAAGAAAGTTGCATTTTTTAACAAAATTTCCAAGGGGGTTAGTCATGTTTTTTTTCACGATTTCATCAAAAATTATTAATCTCTAATCCGACTAATTGACGTACGAGGAGCTCAGATTTGCAAACCGCGTTCAATTTGGAGTTTTCGTTTGGCCGCTACGGCCGATCAAAGTCTGAAAAATCAATTATTTTCGTAAATTTTCAAAAATGTTCAGTGTGACTGACTAATTTTTTTGCCATTGAAGTTAGCTGAAATTTTTTAGCGGCAATCGATTTCTCTCGTCTTTCTGATGAAAATAAAGTTAAATTCAATAGTCTACGATGATTATTAAGAAAGTTGCATTTTTTAACAAAATTTCCAAGGGGGTTAGTCATGTTTTTTTTTCACAATTTCATCAAAAATTATTAATCTCTAATCCGACTAATTGACGTACGAGGAGCTCAGATTTGCAAACCGCGTTCAATTTGGAGTTTTCGTTTGGCCGCTACGGCCGATCAAAGTCTGAAAAATCAATTATTTTCGTAAATTTTCAAAAATGTTCAGTGTGACTGACTAATTTTTTTGCCATTGAAGTTAGCTGAAATTTTTTAGCGGCAATCGATTTCTCTCGTCTTTCTGATGAAAATAAAGTTAAATTCAATAGTCTACGATGATTATTAAGAAAGTTGCATTTTTTAACAAAATTTCCAAGGGGGTTAGTCAAGTCTTTTTTCACAATTTCATCAAAAATTATTAATCTCTAATCCGACTAATTGACGTACGAGGAGCTCAGATTTGCAAACCGCGTTCAATTTGGAGTTTTCGTTTGGCCGCTACGGCCGATCAAAGTCTGAAAAATCAATTATTTTCGTAAATTTTCAAAAATGTTCAGTGTGACTGACTAATTTTTTTGCCATTGAAGTTAGCTGAAATTTTTTAGCGGCAATCGATTTCTCTCGTCTTTCTGATGAAAATAAAGTTAAATTCAATAGTCTACGATGATTATTAAGAAAGTTGCATTTTTTAACAAAATTTCCAAGGGGGTTAGTCATGTTTTTTTTCACGATTTCATCAAAAATTATTAATCACTAATCCGACTAATTGACGTACGAGGAGCTCAGATTTGCAAACCGCGTTCAATTTGGAGTTTTCGTTTGGCCGCTACGGCCGATCAAAGTCTGAAAAATCAATTATTTTCGTAAATTTTCAAAAATGTTCAGTGTGACTGACTAATTTTTTTGCCATTGAAGTTAGCTGAAATTTTTTAGCGGCAATCGATTTCTCTCGTCTTTCTGATGAAAATAAAGTTAAATTCAATAGTCTACGATGATTATTAAGAAAGTTGCATTTTTTAACAAAATTTCCAAGGGGGTTAGTCATGTCTTTTTTCACAATTTCATCAAAAATTATTAATCTCTAATCCGACTAATTGACGTACGAGGAGCTCAGATTTGCAAACCGCGTTCAATTTGGAGTTTTCGTTTGGCCGCTACGGCCGATCAAAGTCTGAAAAATCAATTATTTTCGTAAATTTTCAAAAATGTTCAGTGTGACTGACTAATTTTTTTGCCATTGAAGTTAGCTGAATTTTTTTAGCGGCAATCGATTTCTCTCGTCTTTCTGATGAAAATAAAGTTAAATTCAATAGTCTACGATGATTATTAAGAAAGTTGCATTTTTTAACAAAATTTCCAAGGGGGTTAGTCATGTTTTTTTTCACGATTTCATCAAAAATTATTAATCTCTAATCCGACTAATTGACGTACGAGGAGCTCAGATTTGCAAACCGCGTTCAATTTGGAGTTTTCGTTTGGCCGCTACGGCCGATCAAAGTCTGAAAAATCAATTATTTTCGTAAATTTTCAAAAATGTTCAGTGTGACTGACTAATTTTTTTGCCATTGAAGTTAGCTGAAATTTTTTAGCGGCAATCGATTTCTCTCGTCTTTCTGATGAAAAAAAAGTTAAATTCAATAGTCTACGATGATTATTAAGAAAGTTGCATTTTTTAACAAATTTCCAAGGGGTTTACTCATGTCTTTTTTTCGTGTTTTCATCAAAAATTAAAAATCTCTAATCCGACTAATTGACGTACGAGGAGCTCAGATTTGCAAACCGCGTTCAATTTGGAGTTTTCATTTGGCCGCTACGGCCGATCAAAGTCTGAAAAATCAATTATTTTCGTAAATTTTTAAAAATGTTCAGTGTGACTGACTAATTTTTTTGCCATTGAAGTTAGCTGAAATTTTTTAGCGGCAATCGATTTCTCTCGTCTTTCTGATGAAAATAAAGTTAAATTCAATAGTCTACGATGATTATTAAGAAAGTTGCATTTTTTAACAAAATTTCCAAGGGGGTTAGTCATGTTTTTTTTCACGATTTCATCAAAAATTATTAATCTCTAATCCGACTAATTGACGTACGAGGAGCTCAGATTTGCAAACCGCGTTCAATTTGGAGTTTTCGTTTGGCCGCTACGGCCGATCAAAGTCTGAAAAATCAATTATTTTCGTAAATTTTCAAAAATGTTCAGTGTGACTGACTAATTTTTTTGCCATTGAAGTTAGCTGAAATTTTTTAGCGGCAATCGATTTCTCTCGTCTTTCTGATGAAAATAAAGTTAAATTCAATAGTCTACGATGATTATTAAGAAAGTTGCATTTTTTAACAAAATTTCCAAGGGGGTTAGTCATGTTTTTTTTTCACAATTTCATCAAAAATTATTAATCTCTAATCCGACTAATTGACGTACGAGGAGCTCAGATTTGCAAACCGCGTTCAATTTGGAGTTTTCGTTTGGCCGCTACGGCCGATCAAAGTCTGAAAAATCAATTATTTTCGTAAATTTTCAAAAATGTTCAGTGTGACTGACTAATTTTTTTGCCATTGAAGTTAGCTGAAATTTTTTAGCGGCAATCGATTTCTCTCGTCTTTCTGATGAAAATAAAGTTAAATTCAATAGTCTACGATGATTATTAAGAAAGTTGCATTTTTTAACAAAATTTCCAAGGGGGTTAGTCAAGTCTTTTTTCACAATTTCATCAAAAATTATTAATCTCTAATCCGACTAATTGACGTACGAGGAGCTCAGATTTGCAAACCGCGTTCAATTTGGAGTTTTCGTTTGGCCGCTACGGCCGATCAAAGTCTGAAAAATCAATTATTTTCGTAAATTTTCAAAAATGTTCAGTGTGACTGACTAATTTTTTTGCCATTGAAGTTAGCTGAAATTTTTTAGCGGCAATCGATTTCTCTCGTCTTTCTGATGAAAATAAAGTTAAATTCAATAGTCTACGATGATTATTAAGAAAGTTGCATTTTTTAACAAAATTTCCAAGGGGGTTAGTCATGTTTTTTTTCACGATTTCATCAAAAATTATTAATCTCTAATCCGACTAATTGACGTACGAGGAGCTCAGATTTGCAAACCGCGTTCAATTTGGAGTTTTCGTTTGGCCGCTACGGCCGATCAAAGTCTGAAAAATCAATTATTTTCGTAAATTTTCAAAAATGTTCAGTGTGACTGACTAATTTTTTTGCCATTGAAGTTAGCTGAAATTTTTTAGCGGCAATCGATTTCTCTCGTCTTTCTGATGAAAAAAAAGTTAAATTCAATAGTCTACGATGATTATTAAGAAAGTTGCATTTTTTAACAAATTTCCAAGGGGTTTACTCATGTCTTTTTTTCGTGTTTTCATCAAAAATTAAAAATCTCTAATCCGACTAATTGACGTACGAGGAGCTCAGATTTGCAAACCGCGTTCAATTTGGAGTTTTCATTTGGCCGCTACGGCCGATCAAAGTCTGAAAAATCAATTATTTTCGTAAATTTTTAAAAATGTTCAGTGTGACTGACTAATTTTTTTGCCATTGAAGTTAGCTGAAATTTTTTAGCGGCAATCGATTTCTCTCGTCTTTCTGATGAAAATAAAGTTAAATTCAATAGTCTACGATGATTATTAAGAAAGTTGCATTTTTTAACAAAATTTCCAAGGGGGTTAGTCATGTTTTTTTTCACGATTTCATCAAAAATTATTAATCTCTAATCCGACTAATTGACGTACGAGGAGCTCAGATTTGCAAACCGCGTTCAATTTGGAGTTTTCGTTTGGCCGCTACGGCCGATCAAAGTCTGAAAAATCAATTATTTTCGTAAATTTTCAAAAATGTTCAGTGTGACTGACTAATTTTTTTGCCATTGAAGTTAGCTGAAATTTTTTAGCGGCAATCGATTTCTCTCGTCTTTCTGATGAAAATAAAGTTAAATTCAATAGTCTACGATGATTATTAAGAAAGTTGCATTTTTTAACAAAATTTCCAAGGGGGTTAGTCATGTTTTTTTTTCACAATTTCATCAAAAATTATTAATCTCTAATCCGACTAATTGACGTACGAGGAGCTCAGATTTGCAAACCGCGTTCAATTTGGAGTTTTCGTTTGGCCGCTACGGCCGATCAAAGTCTGAAAAATCAATTATTTTCGTAAATTTTCAAAAATGTTCAGTGTGACTGACTAATTTTTTTGCCATTGAAGTTAGCTGAAATTTTTTAGCGGCAATCGATTTCTCTCGTCTTTCTGATGAAAATAAAGTTAAATTCAATAGTCTACGATGATTATTAAGAAAGTTGCATTTTTTAACAAAATTTCCAAGGGGGTTAGTCATGTTTTTTTTCACGATTTCATCAAAAATTATTAATCTCTAATCCGACTAATTGACGTACGAGGAGCTCAGATTTGCAAACCGCGTTCAATTTGGAGTTTTCGTTTGGCCGCTACGGCCGATCAAAGTCTGAAAAATCAATTATTTTCGTAAATTTTCAAAAATGTTCAGTGTGACTGACTAATTTTTTTGCCATTGAAGTTAGCTGAAATTTTTTAGCGGCAATCGATTTCTCTCGTCTTTCTGATGAAAATAAAGTTAAATTCAATAGTCTACGATGATTATTAAGAAAGTTGCATTTTTTAACAAAATTTCCAAGGGGGTTAGTCATGTTTTTTTTCACGATTTTATCAAAAATTATTAATCTCCAATCCGACTAATTGACGTACGAGGAGCTCAGATTTGCAAACCGCGTTCAATTTGGAGTTTTCATTTGGCCGCTACGGCCGATCAAAGTCTTAAAAATCAATTATTTTCGTAAATTTTCAAAAATGTTCAGTGTGACTGACTAATTTTTTTGCCATTGAAGTTAGCTGAAATTTTTTAGCGGCAATCGATTTCTCTCGTCTTTCTGATGAAAATAAAGTTAAATTCAATAGTCTACGATGATTATTATGAAAGTTGCATTTTTTAACAAAATTTCCAAGGGGGTTAGTCATGTTTTTTTTCACGATTTCATCAAAAATTATTAATCTCTAATCCGACTAATTCACGTACGAGGAGCTCAGATTTGCAAACCGCGTTCAATTTGGAGTTTTCGTTTGGCCGCTACGGCCGATCAAAGTCTGAAAAATCAATTATTTTCGTAAATTTTCAAAAATGTTCAGTGTGACTGAATAATTTTTTTGCCATTGAAGTTAGCTGAAATTTTTTAGCGGCAATCGATTTCTCTCGTCTTTCTGATGAAAATAAAGTTAAATTCAATAGTCTACGATGATTATTAAGAAAGTTGCATTTTTTAACAAAATTTCCAAGGGGGTTAGTCATGTTTTTTTTCACGATTTCATCAAAAATTATTAATCACTAATCCGACTAATTGACGTACGAGGAGCTCAGATTTGCAAACCGCGTTCAATTTGGAGTTTTCGTTTGGCCGCTACGGCCGATCAAAGTCTGAAAAATCAATTATTTCGTAAATTTTCAAAAATGTTCAGTGTGACTGACTAATTTTTTTGCCATTGAAGTTAGCTGAAATTTTTTAGCGGCAATCGATTTCTCTCGTCTTTCTGATGAAAATAAAGTTAAATTCAATAGTCTACGATGATTATTAAGAAAGTTGCATTTTTTAACAAAATTTCCAAGGGGGTTAGTCATGTTTTTTTTCACGATTTCATCAAAAATTATTAATCTCTAATCCGACTAATTGACGTACGAGGAGCTCAGATTTGCAAACCGCGTTCAATTTGGAGTTTTCGTTTGGCCGCTACGGCCGATCAAAGTCTGAAAAATCAATTATTTTCGTAAATTTTCAAAAATGTTCAGTGTGACTGACTAATTTTTTTGCCATTGAAGTTAGCTGAAATTTTTTAGCGGCAATCGATTTCTCTCGTCTTTCTGATGAAAATAAAGTTAAATTCAATAGTCTACGATGATTATTAAGAAAGTTGCATTTTTTAACAAAATTTCCAAGGGGGTTAGTCATGTTTTTTTTTCACAATTTCATCAAAAATTATTAATCTCTAATCCGACTAATTGACGTACGAGGAGCTCAGATTTGCAAACCGCGTTCAATTTGGAGTTTTCGTTTGGCCGCTACGGCCGATCAAAGTCTGAAAAATCAATTATTTTCGTAAATTTTCAAAAATGTTCAGTGTGACTGACTAATTTTTTTGCCATTGAAGTTAGCTGAAATTTTTTAGCGGCAATCGATTTCTCTCGTCTTTCTGATGAAAATAAAGTTAAATTCAATAGTCTACGATGATTATTAAGAAAGTTGCATTTTTTAACAAAATTTCCAAGGGGGTTAGTCAAGTCTTTTTTCACAATTTCATCAAAAATTATTAATCTCTAATCCGACTAATTGACGTACGAGGAGCTCAGATTTGCAAACCGCGTTCAATTTGGAGTTTTCGTTTGGCCGCTACGGCCGATCAAAGTCTGAAAAATCAATTATTTTCGTAAATTTTCAAAAATGTTCAGTGTGACTGACTAATTTTTTTGCCATTGAAGTTAGCTGAAATTTTTTAGCGGCAATCGATTTCTCTCGTCTTTCTGATGAAAATAAAGTTAAATTCAATAGTCTACGATGATTATTAAGAAAGTTGCATTTTTTAACAAAATTTCCAAGGGGGTTAGTCATGTTTTTTTTCACGATTTCATCAAAAATTATTAATCACTAATCCGACTAATTGACGTACGAGGAGCTCAGATTTGCAAACCGCGTTCAATTTGGAGTTTTCGTTTGGCCGCTACGGCCGATCAAAGTCTGAAAAATCAATTATTTTCGTAAATTTTCAAAAATGTTCACTGTGACTGACTAATTTTTTTGCCATTGAAGTTAGCTGAAATTTTTTAGCGGCAATCGATTTCTCTCGTCTTTCTGATGAAAATAAAGTTAAATTCAATAGTCTACGATGATTATTAAGAAAGTTGCATTTTTTAACAAAATTTCCAAGGGGGTTAGTCATGTCTTTTTTCACAATTTCATCAAAAATTATTAATCTCTAATCCGACTAATTGACGTACGAGGAGCTCAGATTTGCAAACCGCGTTCAATTTGGAGTTTTCGTTTGGCCGCTACGGCCGATCAAAGTCTGAAAAATCAATTATTTTCGTAAATTTTCAAAAATGTTCAGTGTGACTGACTAATTTTTTTGCCATTGAAGTTAGCTGAATTTTTTTAGCGGCAATCGATTTCTCTCGTCTTTCTGATGAAAATAAAGTTAAATTCAATAGTCTACGATGATTATTAAGAAAGTTGCATTTTTTAACAAAATTTCCAAGGGGGTTAGTCATGTTTTTTTTCACAATTTCATCAAAAATTAAAAATCTCTAATCCGACTAATTGACGTACGAGGAGCTCAGATTTGCAAACCGCGTTCAATTTGGAGTTTTCATTTGGCCGCTACGGCCGATCAAAGTCTGAAAAATCAATTATTTTCGTAAATTTTTAAAAATGTTCAGTGTGACTGACTAATTTTTTTGCCATTGAAGTTAGCTGAAATTTTTTAGCGGCAATCGATTTCTCTCGTCTTTCTGATGAAAATAAAGTTAAATTCAATAGTCTACGATGATTATTAAGAAAGTTGCATTTTTTAACAAAATTTCCAAGGGGGTTAGTCATGTTTTTTTTCACGATTTCATCAAAAATTATTAATCTCTAATCCGACTAATTGACGTACGAGGAGCTCAGATTTGCAAACCGCGTTCAATTTGGAGTTTTCGTTTGGCCGCTACGGCCGATCAAAGTCTGAAAAATCAATTATTTTCGTAAATTTTCAAAAAGTTCAGTGTGACTGACTAATTTTTTTGCCATTGAAGTTAGCTGAAATTTTTTAGCGGCAATCGATTTCTCTCGTCTTTCTGATGAAAATAAGTTAAATTCAATAGTCTACGATGATTATAAGAAAGTTGCATTTTTTAACAAAATTTCCAAGGGGGTTAGTCATGTTTTTTTTTCACAATTTCATCAAAAATTATTATCTCTAATCCGACTAATTGACGTACGAGGAGCTCAGATTTGCAAACCGCGTTCAATTTGGAGTTTTCGTTTGGCCGCTACGGCCGATCAAAGTCTGAAAAATCAATTATTTTCGTAAATTTTCAAAAATGTTCAGTGTGACTGACTAATTTTTTTGCCATTGAAGTTAGCTGAAATTTTTTAGCGGCAATCGATTTCTCTCGTCTTTCTGATGAAAATAAAGTTAAATTCAATAGTCTACGATGATTATTAAGAAAGTTGCATTTTTTAACAAAATTTCCAAGGGGGTTAGTCAAGTCTTTTTTCACAATTTCATCAAAAATTATTAATCTCTAATCCGACTAATTGACGTACGAGGAGCTCAGATTTGCAAACCGCGTTCAATTTGGAGTTTTCGTTTGGCCGCTACGGCCGATCAAAGTCTGAAAAATCAATTATTTTCGTAAATTTTCAAAAATGTTCAGTGTGACTGACTAATTTTTTTGCCATTGAAGTTAGCTGAAATTTTTTAGCGGCAATCGATTTCTCTCGTCTTTCTGATGAAAATAAAGTTAAATTCAATAGTCTACGATGATTATTAAGAAAGTTGCATTTTTTAACAAAATTTCCAAGGGGGTTAGTCATGTTTTTTTTTCACAATTTCATCAAAAATTATTAATCTCTAATCCGACTAATTGACGTACGAGGAGCTCAGATTTGCAAACCGCGTTCAATTTGGAGTTTTCGTTTGGCCGCTACGGCCGATCAAAGTCTGAAAAATCAATTATTTTCGTAAATTTTCAAAAATGTTCAGTGTGACTGACTAATTTTTTTGCCATTGAAGTTAGCTGAAATTTTTTAGCGGCAATCGATTTCTCTCGTCTTTCTGATGAAAATAAAGTTAAATTCAATAGTCTACGATGATTATCAAGAAAGTTGCATTTTTTAACAAAATTTCCAAGGGGGTTAGTCATGTTTTTTTTCACGATTTCATCAAAAATTATTAATCTCTAATCCGACTAATTGACGTACGAGGAGCTCAGATTTGCAAACCGCGTTCAATTTGGAGTTTTCGTTTGGCCGCTACGGCCGATCAAAGTCTGAAAAATCAATTATTTTCGTAAATTTTCAAAAATGTTCAGTGTGACTGACTAATTTTTTTGCCATTGAAGTTAGCTGAAATTTTTTAGCGGCAATCGATTTCTCTCGTCTTTCTGATGAAAATAAAGTTAAATTCAATAGTCTACGATGATTATTAAGAAAGTTGCATTTTTTAACAAAATTTCCAAGGGGGTTAGTCATGTCTTTTTTCACAATTTCATCAAAATATATTAATCTCTAATCCGACTAATTGACGTACGAGGAGCTCAGATTTGCAAACCGCGTTCAATTTGGAGTTTTCGTTTGGCCGCTACGGCCGATCAAAGTCTGAAAAATCAATTATTTTCGTAAATTTTCAAAAATGTTCACTGTGACTTACTAATTTTTTTGCCTTTGAAGTTTGGTGAAATTTTTTAACGGCAATCAATTTCTCTCGTCTTTCTGATCAAAAAAAAGTTAAATTCAATAGTCTACGATGATTATTAAGAAAGTTGCATTTTTTAACAAAATTTCCAAGGGGGTTAGTCATGTTTTTTTTCACGATTTCATCAAAAATTATTAATCTCTAATCCGACTAATTGACGTACGAGGAGCTCAGATTTGCAAACCGTGTTCAATTTGGAGTTTTCGTTTGGCCGCTACGGCCGATCAAAGTCTGAAAAATCAATTATTTTCGTAAATTTTCAAAAATGTTCAGTGTGACTGACTAATTTTTTTTCCATTGAAGTTAGCTGAATTTTTTTAGCAACAATCGATTTCTCTCGTCTTTCTGATGAAAATAAAGTTAAATTCAATAGTCTACGATGATTATTAAGAAAGTTGCATTTTTTAACAAAATTTCCAAGGGGGTTAGTCATGTTTTTTTTCACGATTTCATCAAAAATTATTAATCACTAATCCGACTAATTGACGTACGAGGAGCTCAGATTTGCAAACCGCGTTCAATTTGGAGTTTTCGTTTGGCCGCTACGGCCGATCAAAGTCTGAAAAATCAATTATTTCGTAAATTTTCAAAAATGTTCAGTGTGACTGACTAATTTTTTTGCCATTGAAGTTAGCTGAAATTTTTTAGCGGCAATCGATTTCTCTCGTCTTTCTGATGAAAATAAAGTTAAATTCAATAGTCTACGATGATTATTAAGAAAGTTGCATTTTTTAACAAAATTTCCAAGGGGGTTAGTCATGTCTTTTTTCACAATTTCATCAAAATATATTAATCTCTAATCCGACTAATTGACGTACGAGGAGCTCAGATTTGCAAACCGCGTTCAATTTGGAGTTTTCGTTTGGCCGCTACGGCCGATCAAAGTCTGAAAAATCAATTATTTTCGTAAATTTTCAAAAATGTTCAGTGTGACTGACTATTTTTTTTGCCATTGAAGTTAGCTGAAATTTTTTAGCGGCAATCGATTTCTCTCGTCTTTCTGATGAAAATAAAGTTAAATTCAATAGTCTACGATGATTATTAAGAAAGTTGCATTTTTTAACAAAATTTCCAAGGGGGTTAGTCATGTTTTTTTTTCACAATTTCATCAAAAATTATTAATCTCTAATCCGACTAATTGACGTACGAGGAGCTCAGATTTGCAAACCGCGTTCAATTTGGAGTTTTCGTTTGGCCGCTACGGCCGATCAAAGTCTGAAAAATCAATTATTTTCGTAAATTTTCAAAAATGTTCACTGTGACTTACTAATTTTTTTGCCTTTGAAGTTTGGTGAAATTTTTTAACGGCAATCAATTTCTCTCGTCTTTCTGATCAAAAAAAAGTTAAATTCAATAGTCTACGATGATTATTAAGAAAGTTGCATTTTTTAACAAAATTTCCAAGGGGGTTAGTCATGTTTTTTTTCACGATTTCATCAAAAATTATTAATCTCTAATCCGACTAATTGACGTACGAGGAGCTCAGATTTGCAAACCGCGTTCAATTTGGAGTTTTCGTTTGGCCGCTACGGCCGATCAAAGTCTGAAAAATCAATTATTTTCGTAAATTTTCAAAAATGTTCACTGTGACTGACTAATTTTTTTGGCATTGAAGTTAGGTGAAATTTTTTAACGGCAATCAATTTCTCTCGTCTTTCTGATGAAAATAAAGTTAAATTCAATAGTCTACGATGATTATTAAGAAAGTTGCATTTTTTAACAAATTTCCAAGGGGTTTACTCATGTCTTTTTTTCGTGTTTTCATCAAAAATTAAAAATCTCTAATCCGACTAATTGACGTACGAGGAGCTCAGATTTGCAAACCGCGTTCAATTTGGAGTTTTCGTTTGGCCGCTACGGCCGATCAAAGTCTGAAAAATCAATTATTTTCGTAAATTTTCAAAAATGTTCATTGTGACTGACTAATTTTTTTGCCATTGAAGTTAGCTGAAATTTTTTAGCGGCAATCGATTTCTCTCGTCTTTCTGATGAAAATAAAGTTAAATTCAATAGTCTACGATGATTATTAAGAAAGTTGCATTTTTTAACAAAATTTCCAAGGGGGTTAGTCATGTTTTTTTTCACGATTTCATCAAAAATTATTAATCACTAATCCGACTAATTGACGTACGAGGAGCTCAGATTTGCAAACCGCGTTCAATTTGGAGTTTTGGTTTGGCCGCTACGGCCGATCAAAGTCTGA